>CAUYUJ010007780.1:604563-1090468 GCA_963575745.1 Prorocentrum cordatum
TCAGCGAGAGCACCGCTGCGCTGCAAGTTTAGCTCCGTCCTGCCATCGCATCGCGACGAAGCCGCGGAATGCACGGGTGCGCGTGCGGCTCTCGGAACCAGTACTATTGTACAGCCGCTGGGTCTGGAGCCACTCGGAGTCACGAAACTGCAGGAGAATGGCGGCCCATGAGTTACTATTCCGGGGCCTCTGCAAGTGCTCACTCCAATCGACCTCTGCAGTGCCCTTCCTCGTGCGGGGGAGGTGGGCTGCTGCCTGCCTGCTATGCCGCCCCCGCCCCCGTTGCTTCTGTCCTGGATTCGGGCGTTCCGCAGACGCGAGCCATTTTCAACCGCTTCTCTGTCTGCCGTTAGCACCGCTTCCTTGAGTTGCCCATGGGGATCAAACCATCTCATCATGCTTTCCTGCAGTGGAGGGTCAATATACCCCCCCCCCCCCCTAGTAGGGGGATGCGACCGCTCTTCCGATTTCTGTCGTTAGGCTGGCTGCGGCTAGCCCGAGCCTGCGGCGTGCACCCTCCGGAGCAGCGACTCTCGCTTGTTGCCATCTTTCGCCAGCCCGTCTGGCTAGGGAGCAGGGGGTCCCTGTGGCCTCAAACGCACGCTCAAGTCGACTCCACGTCATGTTGGGTGGAATGTTATCGTTCGCAACCTGAGTGCGGATGTCCTGGATCTCTCGCAGCACTCGTCGGGCGTTCCCTTCGCTCCTGTGGGGTGGAAACGCGGTCGGGCTTGGCAGTGGGATGCTCGTGGCGCGTGCATCGCTTCCCCTTCTTGTGTTACCCTATTGCCTATCTCCTCGGGTTACTGGGGCCCCGGCCCCTCTCGCCCTCGTCCGAAGTGCTATTGCCAATCGCAGAGCCTCCCCGCGCGGGGGTCCAGGAATCAGGCTGTAAGCTATTAATCTCCCGCTGTCTGTGGCAGCCGCCACCGCGGCTCGGCAGGCCACTTCTGTAGCCTCAATCGCCTCAGGGCTTGTGTCTGTGGCCCATGTCCCATCTGCCGGAGTGATGGCGAGGGCCTGATCGATGAAAGTACCTCCGATTTCTCTTCGGATCCATTCCACGTCTCCGTTCTGGAGTCCTTCGAAGCAGCGCTGGTACCTGGCCCCTGGGCACCGCGTGCCCTGAGCCGGGCCTCTCGCTGCAGGGGGTTGTGCCGGTATGTTGGCGGCGGGGGCGCTCGAGAGGCATCTCGAGACCCATTCGCGTAGCCGGTCGCCGAGGGGGTGCTCTCGCATGGCGTGCTGGGCGTGCGTCATCGCCTCTATAACCCATTCCATCGACGCACGGCAGAGCCTGGCCAAAGAGCCAACCGCTGCCCAGAAAGCCGGTTCGCCCCATGGTCCTGGTGCACCGGGCATTCGCCCTTCCAGCAAGCCCCGACCCCCGTGATTCTCCGTCTCGACCTCCGTCATATGGCACCATGCTGCGAGGAGCTCGGCTACCAGCCAAGACGGAGATAATTTTGTGGTCTCTGAAGGGTGACGCTCGCCGTCGATGTGACTGGCGATGGGGGCGCATCGAGCCCCCACCCTGGCCAGCTGGAAGGTGAGCCTCGTGCCCAGCAGATCCAGGGGGTGTTTGGGAGCTTCCAGTTCGGTGGTGGGAGAGCTGCTTGTGTCGGTGACCGATGCTGATCCTAATCTGCGACGCACGATGCAGCTGTTCATGTCCTGCCTCGCGCACCAACATCCACATTCTCCACGCCTACCTTTGGGGCGAAAGAAGTCCCCAATCGTGATCTTCTGGGAGGCGTTGTTTACGGGCCAGGGTCCTGTCGGGTTGTCGCCTTCAAAGTCTCTGGGGCCCCCCTATGCCAGGCGGCTGCGGCTCAGCGCTGGGAATGGCTGGGATGACCCACCCGTCGCGGCCTAGGCCGCGTTGCGGCGATGAGAGGACATCTGTGCCAGCCTCGACCCAGCGCCCTCTGCTGATGGCCCAACGTCGGACTTCGCTGCGGTCCGGAAAGTGCACCATGTTGCGACGGTGCTCGTGGACAAGGTGTTTGCAGGTCCTGGCCTTTCGCTCCAAGTTCGTGTCAGTAGGACCATTGTCCGCCGCATCGGGCGCAGGATCGCGCCGCCACCTGGACATGCCTAGGAGGGTTGGAGGGGAGATCTCGCCCGTCGGGTCGCACATCCCTATGTCCACGTAGAGGGCAGCGTGGTATAGCGTGTCGCATTCCATTTCCGCCGCTCGGTTTTCCTCCCGTGTAGGCTCGTGGACATCTTGGATGTCATCCCCGATGTCCGGGTCCTGTGCCAGACTGGCATAGCGGAAAGCAAGCACCTGGACAGGGTCTGGCCCGACTCCACCAAGCCTGGACTCATGATCGGAAACCGTGATGGACCAAACCAGCCAGGAAAGGTCCAGGTGAGACATCGCTGACGCGCAACTGCGGATGCTCCCTGTGCCTCCCCGTTCCGGTTGGTTCCTGTCGGGCCGGTTGTCTCCACCTGCCGCTGAGGGGCTTACATTGCCCGGGGGGTGTCGGAGCCAGCATCGGCTTATCAGCTCGACCAGTCCTTCACTCATTACTCGGCTGCGGGGGGAGACCCTGTGAGCCCTCCATGGTCCATCCCTAGGCTCGTGCTGCTCGAGCAGGGCTGAGAGGGGGCCACCCCCCATGGTCTTCCTAGGGTCCATCACTATGGGGGCCGCACAGGGTGAGTCGATATTGCGGGACACTTCCCCTCTTGGAGGCGGAGGGGGTCTGGACTGGGGGCCTTGTCCCCCTTGTCCGCGATTGCCTTCTCCTCTTGCTGGGCTGTGTGCCCCTGCCCTTCCCACTCGGGATGACCAGATACCTGGCGGGGGGGAGGTTGGGCTGTGCTGACCCCAGGCGTCCGAGTCAGAGGTGCTTTCATCAACGCCACCCCAGTCGTATGCCCCTCTACGGGAGTCTATCGTCTTGCTCGCCCTCGACTGGGTTCGATTCTCCTCCCGAGTCTGACCCTGCCCTACCAACGTGGCCGTGTTTTGTGTCGTGCTGCTCCTCCCCGTCCGCGCCGACTCCCATAGGGTTAAAGGGCACGGTGGGGGTTATTTCAAGGTCCACGGCTGCTTCGGCGCTGGGGAGCCAAGCTGGGAAGGCGGTGGGGGAGGCTTGTGTCCCTCCCCTCTGCGTAGCTACAATATAGGTGGCATTGCCCACAGCTGCCACCTCGGGGGGTTCGGACGTGTGCGCCTCGGCGTCACGGGGGGGTCTCTGAGCCGTGGCTGAGCCATCTTGCCTCTCGTGAGGAGGAGGAGGGGAGGTGCAGCCGATAGCCGCGGGATCTGGTATGTCGCTTACAACGGGAGGATGAGAAAGAGGGGAGGTGCGGCCGATAGCCACGCTCACTGGTGAAATTGGAGGGGGGGAAGAGAATGCGCAGCCGATAGCCGCTGGATCTGGTAATACGCACGTAGATGGAGGGTCACCGTCGGGGACCGTCGGATCTCTAGTGGCGGACCCCCCGGCATGGGGCTGTGGGGGGGCCGTCTCCGCTCCTGACGGCACTTCCCCAGCGTCGGACGCTTCGCCAGCCAATCCCTGGCCCTGCTGCCATTCTCCAGGTGACGCGGCAAGTGAATCCTGCACATCAGGAGGGTGAGAAGAGGGGGAGGTGCGGCCGATAGCCACGGTCACTGGTAAATCATAGGAAGAGAGGGGAGGAGCATTGATGCGTCGGTCCGCGCCATCTTGCGGAGAGTCAGGGTCTACCATTCTCGGGGGGGAAGCTTTGTCTTCATCACCCTGGCGAGCCTCCGGAGCTGACTCACAAGCATGCTCCTCATCTCTATTTCCAACCGCTGTAGACCGAGGTGTGCCCGCCGCTCGCGTCCATTGTGGGCCGTCCGCTCCAGTGCGGGGGGAGGCGGGAGGTGTGGGGGGGAATGGGATGCGCTCAGGATTCCTCTCAAGGACATGTCCCTCCACCTGCACCTGTGAGTCTTCTTTCCCCTCGCGCCTCGGGGGTGGCCTCGGATCCGTACTCGGTGCTGGCTCAGCCTCGCGCGTGGGCGGGGGCTGCTCACCCTGTGGGGGAGATGTCTCCATCGGTGCCAGTACACGGACTCCCACGCTGCGTACTGTTCGATCCCCATCTCCAAGTAGTCCCTGGTGCGGATCAGCCATCGCCTGCGTCGCCTGTTGGGGGGACAGCGGCCCTGGGTTGGAGGGTCAAGGCGTCCGGGCGCCCCTTTGAGCGGTGGGAGATTGCCCCGAGGGGAGCAGGCCCACCAGACGGCTTGAGCCAGTCGCTACGGTTGGTGGGGTTACGCGAAGCGTCTAGAATTTCGAAACGAGTCCAGCCGTGGCGACGAGGGCTCCCAGGACGCACCAAAAGGTGATAACGAAACAAGGGCAGCGCCATGGGTATCTTTTCCCCCTCTGAAAAAAATGGGGGGGCGCGAACCCCACCGCAGGACCCCGGTGCTGCCCAGCGCTCGGGCGGCATCTGCGGCCCTGAAGCGCCCAACCGTCGGCCTCGGCGGCGGGCCTGCTGGTCGGCCCAAGCCAGGCGCTGCAGGGTGCTTTCACTGCTGCTTGCGCTCGGACGGCAACGGCGGCTTGCCCCTTGGCCTCGGCGGGAACGGCTCCCGCCCCCCCCCGCCGCCCCCTTTCCGCCCTTGGCGGGCGCGGCGAGCCACAGGCACAAGCTCATCCAGCCCCTCGCGCACTTTGGCCTCCTACTCCTCCTCCTCCTTTTCCTCCTCCTCCTCCTCCTCCTCCTCCTCCTCATCAGCATCATCATCATCATGCCCGGCCGCCGCCTCCGGGCCGCCGCCCCCCCCTCTGGCGCCGCCACAAGCAGCAGAAGCAGCAGCAGCAGCAGCAGCAGTAGCAGCAGCAGCAGCAGAATGCATATGCGCCTCCCCTATATTATCAGATGTTCTGCCAACGTATGTGCAGCTAGAAGTAGAAATCAAATATGAAGTAGGTTCCCTGCTTCTAGAAAGCATGAGATCGCTTGCATTCGGTGCCATTCGCATGCTTCTGTTAGGTTGTCGAGTTGCACATATAGTACCATAAACAATCGTATGCTTGCCACTCACCTCGTTTTTCATTTTGCTATCTCTGACCCTCGGCTTGCTGTAGGGTCCAAGGCGCAGAATGAGGGTGTAAATGCCGCACACGGTCCCAACGCCGTGACCGCCAGGACCGCCGCGGAGAAGGAGCGTCGGGGGAAGGGGGTACGTGGGATTCAGCCTTTCGCGTGCTCTCCTTGTCTTCCTCTTTTTCCTGCTTCCTTCGCAGTGGTTTCCAGCTGCCAGACCAGCAGCACACCCCTTGGCTCCTCCTTTAAGGCAGGGGTGGTTAAATCAAAGACTATTCTCTCGAGGATGGCGCGGACCCACCCAGAGTGGGACCCTGCTAAACGGCGAGCCTCCCTTGTCATACCTTCCCTTCCACAAACCAGTTGGAGAGATAGAATACAGCCACTTCGGGCCAACGTGCTTATAGAACACCTCGTCAGATATCTTGGGTTGCCAATCCCTGGCGACCTTGAAGCAGCGAGCAAGAGGGTCACCACATATGCCTTAGATGGGCAGCACGTGGAATTCCAGAACGCGAGATATATAATAAACTGCGCAACGTCAGATGTGTTATGTCAGCCTGGCTTGTTAAAGGACGCACCAGCAGAGAGTGTTGGAACGTGTTCTTCTCGCTCGGCGCAATGCAAGCCTTCTACGTCGTGCACGCCCAACGAAATTCCAAGCCCTTCATTAAGGTTCTGTTACGAGCATGTAAGCCGGCACTACAGGCCACATTGCTCATGGACCAGTTCCAGCCAGCCTTTTGGAAACCATACTTGGCACAGCTACATCAGGCAATATGGGATCCGATGCACGAGAATGCACAGCGCTCCTGCCTATACCTGGCCATGTCTACAGAGACTGGCTGCTGGTACATTGGCAAGGCGCAAACACGCCGTCGCGTTGACAGGGCGCCCTGGATGGGAGTTGTGGCGCGATTCCGCGAGCACTACGAAGCCTCTCACAGGCACAACGGCGTTCAACTGCATCGGCCACGTTGTAAGGCATGGGGCAGTACTGCCCATTGGGCATTAAGCTGTATGCCAGTGGAGAAGAGGCTAGAGTATTACGACTTGAATCGCTTTGCATTGAATTGCGTCGCCCTCCAACTCAGACCCCTCCCTCACGACGTGATCAGGCCAGAATGCACGTGCCTTGACCATACCCGCGTTTTCTGGAGAAAAGGTCGCCGCTGCAAGAGTTTGCCCTCAACGTTCTCGTTGGCATAGGAACGAATGGTGCACTTAGAGCTAGGTTCTTTGGTAAGCACACCACATTCAATGAATTGGTACATGAATGTTGGGAACGGCTTAGGACTAGTCAAGATATGATCCTCCCTCTCTTATTTACACGCGTCAGCATGAAGATGGCTGGCACTAGACTTGGGCCAGCAGGGTACACGGTTGGACTATCGACGTATGTGGCGACATGCGGACCTCCCCAGGCATTGTCTTCTGGCATGGCCCCTTGCATGTAAGTTACCTCCAGAGCAGCAAAACACTGCTCAGCATAAAAATGAAAGGCTCATCCATACAGGGAACATCATATCAAAGCGTTGCTACATCATGCGTGTTTCACAGATCCACCCACATCTGTTGCAACATGCGCGTCATGCAATGTATACTTATATACGCAGAGTTTGCTCGGGAAGCTCTCTTCTCTTCCAGTATTTGCGAATGAAAATCAGAGTATGCAGCCCAGCGGTTCCGAGGTTTAACGACCCAATCACCACTCGCAGCACGCTCGCTTATAAGTTGTTGGTTGCTCTTCATCTGCAGATCTGCGAGGGCCCAGCCTTTGAAGGCTACCGAGAGCACCTTTGGAATGACACCTATTGGAACGTCCCTGAAATGCCTAGCGTTTCGGATACCTGGGAAGAGCTGCATAACCAGATTCGTTTACATCATTCGCCATTTCCATGCATTTCCCCATTTCCCCGACAGCGCGCACATCTGCTCGGCACTTCGTTTCGCCCTTCCTTCCCCTGCCTTTTAGCCCGAGGCCCCGCTTGCTGTCGTGCAGCATCACTTGTTCACACCCCTCCCCACCGTTGCGCGGGCAAGGGTGGACAAAGACATGCGCAGGGTGGCAAGGGTTAAGTGGCAGTCATACCTCTGGCTTCTCGGCAACACGTTTCTTCGCGACCCTGAGCACTATCGTTGTAGACCAGAGATCAGTAGGAAGCATCTGGCAAAAGGTCCAGAGAAAACGAGACGCCCAGATTGCACCGACAAACATGGCGCACCCCCCGACAGGCCTAGCCAGATAACATCCCGAGTGCATACATCACGTTTAAAGGCAAGTGTTTCTCTCCTTCCGATGGATCCTCACACGTTGGGAACAACATGCGCATGTCCAGGAGATTGTCAGTGGAGTCCGAGCTACCCTAAATTATCCTGGCGAAGGGCCCAACCATATGCAGTTGTGAATACCGCACTTGTAAATATCTTCTTCGGTGAAGTTCCCTATGGGGCCACTAAGCGCTGCACTGGGTGGGGGGGACGCATGCGGGCGGTAGCATTGGGGCCGTCGGTGGAGCCCCCTATGGGGCCACGAAGCGCTGCACTGGGTGGGGGACGCATGCGGGCGGTAGCACTGGGGCCTTCGGTGGAGCTCCCTTCCCTGTGGGGCCACGAAACACTGGGTGGGCGGGGGGGGACGCATGCGGGCGGTAGCACTGGGGCCGTCGGTGGAGCTCCCCACGGGGCCACGAAACGCTGTACTGGGTGGGGGGGGCGTATGCGGGCGGTAGCACTGGAACCAAGCTGCCTATGGGGCCACGAAACGATGCACCTGGGTGGGGGGGACGCATGTGGGCGGCAGCACTGGGGCCTTCGGTGGAGCTCCCTATGGGGCCACGAGACGCTGTACTGGGCGGGACGAACGCATGCGTGCGGTAGCACCGGGCACGTCGGTGGAGCTCCCTATGGGGCCACGAAGCGCCTCACTGGGTGGGGGGGGCGCATGTGGGCGATCGGTCTGGGGCCGTCAGTGGAGCTCCATATGGGGCCACGAAGCCGTGGGTGGGGACGCATGCGGGCGGAAAGCCTGGGACCGTCGTTGGAGCTGTACTGAGTAGGGGGGACGCATGCGGGCGGTAGCATTGGGGCCGTCGGTGGAGCTCCATATTGGGCCACGAAGCGCTGTATTGGGTGGGGGGGACGCATGCGGGCGGTAGCACTGGAACATTCGGTGGAGCTGCCTATGAAGCCACGAGACACTGTACTGGGTGGGGGGGACGCATGCGGGCGGTAGCACTGGGGCCTTCGGTGGAGCTCTCTATGGGGCCACGAAGCGCTGTACTGGGTGGGGGAGACGCATGCGCGCGGTATGCCTGGAACCGTCGGTGGGGTTCCTGTAAGGTCACGAAGCGGTGTGCTGGGTGGGCGAACGTGCCAAACTGGATGTTTCGGGGCGCATGCGGACGGTGGCGTTGGGGCCTTCGCTGGAGCTCCCTTATGGGGCCGCGAAGCGGTGTACTGGGTGGGTGAAAATGCCAGATTGGATGTTTCGGGCCGCGCGCGGGCGATGACACTGGGGAGCAACCTACGGGGCCACGAAACGCTGTACTGGGTGAATGAAAATGCCAAAATTGGATGTCACTGGGGCTTTCGGTGGACCTCCCTATGGGGCCACGAAGCGTTGTACTGGGTATGAGAAATGCCACATTAGATGTTTCGGGAAGCATGCGGACGGTGGCGCTGGGGCCTTCGGTGGAGCTCCGTATGGGGCCACGAAGCGCTGTACTGGGTAAGTGGACAAGCAAAATTGGAAGCTTCGGGACGCATGTGGACGGTGGCACTGGGGCCTTCGGTGGCGCTTCCTTTGGGGCCACGAGACGCTGTACTGGATTAGTCAAACTGCAAAATTTGATATTTCGGGACGCATGTGGGCGGTGGCACTGGGACTGGGGCTCTCTATGGGGCCACGAAGCGGTGTACTGGGTGGGCGAACGTGCCAAACTGGATGTTTCGGGGCGCATGCAGACGGTAGCACCGGGGCCGTCGGTGGAGCTCCCTATGGGGCCACGAAGCGCTGTACTGGGTGGGTGAACATGCAAAATTGTTTTTTCGGGGCGCATGCGGGCGGTGGCACTGGGGACTCCGGTGGAGCTCCCTAAGGGACCACGAAACGCTGTAATGGGCTGGTGAAAATGCCAGATGAAATGTTTTGGAACGCATGCGGGCGGTGGCACTGGGGCCTTGCGCCTTATGGGGCCACGAAGCGCCGTACTGGGTGGGTGAAAATGCAAAATTCGATGTTTCGGGACGCGCGCGGACGGTGACACTGGGGCCGTCGGTGGAGCAACCTACGGGGCCACGAAACGGTGTATTGGGTGGGTGAAACGCAAGGAGGAGGATGAGGAGGGGGAGGAGGGGGAGGGAGGAAGGAGGAGGATCACGAACGGCCTTCTCTACCTCGACGCTTTGCGACGAGGTAAAGAAGGCCGTTCACAACGCCGTTTCACAAGTTCTGCGAACTGGAATGCGCACCGCGTCGTTGGGAGCCAGGCTCCAGACCCGCGCAGGCCAGGAGGCAGCTCCGTTGAAAATTATCCTGGCGAAGGACCCAACCATATGCAGTTATGGGTACCGCAATTGTGCATGCGGACGGTCCCACTGGGGGCTTCGGCGGAGCTCCCTGTGGGGCCACGAAACGCTGTACTGGGCAACTGAAACGGCCAAATTGGGCTTCCGGGACGCATGCGGACGGTCCCACTGGAAGCTTCGGTGGAACTCCCTATGGGGCCACGAAACGCTGTACTGGGTGGGTGAAAATGCCAAATTGGGTTTCCGGGACGCATGCAGACGGTGGCACTGGGGGCTTCGGTGGAGCTCCCTGTGGGGCCACCAAACGTTGTAATGGGTGGGTGAAAATGCCAAATTGGGTGTTTCAGGACGCACTCGGACAGCCCCACTGGGGGCTTAGGTGGAGCCCCCATATGTGGCCACGAAGCGCTGTACTGAGTGGGGGGACGCATGTGGACGGTATCACTGTGATCTTCGGTGGGGCTCCCTATGGGGCCACGAAACGCTGCACTGAGTGGGGGAGGCGCATGTGGACGGTGGCACTGGGGGGCTTCGGTGGAGCTCCCTATGTGGCCACGAAGCGCTGTACTGAGTGAGGGGGACGCATGTGGACGGTGGCACTGGGACATTCGCTGGAGCTCCCTATGGGGCCACGAAGCGCTGTACTAAGTGGGGGGGACGCATGTGGACGGCGGCACTAAGGCATTCGGTGCAGCTCCCTGTGGGGCCACGAAGCGCTGTACTGAGTGGGGGGGGACGCATGTGGACGGTGGCGCTGGGGCCTTCGGTGGAGCTCCCTATGGGGCTACGAAGCGCTGTACTGCACGTGTGGACGGTGGCACTGGGGCCTTCGGTGGAGCTCCCTATGGGGCCACGAAGCGCTGTACTGAGTGGGGGGGGACGCATGTGGACGGTGGCGCTGGGGCCTTCGGTGGAGCTCCCTATGGGGCCACCAAACGCTGTACTGAGTGGGGGGTACGCATGTGGACGGTGGAACTGGGGCCTTCGGTGGAGCCCCCTATGGGGCCACAAAGCGCTGTACTGAGTGGGGGGGGCGCATGTGGGCGATGGCGCTGGGGCCTTCGGTGGAGCTCCCTGTGGGGCCACGAAGCGCTGTACTGAGAGGGGGGCGCATGTGGACGGTGGCACTGGGGCCTTCGGTGGAGCTCCTTATGGGGCCACGAAGCGCTGTACTGAGTGGGGGGGACGCATGTGGACGGTGGCACTGGGGCCTTTGGTGGAGCCCCCTCTGGGGCCACGAAACGAAAGCACGAAAGCACGCGTCGGCATGCATTTGTTTTGTTCGGAGGCTGGGGCGTGAGTTTGCGAGGTCGAGCATGCCCTTGGATGAACTCCACGGCGCTCCTTGCGAAACGGTGCAGGGAACCCGTGAAACGCTTGAGTCCGTCTTCGATGGCGCGCCGGTTCAGGGCCGCGACCCCTGCGATCGATCCTCCAGCCCCCATCGGCCAGCGCTGCCCTCCGTCACCTGCCCGCGCCCAACTGGCGCCAGTGCGAGCGAGCTGCCATGGGCTGGGGCGGCAGAGTCAATGGAGGCGGCGATGGCAACGACGGAGGATGCCGCCAGCAGGGGGGTGGAGGTGAATGGCCGCGCCAGAGCTCGCGGACGCCGAGACCGCAGCATCACTACCACCCCCAGCCGCCCAGCCGCCAGGGCGCCCACCTGCGCGACGCGCATAACGGCGCAAAGAAGATGACGGAGGCTTCGATGCAGCGCGAGCAGGCCAAGGCCGCGCGCGCGAAGCGGCCAGCGAAGCCGGTGGTTCCTTGTTCGGCCCCAGCTAGAAGGAGGTTCGCAAATCAATGAAGGAGGAAAAGCCCATCCAGGGATAAGGCAGTCCATTTCAGTTTCCTGAAGCTTGCGCGTGGGAGAGTTTTGAAAAAGTCAAATTCTTGCAGCGCAACAGCAGATGCCAGCATGCCCAGTACTTAAAAGAGTTCGGGATCGGACAGCGGCGCACTGAACGTGGAAAACATAAATAATATGCGCAAGAAATGCGCCGAGAAGATGAAGACATCACAGGAGAAGCATCATGCACTGAACGACTCCGAGGAGCAGGTCGAATATGCCACCATGAAGAAGATGACGCAGACAATGAAGAGCCCAAACGACGACGAAATTCTCAAGCAGATGATGACGCTGATGAAGGAGCTACAGCGTAAGGTCGATCGTGGAGCAAGCCCGTCCAGCCGCAGGGAGAACGTCGTGAACCTCGTCAGCCTCGAGCCCCCCCTGTTGATCTGACAGAGCACACGGAGCGTCGTGATAAGGATGGGGAAACGCCACCTGCCGCGGTCCATGTTCAGCCGATGCTGTTGCCTGAAACTGATGCGAGCGATTGGCCTAGAGATCGCGAGGGGTTTCTCAAGAGACTCAGCGAGGTGCCCAAGCTGACGCAGACCATCCTGAATCAATGGCCGACGCAGAACATTCCTGAGGGAGACGACGGGCGCCAGCAAGCTTGCGAATATCAACCTACTCGCAGCCCACGTGGAGGGCAAGGAAAAAAAGTCGATCCAGAAATAACGTAGTTTGGCTCTTCCTCCACTGCTTCCGCGCCAGGCTCAGGGTCCAGCGGGCGACGCATCGTGAACATGAAGCGGGCGCACCGCCACCTCAGACGGCTGAAGCGCAGATGCCAGCGTGGGCTGCGTATCGCATGGATGCCGATTGCTTCCCTATGTGACATGGTAAGCCTCGCGCTTGCGCTGTTGCCAATCTACCAATGCTCAGCGAATGTTCTCAGCTTGTTCCACCCGCGCTACTCCAACATGAGCAGGGCACGTGAGCCATGTTCATACGTGACGAACGAAAGAACAGAAGGACTCAGACAGCAACAGGTTGCTAGAGCCAGGATTCCCGCGCGCGTGCCTGCAATTCAAAACGAATGATGTCACGTTGTACGAGCATGCTGTAAATCACCTCAACCACCTGGACAAAACCACGAAGCTCCCCGAGAGTGACAATACCCTCTCCAAAAAAAACAACCCTCTGCAACTCGATGGAAGATGGGAGAGCCGCGTTGTTCACAGAAACGGGCGACATCGGCGCGCCAACCGCTCGAGGCAAGTCCGTTCTTCGAGCCGCCGTCGAATTGGGCAGTCACGAATTTCACTGGAAGGGAGAAGGAGGCGGAGAGTAAAAGGGGTGCGACTGACAGGTAGCAAGAGCTTCGTAGGCAAGAGCGTCAGCTCGATAATTGAACCCCCTATAAACGCGCCTGCACAAGTGGCCAGAGTCCTCGCAAGGCGCAAAGATCTCACGCGACCGCAATTTTTCGAGCCGGCGCTGAGCCGCGGCAACGAAGGGGGCGTAAAAGCTAACATTCCCCTAACAGCCACTGGACGACCAGCTTGGAACCCCGAAGAATCTCTAATCTACAATGAAGGCTGGGCAACGCCAGAGGAGTGGAAGGAGGTGGCGACTTAGGGACGGCATCCCGGTGCACTGTCGAAAGGGCAACCTTCCTGCGCTTGATATTATGCGAAGGAGGTTTCGCACCATGGTCCCCACCTATGGACTTGAGCTCCGACGTCGCGTACTCAGGCACAGGCAAGTCAACGCTCTCGAACGCGTACTGAAAAAAAAAAAAAACACGCCAACACTTCTGAGAGGCGAAGTAAGAGGGATCGCCGATGGAAGGAACCCACAGGCCATCGAATAACTCAAGAATCACTTCATCCCACTGGCAAGCCCGCTTGCAATGAGGCTCATGTCTCCAGTTGCGCTCACTCCGTGGATCGGAACCCTCTCCGCTAGACAGAACTAGTTGCATCATCCTCCATTCAGCCGTACTGCGCCAGCAGACCACATCCCTGAGAAACTCGCGAGCTCTTGTCTTCATCGGTTTGGGGATGGTGCGAGATAGCAGCGCAAAAGAAGCGCGCAGAACACGAACGCTGAGTGGCTGGAAACCCGCAGCAGCATACTGGCGCTTCCCAAAACGAACAGGCCGCCGAAAGTGAGAGACTGGATCTTCATGAGGCCGACGTTTCACACGAGCAATCCGACGCAAATGGTAGCCTTCCCATCGGTCGAGCCTCAGCGGGAGACCGTTGGTCCACACCCAAGGTCCACAACCATGGCATGCCAGGGGCACCACACGTTTAATATCATATCTGTCGAACCGCAGGGACAACGCCAAGGACGTGTTGCAATAAATCTTGGGGAGTCCGTCCAAAAAGCCTGAGAGCCTTTCTGAAGACGGTGCCCGACCGCATCAGGGATATTGCCGTCGGGGGTCTGCCAGAATCCAAGGACCTCAAAGCCCGCGCGACAAACAGAGATGCAGAAACGTCGGGGGTCACCGTCGGGGGCCACCGTCGGGGGTCCAACATCAGCGTCGGGGGTCACCGTCGGAGGTCAGTTGGGGTCCGTTGGGGGTCCGCCCCATACTTCGGAAACACGCCTCCATAACATGGGGGGATCGGGGGTCCGCGGGGGGTCCGTTGGGGGTCACCGTCGGGGGACGCCGTCGGGGATCCGTCCGGGGTCCGTTGGGGGTCACCGTCGGGGGTCACCGTCTGTGGCCCATTCACCCAGATCTCGATTGACTCCGACACGAGAAAAGTAACAACCATAATGCCCCGTAAGACCTGTAAGATCTGTAAAAAGAGACGACTCACCAGATCGGAAGTACCAAAGAATAACAGAAAGTCATCCGCCCAAACGAGGTGGTGATACAATTGATCGGATTTGAGCATGCCGATACCATCCTCCTCCCACACCGGCATCAATCTGGAGAACAACACACACACACGATAATATTCCGAAGAAGCGGCGTCTCAACCCCTCCCTGCTTCCCACTCCGGTTGAATGGGATGGGCTGCTGCGTTTTGATGCCCTGGAAGACACGTTCCACAACGGTTTAAACTGCTCCCGCAATGGTGCAGCCATGAGCTGAGGATGCAATCCACGATGGCGCATGGCCTCTGTCATACGGTCGAAGGTCATCATGTCGGAAGCACCTTTGATGTTTCCCTTGGTCACATAGATCGGGCACTGCTGGCGCCATTCTCGGGAACGAGCGCAGAGTAGCTGAAATCCTCCAGCCATTCGATCCACCGAGAGTTTTTCTTCATAACCAAAGATGCACGCACGAGGCCATGGAACCGGAGAAGGAAGGTGACGAACAAGTATCACGGGACATGACGTGTACCACTTCGGGAGCATGTCAATCAGGCGAATGCCTCGAAAATGAGCCATGGAAATGGGCGACGGCATCTTCTTAGTTAAGAACATGGCGATGGTGTTCCACGACTCGACGTTCTGAACGAGAGTCCCCTCATATCGTTGACTAGACAAGTGGCCGACAGTGTAACAGACGGAGATGGGCAACATGGCAAGCATATCCCCGACAACGCGAGATTTCCCCCCAGGAGTTTCTTCCTCGTTCAGTTTCGCCCTCGAACTTGCCAGTACATTCGTTTATTATTGCTGCTGCTTCACGTTGTGTGGAGGGCGCAGCAGCAGCATCACAATTCTTTGAATTGCTAAGTGCATCTTGTCTCACCCCCTGGTGAGGCAATCGCCTCAGCCATCTTTGACATTACGTCGAGCTACCACATGCTGCTGAACAATACCGCTCGCCTCGTTTTACTTCTTGTCATTTGCCTCATCATCCTGTTGTGTGCGACAGCGCGTGTGATTTTAGCGTGTGCCATCTCATTACCATACACGTGCACGGTCATAAGTATAACCCGGATCCGGGTTAGTTGTGTATGTTATGTTTGGTTAGAGTGTGTGGTGATCACGCTCACTTTACGTAGACACCAAAGCCACGGGTGCTTACCTCAAGGTATGGTGACGACGTAAGCCAGCATTTCCAGTTCGCAGCCTGGATACTTTGAAGCTCCGTGAGGGGCGTGCTCAGAAAAGCATTGCCATCAAGACGCCTCAGAGCTTCATGACAGTACTTGCTTCCGTCCTGGGCCTGGCATCCCTACTCAATAATTCATTCAAACCTGCGAGACCAGCAGCAGCAGCAACAGCGCCGCCCTCGCCAGCTTCGCGTTGAGGCCCGCCGGGGCCAGCAAGGGCGCCCAGCGCCGTCGGCGTCGCGCCAGCCCAGCGCGCGGCAGCACTGGCCGCGCCCCGGCGGCGCTGGGCCTTCAGTGGTGTCTGCTCGGCGGCCAAGCCCTGCGGCCCGGCGCGGAGCGTGAGTCCTGAGCCCTGAGCCCTCGGCGCCCTGCCAGGGGGGCGCGCCAGGCCCCGTGGCGCGTGGCCGCTGGGACGGCGTCCGCTGCGTGGCGCTGGAGCGCGCTCCTCCTCCTTGCGCTGCTGCACCTCCCCCGCCTCCTCCTCCTCCTCCCCCTCCTTCTCCTCCTCCTCCTGCGGTTGCTTCTAAATCCCGCGAGGCCTTCGAAGCCGCGGGGTCCAGGGAGAGCGTTGCGCAACCCTGCCCGCTCTGGCCCCCCTTCCTCCTCGTTATCTTGCTGCTCCTCCTCGTGGCCCAGGCCAGGTCGTCCACGATGAACTCACGCATGAGCTCACGCATGGTGGTGGTGGGACAACAACCGATGACAGGGCTCGCACGTAATACGAATATTGCGTCGAGCGCCGACCTCTCGTTACTCGGACTTGTGGTGCGAATTCTCGACCGATCCAAATGCCGAACCATATCCCCGCTCTCATCCTTCAACTGACGCTGAAGGGGCGGGGACGAGTAAGTCGGGGGCGTCCAAGAAGGGAAGTCCGTAAATCATGGCCCGAGGCGTGTGCGCGGACCACCTGTGGGGGCAGGATACGTATTGCAATAAGGAAAAGATTCACGATATCTGGGGCGAGATCATGGCCCCGGCCATGGTATCCCTCCCTTCCTGAGTCATCACCTGGAACAAGGAGTTGCACTCCCTTGCCCTTGACACTCCGAATACGAAGACAACTCCCATCGCAAAAACCTGCGTTCACTGACAACTTCTGGATTCGTCCCTAAACCTGGAGGTGCGATGGCGAGAGAGGGCAAGGACAGTTGTGGGGCGCCAGTTAGAGGAGGAGGGGGAAGGGAGGAGGGAACTTCCTGCAGAGAGATAGCCAGAGAGGGCCAGAGGGGCAAGTAAGCTGAGTGAAGCTCATCGAGAGGTTTTTTGGCACACCGTTGGCAGGCCAACGCCAGCGGCCAGCGACAACGCGCTCCCACATGATCCCCATGGGCGCTCCAGTTTTGAACGAAGTATGCGTCCAGATCAACAGTCAGCAAGCAACAATCAAACACGACTGTCTAACCGAGCTGTTGTATCTGAAACAATGGCTTGGAGAACGCGTGGCAGCAGCTGTAGTAGGGTGGGGGAAAGAAGAGAAAAGGCTAGTCCATAGAGACGTATAACAAAAACCATGACCGACTGTTGAAATCCAATTACCTCGAGGGGCGCCTCACTCCATCCCGAGGACGAACACATTCCTCGTGGGCCAGGACATGGTGGTCATCTCTCTTGCACTGCCGCACATAAGAGACACCTTTGCGGATCCAACGAAGGTGGTGCTAATCCAGATTTGGTTTGGACTTGCGGTGAGGTGGATGCGACGACCGCCCGCGCGGACGGGATCCGATTCCAAACGTTGTGGATGTGATTGTCGTCTCGTTCTTTGCACGCGGATCCGATTTCTACCTTGCCGGAAACCCATGCGTCATAAACGTAATCAGGGATTCGACAGAACTCGGATCCGCGGCACCCAGGCTCGCCGCTACGAAAATTCCACAAGGGAGGGGGGAAATTACGAACTGCCACAGAGAAGCCACGAATTGCCTCACGGGCCCATTAACTCTCACCGCACATGGGTCGCACCCAGCATGAGCACATCTCACCTCTCTCCCTGGCTGTCCAGACGCCGTGTGTTTGGCGGCGCCGGCGCTCTATCGCCAGCCTCTTATCGCCGCCGGCGCCTCACGAGGAACATCTTTCACCCTGCGAAGTCAAGGCTCCTCCAATTCAGGGCCCTTCATCAGATGGCAATGCTTTATCAGATGTTGAAGCCAAGCCTCAATATGCTTGACAGGGCATCTGCGTCCCACGCTAGAATGCTGCAGTGGGATGCGTTCCACTTGTGCCACGCTGAAGCAGCCGGGAGCGATGGCATTGTAGGCGAAATAGAAGCCCCGATAGGGACGACATGATGGAGGCTCTGGCTCCAAACATTGGCTCTGCTCACTCAATGCGATGTGTGGTGCAATATGCGGGACCGCATCGCGCGGGGGACCCGTGCAACCCCGTGTGAGACCCTATCGTAGGGGTACCCTCTCGTGTCCGCTCATGCCGTGTAAAGATTTCTCACGTGGGACCTTCCCGCACGGGACCCTCTCGCATGGGGCCCCATCGTGCGGGGCGACCCTCCAGCGCGGGGCACCGCCACGAGGCCGCATGGGACCCCAGCCGCGCCATCGTGCATCGCCAGTCATCGTCGGATCTCCCAGAAACTAGCCTGCCGAAAGACCCAATCATCTGCAGATGTGCGCGCCGTATTTGTGAGGATCGTCTTCGGTGGAGCCCCTGTTGCGTTGCGCGTTTTTGCGCTGCGCCCGATCGAGCAAGTCGGCCCTGCGCAGACCTCGGGAGAAATAACAAAAATGCGCCGTCAGAACTGCGCGTCGTCAAACCAACGACGCCGCGGCCGGCCTCTGGCACGATGCGGCCGGCTGTTGTTCAGCGCCGCACATGCAGTAGGGGACCATTTGTGCGCTAGTTTAGGCAGCGACGGAGCATGCTGGGACATCAGACGACTCAGTAAATGCTTCTTGCGCTTTGATACGACCGAAGACCAATCTGCAATGTAGTGCAGGCGCCTGGCAGATTCGAGCCTCTGCTTCATTCTGCGGCCAGCATCTTCCCACGAATCGCTATCGTCGAACACCCGGCCGACGATTCGCCGGAGCATTTTCCTCTGCGTAATGTCTAGGTGGTCCAGCTGCTTCTGATCCAACGCACAAGTTTCCAGCCCGTATACCAACGTAGGCGCAACGGTCGCGTTGAAGAACTTCAGACGCGGCTTGACGTTGACGTGCCTATTCGTTAGCGAAGCTTGCAGAGAACGGGATTTCAACCATGCACGGCAAACGCGATGGTCGATAGCAGCCTGTCCGCGTTGTCGGAGGTTGCCCGGCCACGCCCTCCCGAGGTATTTGTGGGATCTGTTAGCAGCCGCAAGCTCCACGAACCCATCGGCAGTTTCGATCAGAACAGTGTCAGTCTCCGTGACCGTCGTCGACAACATCCTCGATTTCTTCACGTTGAGCTCCAGACCATAATTGCGAAGCGTCTGCGAGAGCATGTCTAGCATGTCCACAGCCCCTTCCATACTGCTGGCGAATAGTAACAGAACGTGCGCAAAACGAATGTTCGACAGACGCTCCTTGCTTCCGTCCGAACAGACAGCCAGGCCATGGCCGTTCAGCGTCGCCTTCCACTCGCGGATAGCAGCTTCCAGGACACTGTTGGACAGGAGCGGAGATAGTACGTCGCCCTGTCTGACGCCCCTGGCGATAGGAGACCGGAAATCATTGCCCAAGACACCTGTTTGAGATTTGCACAGCGTTCGCAATATTCGGCAATCTCCAGAGGGGGGCCCCTGCGCTTGGAGAGCGCGGAACAGTGCCGGCTGTTCAACCCTGTCAAATGCTCTGCGCAGATCTGCGCTGACCTGCCACAGGTCTTCGTTGAACTCGAGGCTATTGCTCGCGAAGCTTTCGGCAACAATCAGAGCGTCAGCAGTCGACCGGTCTCGTTGAAAACCAAACTGCTCTTCAGATGGTTGCGAATCTAGAACGCCGCGTATCTTGTGGAAGACCACTCGAGCAAGGATCTTGTAAGAGACGCTGAGACTCGCGATCGGCCTCCAATTGTTCGGGTCTGCGGCGCCCCCGCCCTTGTGCAAAAATTTGAAGAAGGTCTCTCGCCAGTCAGCCGGAAGGCAGCCGCTCTGCAAAATTGCATTGAACATGTCAGACAAGTAGTGCAACATATCGTCTCCGCCAAAGAGGAACATCTCCAGCAAGGCGCCCTTCGTGTCAGCACCTCTGCGTCGTCTCATCGCTTTGACTGCCTTCGCAAATTCTTCGACAGGAACGGCTGGCACCTGGCCCTCGCCATGCTCACCCGCGTCGGGCGGCGCGCTGGGCGCGTATATCTCCGACAACAGGTCGGCACATTTGCGAAAATCTAGACCCTGTTGCGAAGATCTTGCGATAGGGAATCTGCGCAGCGCGTTCGGGCGACGAAGAGATCACCGAAGCAAGCGAGCACCTCAGTTGTTCTGGCTGTCTGTCGTGCACGAGACTCTTTCCGGCTCAGCCTCCAGATCTCCTTTGAGGTATCTCGTCTCTCGGCCGGGTTGGTCATGCTTGCTTCTCCTCCTTCTTCGCAGACTGTCCAAATGGCTGCCCCCGTTGCTCTGCTGGGCGGGCAACCGGGGCCGCTGCGACTCTCCAGCTGCAAGAAGAGCGACGCGCTCCACGTCGCCCAGAGATGCCGGAGGGAACTCCTGAGCAGCGATCTTCTGGGGCACCATGGTGGCATACATCTCCCAATCAATGTCTTTGTGCGTCTGCCGGCGCTTCCGTCGACTCCTCTGCCAAGCCAACGCCGGAGCTTGAAGGCGCACCTGCACCGGCCTGTGATCTGAACCGAGGTCAAGCATGTTCGTCGGCTTTGCACTGTGGAAAGACGTGCAACTGCTGACCATGACGTACTCCAGACGGCGGAGTCGTCCGAGGCAGCTGTGGAAAGTCCACTGACACTCTAGAAGCTCATCCTCGACTACGTTGCAAATCACAAGATCCAGCTTGGAAGCGAAAGCTGATAATATTGCAGTTCTCCTGCTTCTTCCAACATCGGTATTGAAATCTCCGCCCAACGCACACCGGTAGTTATGGCTCTGGGCTTCGGGAGCAGCAAAACGAATCTCGCTCAAACGCTCTATGATATCGTCGTGCGGGTAACCCGCGTGCGGAACGTAGACGCCTATCCATCTGTAGGTGTGCCCCCCAATACGTGTGTCGCAATGTAGAACTCTGCCCGGAACGGCCTTGTAGTCGAGAGCTTTGTCGACCCAGCGGGCGTGGATGAGCAAAGCTACTCCTGCAAATTCCTGTCCACATAAGCTGCTTAACAGTCTGTGTCCCCCTTGCAACAGGACATCCCCATCTGCTGCCCTAGCTTCGCTAAAGCAGATGTAGTCCCAAACGAATTCTCCGCACTCTGCCAAAACCTCTGCAAGTTTGTTATCGCCGTTTAAGTGGGCACTCTTGCAGAACATCCAGAGCGATTGCTCCTGCACGCAAGCACTGTTGTTCGACCGGGCTGCCTCCTAATGCTTCCGCTTCCCTTTGCCAGCGCCTTTGGTTGGATGGGCCCCTTTTGCCAGCTTCGCATCGGACTCAAGGCGCAGCTTGTCCAAATCCTCGCACGAAATTTCTTTCTTCCATTCATCGGTGGTGAACGTAACGACGAGCTTGGCACCATCAACTTTTGAAGACAAGACTGAATCGAAACCAACTTTCACACACATTGAATCCAAATCTGCCCACGCCGACTTGCGGTCGTATCCCCACTCAATCATCGTGCGCTTGACGCTGAAAAGAAACGACTGGTTCACACGTGCATCCAAAGGAAGATCCGGTTTGGCCCAGACCTTGTGGGAGCCGTGCTGGATCCTTGCCTCCTTGAGGGTCTTCACTGCGATGTCCCGGTCGACTTGAGAAGTAAACTTCAGAAAGAGGATGCCGTTGAACTCGCCCTTGACGTAGTGGTCAACAGGATAAGGTGCCCACTTGCTCCAAAGAGCGTCACGGACCAACTTGAAGGCGTCGTCGGTGTTTCCACAGTCTTTCAGGCCGCCGACGACGGCAGTAAGAGAACGTGAATTGTCCACTGATGGGGTCGCTGTCGGCATGGACGTTGCAAGTTTGAAGTTCGCGAGTTCGTCCTCCAATGACTTAATGTGTTCCCAGACTTCTTCCTCCGTCTGGGACCCTGCGCCAGAGCCCCTCGAGTCGGTGGACATTGCATTCTCGATGCTCGTGATGCGGACTTCGATGTCCTCAACACGAGTCTCTGTGGATGCCATTCTCGACTCAAGCGAACCTCCCAAATCCGACAATGCCCGCTCCAAACCCAAAGTCGAATTTTGAAAGGGCTGGATCCGTTGTTTCATGATTTCCGCAATCTGAGACAAGGTAGGCTGAGATGTTCCTGAGGAACGTTCCTCTGCCAATGCCTCGGGCGGGGTACCTGGAGCTGCCGGTGTAGATAGCTGCACCTCCACCGGACGTGGCGGAGAGAGATCCAGGCCGTCCATTTCGTGAAGTGGACTGAAAAGGCGTTGCCGGACTTCACGTTCGCCTGGCACTCCACGCACTGGGGTACCTGGCTGCCGCGTGCTCGCCGGCATGGCAGGCGTCGATCCGCAATGGGCAGAGAAGAGAGAAACAGATGATAGGGCAATCGGTGGGATGTGAGGGAAAAGTGAAGTAAGGGTATCGGATGTGAGCCTTGAGCCCTACGAGTCCACAAAACGTGTGAGGGGCGTGCCAGTTTGGCGACGGGTGCGGGGGTGGGGGCGCATGTGAACCCTCCCACTGGGACCTTTGGTGGGGCTCCCTATTGGGCCACGAAACGTTTGAGGGGCGTGCCGAAACAGGAGTGACGCCCGCATGCGAACTGCGCCACTGGGACCTTCGGTGGAGCTCCCCACGGGGCACGACACGTGTGAGGGGCGTGCCGAAGCGGCGGGACGCCCACATGCGTACTGCAGCACTGGGACCTTCGGTGGAGCTCCCTGCGGGGCCACGAAACGTGTGAGGGGTGTGCCGAGACGGTCACGCTGGGACCTTCGGTGGAGCCCCCTTACGGGGCCACGAAACGTGTGCGGGGTGTGCCGATACGGGCGTGATGCCCACATGCGAACTGCGCCACTGGGACCTTCGGTGGAGCTCCCCACGGGGCACGAAACGTGTGAGGGGTGTGCCGATACGGGCGTGACGCCCACATGCGAACTGCGCCACTGGGACCTTCGGGGGAGCTCCCCACGGGGCCACGAAACTTGTGAGGGGTGTGCCGAAACGGGCGTGACGCCGTGACGCCCACATGCCCACTGCGCCACTGAGACCTTCGGTGGAGATTGGGGCCACGAAACGTGTGAGGGGTGTACCGATACGGGCGTGACGCCCACATGCGAACTGCGCCACTGAGACCATCGGTGGAGATTGGGGCCACGAAACGTGTGAGGGGTGTGCAGAAACGGGCGTGACGCCCACATGCGAAGTGCGCCACTGGGACCTTCGGTGGAGCTCCCTGCGGGGCCACGAAGGGTGTGCCGAAACGGGCGTGACGCCCACATGCAAACTGCAGAGGAGAGGGAGGAGAGGAGAGGAGTGGAAAGAGAGGAGAGGCGAGGAACGCGTGGCGCTTTCTGTTCAAAACGAGGACCCAATAGCACAGGATGGTTTTGGAAAAACACATAGAGACCAGGGACAAGTCAAAGACACCCAGAAGGAACCGTGTTGTCGGGTACCGCAGCGCACCGCCGGACATTCTGGTAACCAGGGCCTGCCCCTGGCAAGCAAGGAAAGATCTACTTAAAGTGCAGGCATCGTTTGCGGAATCTCTGCGGGCCATCGCTGAGCATTTGCCTAGCACGTGAGTGCAATGGGAAGTGCTATGCGAAATCCTCCTGCAATGGATGTAAGGCGGGCGCGCATGCCGCCAATACTCATACGAGGTCCCCAGG
Source organism: Prorocentrum cordatum (assembly GCA_963575745.1). Classification (NCBI taxonomy): domain Eukaryota; class Dinophyceae; order Prorocentrales; family Prorocentraceae; genus Prorocentrum; species Prorocentrum cordatum. The sequence continues at coordinate 627,857 of CAUYUJ010007780.1, forward strand.
CGTCTGCGAGTCCCCGAAGCCACTGTGGGACTAGAAGTTTCTGCGCGGCACCTGCTGGCAAGCCAATCATTCATTTGGTACGCCTGCGTATCACAACTCAACGCGCCGCTTGTGGACGGGGCCAACATGCCGGACCGCACGGACTACATCTGGCCGCCGCCCCACGCCCCGCCCCGCCGTCGTGAGAAGGGCCTGATCAAGCCCAGCCAGAATTAGAGAAGAACTTTTGGAAGGGGTGGACGGACTCTCCCTCAACTGGCACGCCAGAATTGGAGACAGAAGAGATGGGGACGATGACCGTCACCAAATGCTATCCGAACGGGCAACACTGGCCGTTGGGCAGGCGACGTCCGTCCCAACGAGTAACGTCTGCGGCGACATCGACAGCGAACCCTCCTCACCATGGACAGGAGCGGCTGTCGGTCTTCGTCTCCACTCTTGCCCATCCCAATTGGTCGCCGCGCCTTGTCTTCTCGGCGCGCCCAGGCAAACCAACCGTGCCCGAGGCGGCGTTTGCCCTGGTGCCCTCGGCGCCCGTCAGAAGACGGAAGGCGGCGCGTTGGAACAACTCGCGCGGCGACATGTGAATCCTCCCGACCGGAGGGGAACGCAGTTCCACACGATAGCGTAACGAAAACGACAGGAATATGCACTTTCGGAGGCCTGCGCAGACTTCTCGGGTAGGCGGTTGACCCCCGACCCTGGGCGCGCGAAGCTCGCGAGGGGCGGCGCCGCCATGGGGAAGGGGTCAAGTGCCGACCAGAACAACTCTGCGCAGATCCCCGGGAATAGATGCCAGTAGAATCTGTTGCCATTCAACCCTCGGGGCCGGCTCGGCGGAGGAAAGGCTGAGCACGTGGCTGGCTGCATGTGTCTGGAGCTGGTTCCTGACACCGCGTGAAACCTTCAGACGCCCTGAATGACCACGGCTTTCCGATGGCGCATATCGCTCGACTCCAGCCTCCGGCCTTCGCTCCCGCGCCGATCCAAGGAATCTGCGCGGACCTCCAACAAATTACGCGTATGTGTTTGGTTGGTCCCCCGAACGCCTGCGCTGAGGAGCTGGCGGCGCCAAGCCTCGAACGCCCGCGCCTCCACTCGATGGCCCCGACCGCCAGGTCGGTGCGAACCCCCGGGGTTCAGGGCGGTGGCGGGCTCGGGGCCGAGCTCCCGGCAGGTCGGCGAGCGCGATGGAGTTGGAGCCAAGGGTGGCGAGCTCCAGGGCCAACATCTGCCTGGCCGCGCCGCCAGCAGGCTCGTGCCAGAAACCCGGCACCCAAAAGCGCTGCATCTCTGGGAGGGCCGATGCTTCACCTCCGCTCGCTTCCGCTGGCTTCCACCAGCAGGGCTGACCCCCTTGCGTTTCCGCCGAGGGAGAGCGGCCAAATTCTCGATCCCTCAAGGGCGAGACCCAGTCTGGAGCACCCAGCGACGATCCTCTTCCTCCCGGCACGTGGCTGACCATGCTAAGTTTTGCCCCAGACCGTCGAGGATCGAGCGGAACGTCTCCAGCGGAAGCCTGGAAAATTAGCCTGGCGAGGGACCCAACCATATGCAGTTGTGAGTGACGCCATTGTGAGGATCGTTTTCGGTGGAGCTCCCTATGGAGCCACGGAACGTGTGAGGAGTGTGCAGAAACGGGCGTGACGCCCACATGCAAACTCCGCCACTGGGACCTTCGGTGGAGCTCCCTATGGGACCACGAAGCGTGTGAGGGGCGTGCAGAAACGGGCGTGACGCCCACATGCGAAGTGCGCCATTGGAACCTTCGGTGGAGCTCCCCAGGGGTGTGCCGAAACGGGCGTGACGCCCGCATGCGAACTGCAACACTTGGGCCTTGGGTTGAGCTCCCCATGGGGCCACGAAACGTATGCGCCGAAACGGTAGACTGATGCGGAGAGAAGAGGCACGGATGGAAGGAGGGAGGAGAGGGGGGAGGAGGGAGGAAGGAAAGAAGGAAGAAAGGAAGAAATGAAGGAAGACCCAACACCACAGGATGGCTGTGAGAAACAGAGCGCAAGTCTTATGTCCAGCGCACGCTCGTGTCAACTCTTATATGCCTACGGACGCGCGGCCTCATTCATACACGCGTTGAGGAAGGACGAGTGAGGCGTTTGCTGCTTCTCTATCGGTTTTCTGTTCCGTTCTGGACTCCTCTCGAGACTTCGGGGCCCCAACCAAGGTGTGGTGACGGGCCACGCGACAACCTTGGAATCCCCAATGACCTCACCGCGCGGTCGGTCACCGTACGGTTTTGGGACCTTGGGGCTCCAGTCGCCCGAGACGTCCTCAAAGAACGACCCGAATCCCAAAATCGTGCGGTGAATCCCTACTGACTCACCCCGCGGTGTGGTCACCACGCATTTGGGGGGCCTCCGAAAGACCCCAAAGGCCTCCATGGAAACCTCCTGGGGCCTCCAGTGAAGTCGGGATCTTGGGCGGAGGCACACAACTAGAACCAGCCGACGACCCTCCTTTGCAAGATTCGCGTTGGGCTCCAGTGCATGTTGTTCCAACAGTGCTGCGTGAAAAAGAAAATATACGTCTGCAATGGTACCTCCGCTCTACCACTCTCCCACTATTTCCCCCACGAGCGACGACAAGAAACGCGTCGTGCGGTCTTACGCAAGAAATCATAACGACCTTACGCCGCGGCTTACGCGGGCCGCCAGCGTGCCACACAGCATGGAAAACAGAGCGCTTACGCAAAAACCTACGTAGCGTGCCACACCCAGCGTCCTTACGCAAAAACCTACGCGCGAATGTCAGCGCAGTCGACCCCGATTTGTTCCTGCGCTCAAGTGGTTGCCACAACGCCTAGCGGAGCATACAGTCCAATACAGCCAAGCAACTACCATAAGGCACGCTGGATCAGGAGCGAATCCTCCCTTTGGCCCGCACAGCGCTGGGGTGCACGAGCAGCGTGAGAGGAACATCTGTGGAAGGCCTGAAAGAAGAACGAGCGCCCTCTGCGAACCCGAGCTGTTCCTGATTTCAGCGCCTTGGCTGCACATCGGCAGAGAATTGGTACGCCTGGCCGCATGGGCGCTTGCAGACAAGGCGGCGGGCAGCGAAGACTCGCCGGCGGCCGCACTGGTCTGGTGCCCCCGTGTTGCTCACCACTGAAGGGGGCGAGGGCGTGCGGGAGCGGTGAGACCCAGACACGCGATGTCCTGATGTGTCAACGCGGGGTCCCCAAGGGTCCAGGGTCCCGACCCTCTCCAAAAGGTCGGGCTCAGCCTCTGCAGGGCGAGGATTCAATCGCATGCCTTCGCGGATCTTTCGATATGGGAGCCTATTGACAACTTGGGTCAGCTTGGTGCCATTCGTTGGAGGCCTTTGGTTCTCTATTGGGACCCACTTGGGGGCCTTGGGAACCCGCTTCGAGACATGTTCGAGGCTAGTATTTTTTTCACAACGCGAGCATGTCTGGGGAACCATCGTCGTAATGCTGCTGCTTTGCCCTCCAACCAACGTTTCTCCAAAAGCCCTTCGGCCGCTGCCGCCGGCTCCCCCCCAATCAAGGCCACCGACGTTGCACCTCGCACACTCCGCTTCCTGGGTTGCTGGAGATGGCTAAGAGAAGTCGGATGGAAGCTGGCGAGGGCCCCAAGACAGCCAGGGCGACCACAAAAGTACCCCAATCAAAACATGCTCGCGTCGTGAAGAAATCACGACTGAGGTTTTGGCCGCTTTCGGCCCCTGGGGGCCCTCGCCGGGCCCTGGGGCCGTCAAAAAACGACTCGGGATGACAAGTCGGCCCCAGAGAAGGGGTCAAGGCCTCCAGGGGACCATGGGGTCAATAAATCAGGGCATCGCATGTCTGGGAAGGCAGCCAAGACGGCCCAAGCGGCCGCAAGAGCCGCCCAAGAGGCCTTGCGAGATCGAAGGCAAACCCCAGGCGAGGACCCACGAGAGGCCTGAGGCGGTCACAAAGAATAGAGACCGCTTGCTTCTCGATGGCCTCTCCCTCCCGCGCGCCGTCCCCGAAACTGCCTCCAAGATACGCCCAAGAAGAACCCCCGGGGCACACCCAGGACCGAGGACGACCGTCCAGACAGCCCCGAGGGCGACCCCCTCGAAGCCATCCCTATTAACAAAAAAAACATATGAAGAGTGCACTTTGCGGGAAAGTCTTGGGTCCTGTTCAATGGGTCCCGCGAACACTTCGTACTTTTTGACATGGACGGCGGGGGTGCCAGCACATTGCCTGCTGCGCGCAGGGCCGCCATCCTCTCCAAAAACAATACAAATCGCATTTCGCAGCTGAATCTAAAACATCCGCGGCCACCCCGCGATCACCTTGCATTGGTTTCTGACAGGGACGGCGGCAATGCCGGCACATTGCTGGCTGTGCGCGCTCCCACAAGACATCATGCTGGCCACTCCGCCGCGACTGTGCACTGGCGTTCAACAAAAAAGTTGGGGGCCGACATATTTCCCGATGTGTGCGGGCGCACCTGGCACACTCCGCGCGTGCCCCGAAAGTAGCGTACCTGGCGCGGCTGGGGCATGCGGCGCACTTGGCGCACGTGGAAAACGCAAGTCGCGCGCCTGGCGCGCCAGGCGTGCCTGGGACACTTGTGCCCCAGGAGGGCTTGGCGCGCCTAGTCCGCCTGGCGCGCCTGGCACGCGTGGCGCGCCTCGCCCCAGCGTCGTGCACCTGGGGTCTGCACTGGTTCCGAATAGCTGCTTATCCAAAAACACCCACCGAACATGCTAAGACTCGGGTACTACTTCTCGGGAGGGCGATTGGGAGTGAGCCTAAACAGTTTGCGTCTAGGAGAGGTGTCTTGACCTACCCCTACCCCTGGATCTGGACGGGGCGCCCCGCGAGTAGGTAGAGTGTCCCAGAAGGCCCCGGCGAGAAGGCACCACCCACTGATTTCCCGATCGTTTTTGGCTAGCGTTGGCCTCCTAGGCGAGGAGGACTAACTAAGGACCTCCCTTCTTTTATCCATAGCCTCTTAGATGGCCCAAGACGGCCCGAAACGCCCTCAAGAGAGCCCCCCGAAGTCCCAAGAGACCACCCAAAGGCTCCCAAGACCCCCCAAGAGCCCCAAGAGAACCTCGAGAGACACCCTCAGAGGCCACCAAGAGCCCCCCAAGAGGCGTCCCAATCGACTCCGAAAGGCATCCAAGTGGCCTCTAATTTACTAAGGCCCTCCGTGGTATCCAAACGATGCCACGCTCCCCAGTAAAGCATCGTCCCTGGATGTGGTGGCGGGGATACTGTTTTTGATCGCGACCGCAGGCGGGCACCCGCGCGGCGTTAGGAAGTCGCGAAAAGAGCGCAAACCGGTGCTGTCGCAGGCGAGGCGCGGAAAAAGGGCCCCGAAAATTGCGAAAACTACATGGCGGACCACAGCGGTAACGTGGCAGGGGCGACGGCGAACGAAAGAAACATGGGAATAGGCGCAAGAGCGAAGGAGCGGCGACGAGAGACACAGCAGAGGAAGAAGGCGAACAAGCGGACAACAGTGGAAGGAAAAGACAAGAACAGCGAACGAGAAGAGCTAAGCCGCAGCTCGCACGTGGAACAAGTAGAAGATCGTCCGCACTTTGCAGAACTACCTGTACTTGTTGTAAGCAGGCAGCAGGACCCGAAACCAATCCAGTCGGATGCGGTGCCGCGGAGAAACAAGGAGACCACGGAGCCGATGTACCAACGGCGGCAGGTGCAAATGGTAGCGCAGGAGCGCCATTGTTGAAGGTCATGCAGTACCCCAGGCCATCTCCAGGGCCAGCTCTGGGGCAAAAGAGTGCGGGGAGCCTCCCGTCTCTCGAACCCTGGGGGGAGCAAAAGGTGAAGGGGCCCGTAAGAGAGAGGCAGCAGACAGTTGCCAAGAGCTCGATTACCTTCGGGGGGGAAGCTGCTGAAGCAGAAGGAAAGTGGGTGCACGCGCCAATGCCGCCTACGAACGGCCCTGCGCCCGCCCGCCGAACAGCTGCAGAGCGATGGGGGTTTGCATCGCCTGGGACATGCAGCTTTCCGGTAGGATGCAGCTAACACCCGCGGGATGGTGGGAAGAAGTTTCGCCTGAGACGTATAACCGCCCAGCAACGGCATGAGTAGCAAGGGCGGACCGGGGGGCACGGGTCGCGCCTGCCAGTTCGGTTGGGGTGCAGCTAACAGCAGCAGGATTCAGGGTAATACCCACTTGAGACGAGCCGATGCCTTGCTGGGGCGCACCTAACAACCGCAGAAAAGTGAAAAACAATTACGCCTGAGAAAAGCCGATGCACGACCGGAGTGCAGCTGACCGCCGCGGTGAGATAGGAGAAAACTGCGCCAGAGATGTGCTGGTCTTCTGGTAGGGTGCAGCGAACAGCCGCAGGGAAATGGGAAATGGTTATCTTCGCCTTAGACATGCCGATGCCTTGCTGGGGCGCAGCTGACAGCCGCAGAATGATGGGAATAAGTTACATCTGAGACAAGCCGCAATCCGAGTGGAGCGCAGCTGACAGCCGCGGTGTGGTTGGGGAAACCTTCGCCTGAGACGTGCTAGCATACTGGTAGGGTGCAGCTAACAGCCGCAGAAACGCGGGGAAAAAATGGTTATCTCGTAGTTATCTGTTAGGGAGCAGCTGATAGCTGCAAGAAGAAGTGGGGTAATAGTAACATTCGCCTGAGACATGTCACGCCGGAGGTGGTACTCTGGTAGGGTGCAGCTAACAGCTGCAGGAAAGAGAGACATTGTTTCGCCTGAGACATGCAGCCTGGGGGGATAGGCCGCGTCTGCCAAGATGGGGGGGGGGGGGGGCGTAGGTAACAGCCGCAGAATGCGGGGAAGTGAGCCCGCCTGAGACAATGTCTACGCCAAGCAGGGGCGCAGGTAATCACCGCAAAGCGAGGGGAACATGTTACACCTGAAACATCCCGAAACTAGGCAGGAACGCAGCAGACAGCTGCAGTGAGATGGGGGAGGGCACCGCGATTGCTTCACCTGGGACATCCTAGTTCTCTGGCAGGCTGCAACTAACAGCCGCAGGAAGCTGGAAACTGGTAATCTTCGCCTGAGACACGTTACGCTTGAGATGGTCGGGCGGCCAGAGGGGAGAAGTTAGCAGCAACATATTGAAGGGCGACGGTGCCACCTCGGGCAACCTGAGCCGGAGTGCAGCTAACAGCCGCAGAACGTTGGATGATTGCAGCGCCTGAGACATACAGGTCCTCTGGTAGGGTGCAGCTAACAGCCGCAGGAAGGGGGATAAAGCTTCGCCTGAGACGCGCAGCCCGGGGGGCACGGGCCGAGCCTGCATAGAAGGTAGGGGTGCAGCAGACGGCCGCAGGATGCTGGGTAGTGGTACCGCCTGATACGTGACGACGCCCAGCTGGGGCGCACCACGCAGCCGCAGAGCGGGGGGAAAAGAAAACCCCAGAGACAACCCGAGACCCGGCTGGAGTGCAGCTGACAGCCGCAGTGTGGTGGGGGATTGCTTCGCGTTTGCTAGTCCCGGCGCTCTGGTAAGGTGCCCTTAACAGCCGCAGGAAAAAGGAAATGGTTAACTTCGCCTGAGACACACTGAAGCTCTGCGCGGGGGCGGCAAACGGGGGGTAGCCGAATGCCGCAGACGGCCACGAACCGGGTGAAGTGGCCAGAATGATCGTCGAGCCCAACCCGCAGGGAGAGGAAGGGGGGCCGCGGCCAGATCCACACCGGCGCGGCAGACAGCCGCAGCGGCGTGAAGCGGGCGGTGGACACGACGGCCGAAGGAGACGACCGACGAGGCAGGGCCCAGAGGGCAACCAACCAGAAGGAGGGCGGAGAGGCGACTAAAGAGATAAAGGGAGCTGCCAGGTGCAGGAGCAGACCCAGCGAGCCCAGGCCAGGCGGGCCGCCGCGGGCGGCGGCAGCCAGGTCCGCGGCGCCACCGCCACGGCAGCAGCAGCAGCCGGGGGCGGGCCCAGCCCGCGGCAGCCTGGTCCGCCCGCCGCCGCGCGCACGCCGGCCTCCACGGGGAAAGCGGCGGCGGCGGCGGCAGCAGCAGCAGCGGCCGCCGGGAGCGGGCCCAGGCCAGGCGGCCCGCCGCGGGCGGCGGCAGTCAGGTCCGCGGCGCCACCGCCGTCAGCCGCCGCGCGCACGCCAGCCTCCGGGGGGGGGCGGCAGCGGCGGCGGCAGCAGCAGCAGCATCCATGGGCGGGCCCAGTCCACGGCAGCCAGGTCCGCCAGCCGCCGCGCGCACGCCATCCTCCAGGGGGGAGGCGGCGGCGGCGGCAGCAGCAGCAGCAGCAGCAGCGGCCGCCGGGAGCGGGCCCAGGCCAGGCGGCCCGCCGCGGCCGGCGGCAGTCAGGTCCGCGGCGCCACCGCCGCCAGCCGCCGCGCGCACGCCAGCCTCCGGGGGGGGCGGCAGCGGCGGCGGCAGCAGCAACATCCAGGGGCGGGCCCAGCCCACGGCAGCCAGGTCCGCCAGCCGCCGCGCGCACGCCATCCTCCAGGGGGGAGGCGGCGGCGGCCGCCGCGGACAGCAGCATCAGCAGCGGCCGCCGGGAGCGGGCCCAGGCCAGGCGGCCCACTGCGGCCGGCGGCAGCCCGGTCCGCGGCGCCACCGCCGCCAGCCGCCGCGCGCACGCCAGCCTCCGGGGGGAGGCGGCAGCGGCGGCGGCAGCAGCAGCAGCAGCCGAGGGCAGGCCCAGCCCGCGGCAGCCAGGTCCGCCCGCCGCCGCGCGCACGCCAGCCTCCAGGGGGGAGGCGGCGGCGGCGTCGGCGGTTGCAGCAGCAACAGCAGCAGCAGCAGCAGCAACAGCAGCAGCAGCAGCAGCAGCAGCGGCAGCAGCAGCAGCAACAGCAGCAGCAGCAGCAGCAGCAGCAGCAGCAGCAGCTGGGAGCGGGCCCAGGCTAGGCGGCCCGCCGCAGGCGGCGGCAGCCAGGGCCGCGGCGCCACCGCCGCCCGCCGCCGCGCGCACGCCAGCCTCTGGGGGGAGGCGGCGGCGGCAGCAGCAGTAGCCGGGGGAGGGCCGAGGCCAGGCGGCCCGCCGCGGACAGCAGCAGCAGCAGCAGGGCGGCGCCGGCGCCGAGGCCAACGCGGCAGGCCGGGCGCGGCGCGTACCTGGACCCGGGGCGTGCACGAGCCGAGACGGCTTGAGCCAAGGCTACGGATGGTGATGGGGATACGCGAAGCGTCAAGAGTCTGCGTACACGTCCCCAAGCATTCACAAAGCACCCACCACAAATTCCGCCCCGCCATCCCGCCGGCCAACCCTGCGGCCAACCGCGCTGCCAACCTGGGATACGTAGGGTAAGTCCTCCCATACCGTATATCAATCACATCGGTCATCGCAATGTCGCCATGCCGCAAACGGTGAACGGGACACAGCGCCCGTTTCAAATGCTCTCCCCCTGAAGCCCCAAGCCCACCCAAACGCTTCTTGGGGCGCACATTTTGCTTCTGCAATATTCCTGCAAGAAATCACGACACTTTCCCCTGGGGTTTTGTTTTGTCCTCCATCCGAGTTGGATGGTCCAGGGGCCCGCAAATCGGACCCAGGAGGCCGAAAATGAGGTAACAAGCCGCATCAAAAACAAAACACCAGAAGCCTGGCGAGTGGGTCAAAGATTTCGATCCGAAACGCCCTCAATGCGGCGGCACCCGTGGCCTGCAGGCGCGGGCAGCCCCCCCAACCGCCCGCCCGCGCGCGCGCCTCATGAAGCCGGCATTCGGCCGCACTTGTGGCCGCCGCTCCCTGGAAGCTGATATCTTTACTCCGAGTCGCCGCTGCGGGCGCCACGTCCTTATTGTTACCCGACTCCTTCAACGCCCTCCTTCTACGTCCCTCTCATCTCTTCCACAGGAGCGAGCCGCGGGGGCCGCCGCTTCTGGCACCTATGTCGAGCGGCAGCCTTCGGGTAGTGGCTTACAGCACGCCGTGGAAGGTCCTGTTTCTCATGCTCCCCCTGCGGTGCGGGTGCATGAAGAATTGTTTGTAATTATTGCGGTGACGCCTTTAGCGATATACTGAATCAAACCCTCGTCGTGTCGATTCGGTTGTAGTTATTGTAAGGATTTTCTTGGCGCAGTGCTCAATCAAACCCTCGCCTTTAACATCCTTTCTCTCCCGTCTCCTCGTCCTCTTCCTCCTCGGCCTCACCCTCCTCCTCCTCCTCCTCAGCCAAGCGCCACCTCGGCTGGGCGTTCCTAAGGGTAACTTGCCAAGATGAGTTCACGGTTTTCCCGCCTAGGTCGTCCTGGCCCTTGTTCGGGGGCCACATCCAAGCTCACCTGCAAAGCAACGCCTGGTACCAAGGAGAATCCCCCATCCTCGAGCTCCTAATTCTCTTCACCATCCTCGTCGATGCAGCCCTCGTGTTACTCCTCATCCTCGATCCTCCCTCCTCTTGCTCAAAAGCACCCACATGCTCAAAAGCCACAACGGGGTCTTTATCCGCCGAATTGGTGGCCAAGGCAGCCAGTACTGAACCTCGGCCACCGTCGAGGATGTCCCTGGAACCCTGGGCAACACCTAAGAGATGGCATGACGACTCTCAGAAGCCTCCAGAGGTTCAGCAAGGGCCAGAAGAGTCAGAAAACCTAGACCCTCGGCCCTGGACCCTCTCCATCTACAGAGCCTGTTGCCCCGCTGTGCGCTCAGCGTGGACGGTCTCGCCGGAAGTCCTTGGCGATGGATGTCCTCAGCGGAAGGATGTTCTCGCCAAATTATGAGGTTGCCGATGTATTCGGGCGCCAGCGGCGCGTGCCAATTCTGCTCAGAGCCAGCCGCGGATCAAGAACATGTCGTTTGGAGGTGCACCGGGCTTGCTCACCGTCGGCCCCCAGCCCCTCCGGCCGACGCCCTCCAACGCAGTTTTTGCTGGCCCATCGGGCTCTAAGGAGAGGAAGAATCAGGATGCCTCCATCCTGCCCTTCGCTTGCTTCGTGGATGTAGCCCTCGTTCACGCCAGTAAGCACTTCACATGGGCGACGTCATCACGACGGCGGGGTCCATCATCAAATCTGCAAGGAGCAGATGAGTGATCAGCCAGCAGGAGACTGGAGGGCAGGGCTCCTCATGGCGACAAGTGGGAGCAGACGGAGGGATCTGTTGAACGTGCTGCGCGAGTGCCGCTGGCGCGCGGACGCGCGAGGACGAGGACGAGGGGGACGAACGGAGTATGGAAAGGAGGAAAAGGAGGAAAAGGATTGAGGAGGGATGGGGGAGGAGGGAGGGAAGAGCAACAGACGGTTGGAAGCGAGGATGAGGAGGGGTATGAGTGGAAATTCGGCGGCTCAACGGGCCAGACGCGTGCTGTGATCTGCGGTTGCTAGTTAATTAGAAGTTTTATAGTTCGCGCGCGCGGGGCCGCCCCTGGGGGCCCCTGGATCAAAAGTACCCCGGCTGATCCCCGGCGAACCTTTACTCGGAGATGGTTGTCCTTCTGGGTGCGGCCTCTCAGGCCCCCCAGAGTGCGCCAAGAGAGCCCCAAGAGGCCCCCATGACGGTTCAAAAAGGCTCCGAGTCACCGAACGATTAGTCCAAGACCCCAAGGTGGCCTCCAGCAGGCCTAAGAAACCTGCAAGACGCCCCAAGCATCCTCCAATAGACCTCCCAGGAGGGCCCCCAGAGGCACACATTAGTGATTTGCCATAAATGTTTGAAAGATTTTGGCGTTCTCGCCCTTCCACTTTCCGACGCTCCAAGATGGCCCCAGAGGCCCCAAGACCGCCCCAAGACGGCCCGAGAGGCCCCTCGAGCCCCAAGACGGTCCAAGTGGGCCCCCAATCGGCCCAAGAGGCGCCGAAGATCGCCCAAGAGGGCCACAAGACGGCCCCAAGAGGGGCCCAAGAAGGGGAACACGAATCGGCAATTCGAGTCTTCCGCCCCAAGAGGCACCCAGGAACAATACGGGCCGGCGGAGTGAGCGAAACGATTAAGCAAGTAATAGTGGAGGACAAGGAGGAGGGAGGAGGAAGGGGGGTAGAATAGAGGTAAGAGGATGAGCAGAAGGGAGAAGAGGATGACAAGGAGGAGGAGAGGGAAGATGAGGAGGACGGGGAGGAGAAACATAACAACACACCACCATGATCGTACGACTGATCACCATACGAATACTGATGATAACAACAACTGAAACGGAGGGAGAGGGAGAAAGCGAGCGCGAGAGAGAGAGAGAGAGACAGAGAGAAACAACAAGAAAAAGAGAGAGGTTGACGGCCCAATACGAAGAGTTCGTCACTCCCGCGTTCTGCCCTCTCCTCCCCGTGGGCTGGCGCGACAGAGCCGGGAAAAAGGGGGGTAACAGGAGGAAGGGGAGGTGGGAAGGAAAATGGGGGGGAGAAGTGGTGAAGAAGTGGGGGGTGGGGGCGCGGGGGGCAGGCGGCAAGACGGCGGAAGGGAGGGAGGGGAGACGGGAAGGAAGGGGAAGCAAATGGGGAGGCAGGTGGCAGGACGGTGGGAGGGAGAGGGAGGAGGGAGAGGGAGGAGGAGAAAGAGATTCAGGAGAAGGTGGACAGAACGGAAGCGGAGTAGAAAGCCGCTGGCGGCGGCGCTCCTGATGAAGGACAGCGCCTCGGACAGCGGGCGCCTCTCCCGCGTGACGAGATACGCCAGGCATACGGACACAGACCGGCTCTTGCCTGCGAAGGGGGCGCGGACCAGGGAGGCCCCGGGAACGTGGAGGGAGGAACGGGAGAGGAATGATCACAGGGAGGGGCAGAGAAGAGAAGGTGGAGAGGAGTCGGACGGGAGGGGAACTGCGATGCAGAGGAGGACGCGGGGGGAGGAGGTGGAGGACAGGGAGAACGACGAGGCGGAGGCGGAGGAGGAGGCATGGAGAGGATGAGGGGGGGACGAAGACGACGAGGAAGGGAGGAAGAGGAAGAGGATGGTGAGGAGGAAGAGGGGGTTGAGGCAAGGGAGGATCAGGAGGAGAGGATCAGGAGGAGAGGATGCAGAGCATCGATCCCCGAAGGAGGAGGAGGAGGAGGAGGAGGAGGAGGAGGAGGAGGAGGAGGATGAGGATGAGGAGGAGGAGGAGGAAGAGGAGGAGGAGGAGTACGAGCCTGTGGACGCAGTGTCCCTCCTTACGCCTACGAGAAGGGCCCCTCCCCCTGCAACCCAAGACGAGGGCCCCGAGGTCCCACTTGTGAGGACCTTCTGGGCCGCCAAGACAGCCTTCGGAACACATTGGGGGCAGGGGTGGAGGCCTCGGAAAATCCGCGCAAGGTTCCCCTTCTCCTTACGCGATGACTGGCACGGCTGGCTCAAGTGCCTGCAGTCCGTCGAAGCCGTCTTGCCGCAAACGGAACAGAGAAATAGAAAGCTCAGGCCATGATTGCAAACAGTGCGAGCAGTGTGCCTGCACGCCGCCCACAAAGATCGGACCCTGTGCCGCCGCAGCACTCCTCGGAAAGGCAAAACCTCCCCCAAGGAGCGGGGGAGAAGGGGGAACACAAACAGTGCCGGCGGCATCCAGGACCTGGGCGGACAAAACAAGTTTGCGGCAACCCTTGAAAAGCACGCGGCCCTGGACCTTGTCCCAAGAGTGCTGACTTCGACCGAGCGCAGATCTGGAGACGAATCTGGGTCGGCGGACGGTTGCGCCCGACACGTTCTGAATTCCAAGGATTTCGGGAAATCGTGTCTGAAAGCTCGACACGCCCGTCACCGAACAAGGGCAGCGATAGCATCCCATTCGTCGGTCCGAGACCCACTGCCGACGATGCATCGCGACGCCCGACGGGCCGCGTCCCCAGCCGCCTTATCGGCACACACGTTGTCCACGGCAACATACTGAAGACCGTCACGTTCGACACGCTCGACATCTTCGTCGAGGTGGCTCGGAACCCAGGCAACTTCAACATCAGCTGAGACCGATCCTTAAGCTGACAGGGCGGCCCCCACACGCACTCACAAATCACCGCTGCTGCCGATACGATACAAAATGCGAAGCGCCTGGTGTTCCAACCGTCGAGCAGAGATCGATCATCGGTGCGGAAACGATTTTTCCCGCAGGCCGCTTGAGGTACAAGACAAAGGCGAGCAACTTCGCCCTAGATGCAGTCTGCCTTGACCCCCCCCAGGCCTCCGACGATGATGGCGGCAGGCGTCCACGATCCCCCGTCTGGCCGTAGTGCGACAGCAGCAACTCCGATTCGGCGCCGACGAAGGTCATCTGTATGCGGTCCGCCAGAGCCGTTGCCAGAGCAGGCGTCTCCTGCTCTGACTGTAACCGTTGGCACGCCACCTCCGAATCATACTCCGCCTGCTGTTGACGTTCGCGAGCCCACTGGCCGCCGCTGACCAAGACGACGGTCTGCGCCCACACGTCGAGGTCAGCCTTGACCATGTGCCTCTGTCTGGAGCTCCCGCCACGCGCGCATCATGTCGCCGCCGTTGACGAGGCTGTCGCCAACAGGGTGCAGAGCAGCACGGTGCCACATGCGACGACGGAAATCGCCGACCATTTCCCCGGGAAGCCCAGAGGCGTCAGCGACAGCAAACCCATCGTCATCGGATCCAGGGATGAGCCACTCGTCCACTGAGTCGGGCCCTGAGGCGACTCAGGGCGCCAGTCGATGTCCAGCAGCACGGCGACGACGGCGGCAGCTGGCCCGCGGACGCGACGCCACCGACGGGGCCCCGCCCGAGTGAGGGCAGCCAACAATCGGGGCCACGCGCGTCGGATACGATCGTGGATGTCGGGTCGGGTCCGCCACAGCTCCAGCCACTGGCTGACCACCTGCCGCCTGAGTTCCAGCCCTGGGTCGCGCGGCCCGTAGAGGGCGGCCAGCGTCGACGTCAGGCAGCGGCCAGGGCCCTTGCCGACGGCAGCCGCCGCAGCGGCGCGGCGCAGCTCCAGCAGGGGCGACGGCGCCAAGCCGGCAGCCTGGTGGCCGTAGGTTGCCTGCGGCTGCGCGCCAATCGCCCAGGGCATCGTGGTCATCTTTGCCGTGCGGACCTCGCTCCGCATCCGAAGGATCCTGGCGAGGCGCCTTCTGGCAGCCTGGAAGCGCCCCATGGACGCCCAGGTCGACCGCCTGCGGGGCGAACGATGTCGGAAACCCAGCCGCCCAAGCCCAACGGCCAACGTCCGCCCCAAGGCGAGGTCGGAGCACAGCAGGGCCGAATTGCTGGATACGACGAGGCCACCCAGGTCGAGGCCGTCCTTGAGAGCGACCGCTGTCCTGTAGATGTCGGGCTTGACCATCTGGCAGGCCCCGACGGCCCTGAGCAGTGTCGCCGACGAGCGCCCGCAGCTGGGCTCGCTCACAGGCGCGGCACCCCCGAGCGATCATAGGCCCAAGGAGCACCTGGGCAAACCTGCCACCATGGTAGGACCCCGCCACGACGGACCGTTCGGCTTGAATCCAAAGACCGAGCCAGGCACGTTGCCGGAGACGGCGGGGACCTGCGAACAGCTGCGCCTCCATGGCCGCGACGACGGCGGGGAAACCCTGCTGCGTGGCTGCGGCCAGCATGCGGAAAAAAGGTAATCGAGTCGTGGAACTTCTCGATGTCGAGGCAAGAGTGGCCGTGATCCAGCCGATCTCGACGTCGCATTCGTCCATGCAAGAGCGGCATGCAGCAGCGCGAAGAGCTGGCGACCCACGGATGGCCGTGTCCCACCACTCGGCATGCGACTCGCCCCACTCGTCCGTCCGTTGTCGTCGTCGTCGTCGTCGTCGTCGTCGTCGTCGGAGGAGGAGGAGGAGGAGGAGGAGGAGGAGGAGGAGGAGGAGGAGGAGGAGGAGGAGCGGACGTCGCCTGAGAGGGCGCGTCTGTCTGTGAGCAGCGCTACGGTACGCCAGCCCCGCCCGACAGATATGCGGGCAGCTTCAGGGCACGGCGAGCGGCTGCAACGGCGGTCGTCTGCTTGCTGCAGGTCACTGGGATGTCGTAGTCTTTCGTGAGGTGGCATGCCCTGGTGGCCACGGAGAGCCTGGCGATGCTGTTTGGGATGCCGTTCTCGCCATGGAACGGCTCGGTCAGCTCGGGGAGGCCGAGCCTCGTCATGATGTTGGTGCTCAGCTGGCCGCGCGGTAAGCTCAGCTGGTGCCGCATCATTTCGCAAACTAAGTAGTGCTGGATGCTGTCGCCGGCGCGCAGACACCCGAAGTGGCGTGGGCGCTTGTTCGGGATCACGCGCATCCTGCGCGAGGTCGCCCACGCGCCCGCGAGGACCGTCAAGGCGCCCCACGGCCTGGAGGGGGGCAGGGTCGCGAGGTGGGAGCGGAGGCGCATCCACCGAGCGGGGGGATCATCAGGTACCTGCTGGGCTTGAAGAAGATTGCGATGTGCGTCGGCGTCGGCAGGTGGGTCTTCGGCGCCCATGTCGTCGTCGTCGCGGTGAATGTCGCCAGGGTCGGCGTCGGGCTCCAGCAATGGCAGGGCGCGGGCAATCGAGCGGCGTCGGACACGGTGTTGGGCAGCCTCGTGGCTGAGCAACGAAGTGCGACTGCGCGGCGATCGGCTGCGTGGCGACTCGCCCAGGGCTTCTGTTCGGGACAGGCGGCGCTCCAGGATAATGCGTCCAGGGCCGCGGGGGTCCCGCGCTTGATTGCACATGTCGACGGCGATGCGGCGTCGCTGGGCGTCGGCAATGTACAACGGCTGGAACAAGCCGGCGCCGAGCGAGCAGGTGACGCACCAATGCCTCCAGTCGTCTTGGTCGTTGATGAGGCGGTCGTTCAACAGGCGGTCAGGCAGCCAGAGCGCGGCCCATGAACGCGCCCTGTTCAGAAGGCGCTCTTGGGCTCGTTCAGCTTCGCGTCGCGGTCCAGATGGCGGTTCTCGTGTAAGTTGGCGGGCAGGGTCCGGCGTGGGGCGCCGCGCGATCAGGCGGCGATTGATGGTGTCAGGCATGGTGTCGACGTAGAGCTGCCCGTTCAGCGACTTCATGTAGGTTTTCTGCGGCGTGAGCATGGCAGCGCTGCGGTGCGGGCGGCGATCAGGTTGTTGAGATAGGCGAGGGGTGTGGCATTGAAGGATGGCTTGCTGTCCTGCTCTGGCGGCGCGCTTGCGGATGGCGATCATGGCGGCTCGCGCGCGGGGTCGAGGCCCAGCAGTTCGTGTCAGAGGCTTGAGATGTGATCCCTGGCAGTCGGCGAAGAAGGTGGAGTTGATGACGCCCTCGAAGCGCTGGACGATGGCGGTCTTGATCTCCCAGCAGTCGTTGCACCGCGCCTTGCAGTGAAGTGGTGGCGGGGAGCTGGTTATATGCGGTGTCGCAAATTTCGCGATGTGCGCGTCTCCACTCTGTCACAGTGGTAGACGCCGTTCTCCAGAGAGCGGCGGTCAATTAGTTCTCGATGCCATTGGGGGCTTCCGCGTTCGTCCAGAGCGACATCGCGAGGACGTCGGACTTGGCGAAGCTGGAGGGGGCGACGCGCAGCAGCTTTTTGATGGCCTGCAGCTCCTTCTGCAGGACGCCCTCGGGCGGTTCGAAGAGCTGGCCGACGCGGCCCAGGGATGTGACAGCGGCGACGTTGCACAGCTTGATGCTGGGCTGGATGGGGGCGCGCGAGGCGGCGAGCTTCTCCGCGCGGTCCCGCCACTTCACTGCGGGGCCACGCAATTGGTCAGCAAACGTGGCGCCTGGGCTCACGTAGAAGCCAAGGACTCGATCTCGACGTTGAGCCATGGGGCGCGGGCAGCCGCGAGGACGCGTCGCATCTCGGCTACGAGGCCTTGCGATGGGAGGGCCCAAGTCGGGGCGACGATGCACTTCTTGGCCTGGAGCTGGACGCCTGCTAAGGGTCTCGGCTGCGATCATATGGGGGGCGAGCGCGCCGACGTCGGCCAGCCTGGCGAGGACGGTGCCGAGGTCGCCGGCGCAGGCGCTGATGATCCCGCGTTGGATGGCGTTGAGCTCGCGGCTGATGGCGGCGATGATGGGGTCGAAGACGAGCGCCCAGATCGAGCCGCTCAAGGGGCATCCCTGAGCAACGCCCATTGCAGCGATCAGGAGTGGGGGACAGTTTCCTCCCATGTCGAGGAACGAGACGGGCCAGAACTAGCATGCCTGGATCAAGCGCATCACGCGGCCGTGGATGCCCCAGCGCTCGAGAACGTTCCACATGCACTAGTGGCCGAGGCTGGGGAACGCGGCTGCGATGTTCATGCTGATATAGACGGGCATGTCTGAGGATGCTGAAGGGGAACGGCAGTGTCTACGCGCGGCGGCATCCACGATGACGACGTTGTTCAAAAACTGGCGGCCGTTGACGATGCCCTGCTGCTCGGGGGGCGCCCGGGCTGCAAGGGCGTGGAGCTGGCGTTTGGCGGCAGACGCCAGCAGCTTCACGTCCGAGCTCGTCATTGAAAGCGGACGAAGGCAATCGGGGGCGCGCGTGCACTCCGCATTGCCTGCTGGCTCGTCGCCTTTCGGCAAAGTGGCCATGAGAGAGAAGTCCAGGTCGTGCGGGATGTCGTGATTGGCGGCGATGTCGTAGCATGGGTCAGCGAGGGCGTCGAAGCTGTCGGGAGCGCGGAGCCGAGCTCGGCATGGAAGACCGTCAGGGCCAGGGGCTGAATCCCCAGCGAGGCGCGCTGTTTTCTCAAGTGCATGCGCGTCGGGGAGTGATAATTCTGCTCGCTGGCGCGGGGGGGCGACAAAGTCGAGGTAGTCGGTGAGACGCCCTTCGCCCACGTGCTTCTCGGCGAACACGGGGGCCCAGTGACGCGTGGCGGCCTGGTGCATGGCGGCAGGGTCTGTCACTGTCACTGGGTTTCCAGAGTTCGCCGCGGCAACCTTCGCGCTTGGCGCGCCGGCGCCACTTCTGGCCGAGGGAAACGTTGTTGGCGGCAAAGGCAGCTCGTGAGCGGGCAGCAGAGAGTGCTTTGCGCTCATCGCTGAGGCTGGCGCGCGTGGCGTCAGCAGTCGAGGTGAACAAAACCATGTCGTTGATGCTGACCGCGTTGCCGTCGATATTCAGGTGAAGGCGCCCGATCTCGGCGTTCTCGATCAGCGTCTTCGCGAGAGGGACATTCTGGTGCCGGACTGCACGGGCGACGCGGCGCATCGTCGCGGCGCGGATCCTCCTGGAGACGCACGCAGTCTGGGACTTCAGCTCGGCAGCAGGAATCTTGGCGAGCGTATCGCGCGCGCGGGCGGCTGCGACTTGCATCGCGGCCTTGAGAGCGCGCCATCTAGCAATCGGAGTGAGCGGCGCCATGCCGGTGGCGGCGAGGATCTTTTCGATGTGATGATTGTAGTGATCGAAAATGTAGGCGTGGGTGCCGCGCTCTGTGGATGGCTTGGGCATGCGGATGCCAATGCGGAGGCGCATGATCTTGTGGTCGCTAATCGGGCCCCTGGCGTTCTCGAAGGGGGCGTCGCCGGCGACGTAAATGGCCCCCATGAAAGGCACGCGGTGGCTCGGAAACTAGATGGAGCTGCGGTCGATCGTTGATTCACTTATGTTGCCTGCAGCTCTGCGCGTCGTAGATGTGGAGGTGATCTCGATCCTGTCACGAAGCAGCGAGCTCCGAAAGACAGGCGAGTACTGGTATCTCTGCGCAGCGGTGGTGTCGGAGTCGACGATGGCGCCGAATGATTTCGGGGGGGACTCGGACGCATTGAAGTTATCCACGACCATGAAGAGGCGATGTTGAGGCTGTTCGTCAGCGCGCTGTCGATGCGCTTGCACTTGGCCGCGAAGGTGGAGACGGTCGGCTGGCGCGAGGCCGCACTTATGGATGTTCAGGATGGCGACTTCGCGCTGGAGGCTGCCATCCGTGACGCGCAGCCAGGCGGCGCGGCCATGGATGACGACCTCGAACCTGGTTTGAGGCGCTGTTCTGGGGGTAGCTGATGCTCTCTGTTGTCGTACGGGAAAAGGAAGCCGACGCCGCCAGCGTTGGTGACGGGCACATCGTTGGCGATCACGGGCGAGTGGAACGGTCTGCACGAAACCTGGGTCGAATTGGCGAAGAGAGTGAGGTCGTCAAGGGTTCCACGCGCTTCCTGAACAGCGAGAAGAGCGCGTTGGTGAAGGCAAGGTAGAAACACACGACGTTTGATTTCGCGGCGTTGATCAGATTGTCCCAGGAGGGCTCGGGTGTTCCAGAAAGCAACGTTGAGGCTATCCTGAGAAGGTTGCAAGACCCATGGGCTCCAGCGGTGGCTAAAGCAACTGCGCTGCAGTGAGGGCGTCCGCGAAGTTGGAGGCGAACTCGGCGTTGATCTGTCGCTGCTTGTCTTCGGTGAAGCCACGGTCCATGGCAGCGCTGGACCGCTGAATCCTGGTGGGTCCGTCAGCTCGGGAGCCGATGAGCAATCGAACCAGAGCGTCCCCACGATTAGCCATGTAGCCAAGAGTCCTGTGCGCGCGGAGGCCGGCGTCGGGGATGGCGTTCTGCGAAATGTTGGCGAGGCGTTTGACTTGAACTTCTGTGCGGGCGGTTTTCGGGCTTTTGTCTGCTGATACATTTAGAGGGACATGAACACCAGTGCCCAGAGCGATAATTAGACTGCGCCATTCTTTTCCGGTGCGGAGAGCACTGTGAAGACGCTGAGCACGAAGTTCTGCCACGACGGTGCCGCCGCTGACCTGGACAGAGTGGCGCTTGGCGGGGCCGACGGTGTTGAAGATGACCATGTCTTTGGTGACTTCGGCTTTGGTAAACTAATCTGCGACGGCGCGCTCGAGCTCGGGCTGGTTGAACTCCTGTGGACTGCTGCGCCAGAATGTTGTGGGGTCGGGGTCCCTGTCCCGCGTGCCAAGGCCCTCGAGGTTGAGCGCGGGTGCCCGTCTTTCTGCGGCTGTGACGATGGATTCAAGCTTGGCGACGGCGGTTCTGAGTTCGGCGTTCCGACGCTCTGTTTCTTGAAGTCGTTGGCGCGCTGCGTGACGCTGTGGATGCTGCGTTCGGTGGCTTCGTGACGTTGGCTGGGCTCGGACGTGATCTTCGTGATGGAGGCGAAGAAGTCGTGGCTGGCTTGTGTTGTGACAGCACGTGCTGTGGCTTCGAACTTGGCGCTGGCGTCGGCGATTTGGGCGGCCATGGTCTCCTCCAGCTGCTTGCGAACGTAAGCGGGTAGGTCATGCACTGCGGGCTTCGCTGCACCGTCATGCCATGGATCTTGTTGACGTTTGCCAGTCGAGATGCTGTCCTCTGGGAAGGAGAGCGAGTGGTCCTGCTGCTTGGGGAAAACGTGCGTTCCCATGGAGATACACAGCGGCCCGCGCCAGTCACATGATATCGCGCGTAAAAGGCTGCTGCAGGCGAATGCAGAGCCGCATCTGAAGCACAACCAGCGGGGCAGCTGGAAGGCGTGGCGTGGGAAATTGGTCCTTCGCTGCCCCTGGACCAAGGATATCCGTGCTGTGCCACGGGGCGAAATCATCTTGAGCCAAAGTGGCGACGATGGTGGAGAAGGAGGAGTAGGAGTAGGAGTAGGAGTAGGAGTCAAGCTAGCCAGCTCGAGCGAGTCAAGCATGGCATGCCCAGTCCCACCCGCCCTCCCACAACATAAGAAGCAAAGCTGGCACAACTGGGGGCCGAAGTCACACCGGCCAGCCGGTTTGGTACAGCTGATGCGGCCGCGATGGCGGTTGCCGACGGGAACTGGCGAGCGCGTGTTGAATGCCGCGCACGCATTGCCAGACGAGTCGAGAATGGCCCGGTACACCGCAGGAAGCCAGAGGTGGCCGGAGGAAGCCCGACGGTCTGACAGGACACCCCAAAGCATTTTTGTGAAAAAGCATTGGGTTTTTGATGTTTTTATGTTGAAATGCTTGCAAACACACGGTGTTCGGTAGGATTCTGACATGAACGCGCGAGTGTGCTCTTTGTGGTATTTTTTGCACAGGATTCGCGGCCTGGGTGCATGACAGAGCATCGCGAGTGCACCGCGCGATGACGTGAAATCGCTGGATTTGACCGAATTCTTAAGATTCCTATGGTTTTCCTATGATTTCAGCAAGAGAGCCCGGGCGGGAAATTTGTACAATTTTTGTGAAAAAAAGCATTGGGTTTTTGATGTTTTTATGTTGAAATGCTTGCAAACACACGGTGTTCGGTAGGATTCTGACATGAACGCGCGCGTGTGCTCTTTGTGGTATTTTTTGCAATGGATTATCGCCGTGGACGACAGGACGTCCATGTCGAGAGGAAAAAATAAGAAAAATGTTGATTTTGTATTGTTTTTTACAGGTTAGGATGGGACCACCCGGATGCGGCCCCTATCTGCCGGCCTGAGGGGGGAGTAGGAGTATATTCTAATAAGGAATAAGGATAGGAGTAGGAGTAGGAGTAGGAGTCAAGCTAGCCAGCTCGAGCGAGTCAAGCATGGCATGCCCAGTCCCACCCGCCCTCCCACAACATAAGAAGCAAAGCTGGCACAACTGGGGGCCGAAGTCACACCGGCCAGCCGGTTTGGTACAGCTGATGCGGCCGCGATGGCGGTTGCCGACGGGAACTGGCGAGCGCGTGTTGAATGCCGCGCACGCATTGCCAGACGAGTCGAGAATGGCCCGGTACACCGCAGGAAGCCAGAGGTGGCCGGAGGAAGCCCGACGGTCTGACAGGACACCCCAAAGCATTTTTGTGAAAAAGCATTGGGTTTTTGATGTTTTTATGTTGAAATGCTTGCAAACACACGGTGTTCGGTAGGATTCTGACATGAACGCGCGAGTGTGCTCTTTGTGGTATTTTTTGCACAGGATTCGCGGCCTGGGTGCATGACAGAGCATCGCGAGTGCACCGCGCGATGACGTGAAATCGCTGGATTTGACCGAATTCTTAAGATTCCTATGGTTTTCCTATGATTTCAGCAAGAGAGCCCGGGCGGGAAATTTGTACAATTTGTGTGAAAAAGCATTGGGTTTTTGATGTTTTTATGTTGAAATGCTTGCAAACACACGGTGTTCGGTAGGATTCTGACATGAACGCGCGCGTGTGCTCTTTGTGGTATTTTTTGCAATGGATTATCGCCGTGGACGACAGGACGTCCATGTCGAGAGGAAAAAATAAGAAAAATGTTGATTTTGTATTGTTTTTTACAGGTTAGGATGGGACCACCCGGATGCGGCCCCTAATGGCCGGCCTGAGGGGGGAGTAGGAGTATATTCTAATAAGGAATAAGGATAGGAGTAGGAGGAGGAGGAGGAGGAGGAGGAGGAGGAGGAGGAGGAGGAGGAGGAGGAGGAAGAGGAGGAGGGGTGGGGGGGGGGGCGGGCGGCGGGGGAAGGTGGGAAGCGCACACTTGAATAAAGGAGGAAAGCGGCGTGTGGGGGGGGAGAGAGATGCAGGATGGGGAAGGGAGGGGGCACGAGAAAAAAACCGCAGAAGTAGCAGGAGCAGGAATGAGGAGGACGATAAACGTCGAGACGCAATCACGACCAAAAGGAGGCCGACAGGGATCAACGAGATCAAGCTTCCTCCTCGATATTTGTAGGGCAGTGGACGAGGAAGAGAGAACTGATTAGAGGATCTTCAATTCCGCCCCCCCCCCCCCGTCTCAAAGGAAGCCACGCTCGGCGGAGCTCAGGAACGGCCGTCTCGGGACGTGCCAACCTCAGAAACCTTGGGGGATTCGTCTGATGTCAGTTCATGACATGGCAACGACGTGAATCCGCCCAACACACACACACCGATCGACAAATTACCCACCCGACAAGCTGTAATCAACGGACAAGGGAGATGCATCTGTGTTGCAAGCCACGTTCTGATGTTCTGGAACAGCTGGCTGGAGATGGTCTTCAGAACGAGACGCCGCTATGTTCCTAGCTTCGAATCGACTGGCATGCGGCATGTTCCCTCTCGACGTCGCTCGTGATCCTGCGCTACCCTTTTCGCGACGAGCATCTGAATCGTTTCTGGATGAGCTGATGGGGCTGCGCGAGTCGTCAATGACATCATTTTGAAATCCACCCTGCCACTTAACCGCTCGATGCTGGCGATCGTGCCCTCTGCACCATGCCCTCTCCAGCTCCCCCGCCACTCCTCGTACATTGCGTGGCGCACCCATCCCTCCTATTATCTGTTCGTCTTTCTCCACATACGTGCGAGCGCCACTGTCTCTTGCTCCGTTCTGTGGCGGCGCACGGCTGTGAGTGGTGTCAACGCGAAAATTCCCAGCTGGACCTTCAACATTCCCGCTGGCTGCTGACAACCCTCGCGATCCCCCGAAAAAAGAAGTTCCAGAGGGCCGACCACAAATTAACGCTCCGTGAGCCATCATCTCATGGTACGTTTGCTCCTGTCGCTGCGAGCGCCGGGACAAGTCTCGTCTGGGCGGCAACGAGACGCACTCTGGCCAGTCGGAAACGTCCTGCTGGGACCCACGAGATCGAAACCAGCCGCGCGCATGCGACAATAATCCACTCCATGTGGTGGATGTCGATGTCTTTCCGCACTCAAAATCAAAAATATATGGTCGGGGACTGTTGCTTAACGTGTCGCGGCGACCCGCTAGGCCATGCAAGTGGATGGCGTGTGGCACAGCTCCGCGGGGCGGGAGGCGGGGGAATGCTCTGAGACTGGACGCCAGGGGAACCGCGACGTAGTTAGCGTGTCGCGCCGAAGTGGGCAAGGGAAGAACACGATGAACCAAAAATTCCGGCCTTATCCGCATACGCCGCTTCTGGAAAGGTCCTCGAGGCTCCCGGGCACGACTCCGAAGCTGTGGATGTGTGGTATTTCTTGGCGGCGGAACTCCGTGACCCTCCGTCTCCAGATCCACATTACAGGATCAACCAGCATCGAACGGCGCGGTCGGTTCGGATCGGGACGAGAATCGGAACGGCCTGCATCGGCCAGGAGCCGAGACCGAGACCGACCTGGACCAGCTGCGCCTAGACGCGCAACAACGCCATGCAGGCATCGGGCCGCGTCAGGCCGCCGGGAGATCGGAATCGGGCAGGATCCAGCCGACCAGAATCGACTTCGAATCGGACCGATCGGTTCGACATGGGCGCCTGCAATCGCTCCTTCGCTGCTCCCAACCTCTCCTTTGAGGCCTACCACGGGATCTTCTTAGAACAAGATCATGTTCAAAGGACACAGACACTGTTCTTAGACCATACAGCCGCCGTATCAAAGCAAGACGCTCTCGGCCAGAAATGGTCTCAACACATTTCGTGCAAACCACCGCAGGGTCTTATGCCATTATTCGGTGGGCTCATCGGCAAACCAGGACGCCTCGCCACTACTTGACTCCTGCTCGCCTTCGTGGCAGTGCACGAAGACCCGGCCACCGGCCGCCACCGCCTCGTCGATGGCGCGGAGCCCCTCCTGCCGTCGCTGCGGCGAGAGTGCACAGAGCAGGACCCTCCTCCAGCCGTCGATCTCGCCCTTTGTGGAAACACTGTCCCGCCAATCTCCCTCCTCCACCTGCTCCTCCTCCTCCTCCTCCTCCTCCTCCTCCTACTCTTCCTCGCTCTGCCCCTCCCCTCTTGCTGTCCTTGCTCTTCCCTCTGCCTCTCCCCTCCCCCCTTTCCCTCTTCCCAGCCATTTCTCAATGGTCGCTCCTCCTCCTCCTCCTCCTCCTCCTCCTCCTCCTCCTCCTCCTCCTCCCCCTGATCCGCCGCCTGGGCCTCGTGCCTCTTCGTGGGAGCGCGCGAGGCCACCCTGGAATCCTGGAATCCGCCTCCTGATCCTCGTCCCTTCCCCCCCGCCAGGCACCCCCTTCGGGCAAGCAAATGATTGCAGCCGCTTGCTGCGCAGCTCTGTAACCTCCTGGCTCAAGAAACAAACTCAAGACTTTCCCGTCAATCCCAAAATGCCGGGTCACACTCCGCCCATCCCCCCTGCATTCGAGTGCAGCAAGCGGCTGTAATATTTTACTGGGCTATGCAGTGCAATCCTTACGACCTCATGACGACTACAGGCAATTGTGCTCGATCTTTGTTCGATGAAGCGGAATCCAAAGCCCCCTCAGGCCCAGAATCGCTCTCATGCCTCTCGCGTGAACCGCCTGCGCCTCCAGGTCGCTCTGCCCTGCTTTGCCTCAGCCTGCCCTTCCCCGCCAGCGGCTCGGTGCAGGACAAGTGGGTCAAGGTCCCGGCGGCCCGTTTTCGGCGCCCCATCTCTGAAGGCACTGGTGGTATCTCACACATCACGTAGGGAATGCCGCTGGAAAGACCAGACCCAACCGCATGGCCATGTCGCCGAGCCAACACACACATACACACGCAAACGAAGCCCCTCGCCACACGCACCTCATTGCTCGGTGGCGGCCGCGGCAGACGGTCGCTCGAGAACGATCGGAGTATACGCATACAAATATCTAGACACACACACACACACTTCACGATACGTATATGCATGTGTACATATATATATATATATATATATATATACACACCTACATACATATCTGGTACCCCCCACAGAAACCTTCCTCATCCTCCCTTTTCCTCTCCTCGTCTACTGTACTTTCTTCTCTCGCACGGGGGATTCCATCTTCACAAATGCAAGCCCTAGAGCTTGAAACCGCAACTTAATTCGAACGCTGATGTAAATGTTGATGCGGGCTTCTTGCAAACGCGTCTGCAATGGAAGCCAATGGGAGCATATACAACTACACGCAATAAGACATTGTTGCCATGAAGCACACAATACCATGACAATAAGAAAACGTCTTGAGAACACCACCCCTATGAGACCCCTGAACATCCTTCTTCCTTTCGACAAGAAAACAGCTCATATTCCTTGCCAGACAACCGGAAACCCTAAACATCAAACATGTTCGGCATGCACGCTCCCTTCCCGATCTTTTCTCTTGTATATTACGATGTTATTCCCGATCTCCGTCAACATCCCCTTACAACTAACAGTTACACATCACGAACATGCAGCTAACAGCTGTTTGAACCGAAAACAGTAACATCCGATAACGTCTTGGAGCCACCATCCCTGTGAGAACGCTACGACATTTACAATTGAAGCATGCGAGAACGGCGACAGGACTCTAGCAGCACACGATGGGTACCATCAGGAGGTCGCCGTTGATGACCCCAGGGTGCGGCGAGGGCATTGGATTGGGATTACTTGGATCAGGAAGCAAGCGCCTGGGAGCCAGTGGAACTCCAACTGGGGATCGGCCATTGATATATTTTGTCGACATATGCGAAAAGCAACAGGATTTCGGGAGGAAGAGAAAGAGTGAGAGAGTGAGAGAGAGGAGAAAGAGAGAGAGAGAGAGAAAAAACAAAAGAGCATGTCATGCTGGCAAGGCGCACCGATGGGGCGCACTCCTCATTGGAATTCTCCTCTTCCGCCGGACGCCGCGCCAGCGCGGCTCGCCCACGCTGCTCGGCCTCCGCCTGGTTGGCGAAGCCAGCAGCCTCGCAGCAAGGCGGCCACGCAGGGCGGCCTGGCGCCGAAGGACACATGCTCTGGGGCAGTCTCCGTCGCGGCGCCCGCGACCACGACGGGCATCACGCCCTCCGTGCCCAGCTGCGGCACTGGCGGCTGACTGCGGCCAGCAGCTGCTGCTGCAGCTGCTCGCTCAGGCGGCACAGGAGCGCCATCCTGGCCACCGCTGGCCTGCCCGCTCCCCAGAGCCGTAGCCCAGCGTACCCTCGCTTCCTGTGATGGGCAACTTCGCGTAGCTCTTGTTGGAAGGTGGAAGCAGGCCCTGCATGATGTCGCTCCTGGCCTGCAGCCGCGAGCCTTTCAAAACCTTCACTGGAGGACTGGCTTTCTTGAGGCCGCGCGCCATGCCAGGCGCGCGCGCGAACAAACAACTAGCACAGACCAGCACCTTGCCCGGGCCATTCTCCACGGACTAGCCGCCGCAGGCCCCAGGCAACCTCGAAGGCCGTCCCCGCTGGCGCGACTGCTGGGGGAAACACTTCCAGGCGCCAGCTGGTAGGCCATCGGAGGCACTCCGCTGGCCGCCCCCAGCGCGGCCCCAGCTGCAGCCGGAAAATTCCCCCCAATTTCTCGCTCCTAGGAGGGGCTGGAGGCGGAAACTGGCCCCAGTTTCCGGCTCCCTGGGAGGGCCTCCCCGGCCTCAAGAGTCTGCGCCAGAGGCCGCGTCGCCGCCGCCGAGCTGCTGCTAGCTGCCGCGCTGGCCGCCGCCACACCAGCCTCCTCATCGATGGCGCTTTGGATGGCAAGCTGCAGCGAAGGGATGGGCTCCAGCTCCACCCGGCTCAGCTGCTGGAGGCCGCGAGTGTCCCCCAGCCTGTGCGTGGACAGGTATTGGCAGGCCTGGGCTGAGCAGCGTGCCACCTTCTTGATCTGGTCATAGTGGCCCTCCAGGAGCACAAGTCGCAGAGAGAGCCCGCACCGAGCGCAGCCCCACGCTTCGTGAGCAGGTCCGCCCGCCTGTTGCCATCGAGCTGTCGCATTGTGAGGAGGCCATCGCGAACGTGCTTCTCGCTGCAGTGGACTGGCACCTTCACAACGGCGACCTCTGCGAGAGCCTCCGCAATAGGGCTCCAGAGGTGAGCCTTCGGCGACTGCGGGCCAGCAGCCTTGGCGGGGCATTGGGCAGCACGCGCTGTGCTTTTGCAGTCTATGTTGAGGGCGTGCTGGCCTGCCATGTGCGTGGCAGCCACTGACACCGCATAGTCCTCGCCATCCACCCCTTCGGCCGGCGGCACTGCGCCCCAGGCCTCCGCTACCTCGCGGCCCTCGGCGTCGCGCGCGACAACGGCCCACCCAGCAAATCCCAGACGGGGGCGCCGGCTGTGGAGGCACGAGCCGTCGGTGAATACCTGCCAGCCGGCGCCGGCGACGAGCCCCTCTGTAGGCCAGCCTGCGCGGTTCCAGGCCCACTGCGGCCGCCAGGGAGGACGCTGCAGCAAATCCGCCAACTCGGCAAAATACCCCCTCGCAAAGAGCTCAGAGAAAGGCTCGCCGAAGAGCTTTTCCCTTGCTCGCGGCCTGCAGCGCCGCTGTAGAGGCCAGGTCCCTACGAACAGCAGCCAGGGCATCGCAGCTGAAGCGCCGATGGTGGAGAATACCCTCGGCCCTCCCACAATGCGCGCTCAGCGGCGACAGACCCGGTTGCTTCCTGCTGAGGCGGGCCTGGCACCACTCAGAGCGGTTGAGCAGCCTGCGCGCGACGTTCCTGCGGGCTGGCCCCATCAAGGAGTAGCCTTCTCCCGCGGGAGCTCTTGCAGAGGGCTCCAGGCTGGAGGGGGCCGCCATGTCCAGTGCTCCGAACTGCCGTTGATGGCATCGGCAATTCCGACTTGCCGCCTGGCCGCCTCCTGAGCCAGCCGCGCGAAGAAGGCGAGCGAATAGCGCAAGACGGACCAGGGGACGCCCTGCTCCGCGACAATGCAATCGGCATCGTCGCCCAAGAAGTGCCAATCGAAACGCGCCATCGTCAGCACTGGCGCTGATTTCGGGTCCTTCACGCTGTGCCACGGAGACTTTTTGGCCTGCGTGTCAAGGGCCGACTACAGGCAGGAGGGGGCCACCGTCGAAGCAAGCTGGCCTGACCAGCGCATCCGGGCGTGAGCCTGCGCCACCTGGCCCGCCAAGATGACCGCAGGGTCCTGGCGCCACCCGGCACGATGGACCTGGAGGCCGAGGTCCACCGATGAACCATTGCCGCACTTGCCAGCAGCCATGGCAGCAGCCAGCCGCAACGCGCGCAGTCGCCCGTCTGGTACGCCAGCCACAGCAGCGCCCCATAGCGCTTTCGCGCTGGGGCCGGCCCAGTGGGCGCGCGCCTGCTTGGCGCCCGCGCCGAAGAGCCATGGCCACAGTAAGTCAACTGCCTGCGCGCACGACACCCTTATCCGATAAGGGAGCCCCCAGGGTCTGACGCCTTCTGGGCGCATCCCTCAACCGACGCCCCCGCAACCTTCTGTGGGCCCCCCTGGAGAGCTGGCTTGCTCCACTCAGCGAGAGAGGTTGTCGACCAGAGTGGCCCGCGCCCCTGGGCTTCACAGCCCTGAGGCAGCGCGCGCAGGGCTCCAACAACGCGGCGAGCAGCGGCGGGAGGTCTCGAATCGAGCGGGCAAGAAACATCGAAGTCGACCTGGGAGCTCACCGAGAACCTGACACACTGCCCCCCTCTTGATGATCAGTGGCTGGCGGCAAGCATCTTCGCAACTAGCAGCAGCAAACGCAGCGGCGCCCGCGCCTAGTTGAACAAACAGCAACCATGACGGTGACCAAACGGATTGCTTCAAACGCCTCGCGCCTGGCCGTTCTTCTCCGGTGGATAATCGTGCGCATATGGGCTAGTGAAGCCATCGGGGCCTTTCCCAGCTCGGACGCCAACTCCGACGCCCCTCTCAGGTATCGCTGGCGGGGGGCACAACAAAGCTCGATATGCGGTTCACGTCGAAGTCGCGTACCAAGCAGCAGGTGATCACCGCAGGGGGCCAGTTCAAGATCCTCGCCAAGGATAGCCAAAACCAGATCGGCCTCCAACTCCAAGGTTGTAGTGGGGGGAGGAAGCGCAGGGGCCCGTGCAGGATCAAGGTATGCACCGCGTTGTTTGGCGGTTTTGCCACCTCTCCCTCGTGCTCTTGGGGCGGCGCCGCGCACGGCGCGCGCTCGGTGAAAGCTGCCCGCAGGAAAATGAACGCAGCAAACCAACCGAATCTGGGCGCGGCCTCGAGCCGCAACGGCCACGCAGGGGGGAGGATGAGTTTTTACACGACGGCGATGCGGCCGGCCATCGGGTCGACGGTCGATGGCGCGGTAGCAGAGGCCGCGCGCGCCGCAACGGAGGATGATAAGAAACATGCAAGAAAACCAACGAACACAAAGAACGCCAGGAGTCCGTGACCGCAGAGAAACATGTGCGCCATTGCCAGAAGCCTGGGGCCCGAGGGCGCAGATGGCGGCAACGCTTCAACCTGGCTGTCGCGCCGCCGCGACTCCTCCCCATTCGCTGCCCGCTTCTCTTTCGCCGCAGGTACATGTGTGCGTATACATGCGCGTTCTTCTTCTCACCCCCTTCGAGCAGTCCATCGATGCAAGGAGCAGACGCATGCTCGGGGCCTCGCGCTTGCAGACACGGCACGGCATTACACAATAGGCGCTCGCGCCACGAGGGCCGCGCGCGCATGCCGCCACCGCGCGCGCCCGAAGCCCAGCAAGGGGGCCCCCAACGGCATCCACTCATTGGGCCCCAGCTCGCAGTGCCATCATACACGGGCGGCG
Source organism: Prorocentrum cordatum (assembly GCA_963575745.1). Classification (NCBI taxonomy): domain Eukaryota; class Dinophyceae; order Prorocentrales; family Prorocentraceae; genus Prorocentrum; species Prorocentrum cordatum. The sequence continues at coordinate 658,881 of CAUYUJ010007780.1, forward strand.
CTCGCAGCGGTGGAACGCCCGCGGAGCAGATGTAAGGCCTCTCAGGACACTATGAATTCTATCTTTGGCTACCTGGATGAGCGGGCACGCCAGGCGCGAGGAGACGACCTTGTTATCCGTGTTACTCAACGCAAGCGGCCGCGTGTCTCCACGCGATTCAGCGACAGCACCAGGAGCACGAACGCCTTTTTAGGTATGAAAGCCAACTTGGGATAGTTAAACTCATCAGAAAACTGCTGCGTTTTCGTGACAGGGTAGTGCTACCAAAGGGCCTGCCCGGCACTGTGCGGGGTGCCGTTGGGTCCTGGACTGGAGCCAACCTTGGATTTGAGGAGGTCACAAAACGGGTATTCCGTCAGGATCCACGGGGACCTCTGGGTGGAGTTGGCGAACTGGAAGGGGTCGGCCGGGAGGGGCGGGTCGAGGTCCAGGAACTGGGAAGTACCCGATAAGTCACAGTCAACCCGAACAAAAAACCTTGCCCCAGTATTCAGAGTGGTTTTGGCCCACGGCAGTGCCCTCCTGAAGCTCTGCGCCGTCGTTGTTTAGGACAGCGGAGAGGAAGTTCGTCGGGCGGCTCTTTGCCCCAGCCTTCGCCATTCTACGAGTTCGTGAAAGATGGCTGGTCCTTCTTAGGTTGAACCATCTCTCGAGAAGCGACTCCTCGCTCCTCGGCTTCAAGCACTCGGCCAGATAGGTCGCCAACGCGCGCGCAGTGCTCAGGGCGGTCGGTCCATGCACGCCGAGGTAGGTTATAGCCCTTGGCAAGATCGGGATAAGCACGCAGAACAGATGTAGATTTTCGGAGAAGGTGGAGAAGATGAGCAGGGCGAGAATCACGACAGGCATGGGCGGGCAGAGAGCGAGCAGCACGCAATAACTTCAACGAACAGGCCAGGCGCTCGTCGCCGGTGTTCGCAAGCACATCCAACCTAACTTGCACAGCTGAATGCTTCATGACTTGCTTGATTTCCTGAAGACGTTCGCTCTGGTGGGCGGAGAGGCCCGAAGGATGCAGAAGGTTAATGGTATGTGCGGAAAACCGCGGGTGCCTTGCATTCCGAGATGGGATATTGTGAGTTGTCTATGGTGAGGACGCTGTAACCTGAGATACAGAGGGGCATGATCCGATGGCTTGCGGAGGTCCGTAGGGTGCCACGTCGTGGAACTATTAGGAGCCACATCGAGAATATCAGCAGTAGGTAAACTAATGTACATGCGATCCAGACGTACCAAGGACAAAAACGCCGACGGTCTTCGCGCGCTGGGTGAAGCAAGCCGGGGCGAATTCGAGCAGGGAGTGGAAGCACTTCCGAAACTCTATCGCAAACCGCGGCGGCGCATGCCGCTCCATATCCTCCAGAACAGAGTATCTAGCAACACCACCTTCGAGGACATTTGAATCGCCGAAGAGGAAAACATCGGCGGTCGCCGTCGACCAGATCGCACACTCCACTCGCTGGAAATACCCGAGAAGTCCGCCATGAGAGAGGCTAGGGGCGAAATGGACATTTATGAATTGCAGTGAAGCGCGCGGCCCGTACAATCCCAAAGATGCGATTCTCCCCTTCGCAATCCCGGAGATGGCTACATCCTCGAACTGTTGTCTAAGATCATTCCGGATCCTGGTGATGACGCCTCCGGCGCCGGGCTGGTCCTCGCAGAAGCTGCCAAAGTGGAGAAGGCCCTTAAAGTCGCGCTCGAGCGTGAAGATGTCGCCACTCGTGCCGCGTGTTTCCTGCGCGCATGCAATGTCGCGCGCGCTCATGTGCTCACCTGCGCACTTATACGCACGAGCTTGCATGTCATGACTCCCCCACGCAGATCCTGATACGGCGCGCGCATTCCACGTGGCAGTCGAGAATTTCTGCTCTGGAACACGCGGTGCACAATCCTGGCAGCTCTCAGACAGGGCGAGAGAGCTGTCGTCAGAGCCGGAGTCGGAGTCGGATGTAGCGCAGGAATCAGAGGAGGAGGGCGACGAGGGAGGAAGAGGACTGCACGCAGGCACAACACGCCGGGAAACACAAATTGACTGCGAGGGAGACTGTCACTCTTCAACCTCCACGGGGCCTTCAGGAGCTGCAGGCTCCTGGGTCTCGATCAGAGCCATGACCGAGTCCTTGGAGATTCCCCGCCTCTCGAGCTCGGCGAAATTGGGCTCGAAGACGCATTGCCCCTCGCCGTTGCGGATGGTGACCTGCTTGATCTCGATGAACGCCCACACGTCTGAGTCGTTTTTCACGCGCGTGACTCCGCGGAACCCGTCGATTCCCAGCTGGCAATCTGGGGTCCACATCTATGACTGCTGTAGGAGGTCGCGGATGGGAAGGTACATCCTGTGGAAGGCGCGCTTCGTGTTTCGAACGGGCTGCGGGGTGCCTGCTCTGACTCGAAGCTGATGCTGGATCTGAGTACGCGGGCCAGTCCATGCCAGGCCACCGCGATTGGCCGCCCCGCTGGAAGGCACTCGCATCATTTTAATTCGGGAAGATGATCTGGTAGCTCTGGGCGAGAGCAAAGAACTTTGTGTCGACGTTCGCGAGCAAGGCGGGGCACTGCAACTTCAGGCTCTCGAAGTGAAGTCTGCGAATCCGCTCGAGGACAGGGCGAGGGAAATGGCCAATGAACTTGGTCGTTGGGTCTCCACCAGTATCATCCTCACCACGACGACGCTTGCTGCCGCCCTCAGTGCGCAGCCGAGACACCCACGTCTGTTGGCGCCCTGACGCCGCTGATGCTGCTGACGACGGTGGGCGCGCCTTCAGGTGCTGAGTCTCCATGGCCTGCGGCTCCTGAGTCTGGACATCCTCGGAGAGCTGGGTGGACAGCGCGGATATGTTGTTCTCAGCGCTCCCGACGTGGTGGGAGAGACTGTTCACGTTGGTCTCGGCTGCCAGGAAACGGACTTCGAGTTGTGCCTGAAGCCCTGCGACAGTACTCTGGATAACCTGCGTCTACTGAACAACAACACCAGCACCCCCCACGGCGGCGGCGCCTGGGGTGAGACCCCGCGCAAGAAAAAAGGCCGGATGTGCCCGCTTGGGCGCGACCCCAGGGGTGCCCCTCCAAGAAGGGCTGCCCGCTCGAATGCCACAATGCGCGCGACCCCAACTCCTGCTGCCGCCGCTGGCACTTGAGCCAACATGGCAACGGAAGGGGGAAGAGGAGGAGGAGGAGGCGGGAGGGAGGGAGGGAGCGAGGGACGCGGGGCGGTGTCTCTCCAAAGCGAAGGCTCAAGACCACATGATGGTTGGGAGTTCATAAATATTCGCGCCCCCAGGGCCATGCGCTGCCATGCACCCTGGTAAATTACACCATGCTTGCGCCCCCGAGGCCACACACCTTTGCAAATTATATTAGGTTCCCGCCCACGAAACCGTAAACCCTTTGTGAATTATACGACGTGTGCGTCCCCGAGGCCGTCAACCATTGTAAATTGAATCATGGTCGCGCCCCCAGGGCCGCAAACCCTTTCCACTTACACAATATTCGCGTCCCCGAAGCCATAAACCATTATAACTTACTGTGTATCCGCGCCACCGAAGCCATAAATCATAGTAAATCGATATTGGTCCTCGCGGGAAGTCCCCACATTGCTTCGCGTCAGCGTCCAAACATCTCAGCACAGCTTTGGCAAGTCCCATTCTAAGAGAAGGGTGCTGGCGGTATGGGGGCGAAGCCCTTACGGATAAGGCAGAGCGGCGCAAAGCAATGCCAACATTAGCTTGACGAAGGACCCAACCATATGCAGGTGTGGGTACCGCAATTGTGATTCACTTTTTCGGTGGTGATCCCTATGAGGCAACGAACCGTGCTAGGGGTATGCCGACATGAATGGCGTGGTACACGACGCGAGCGAAAACGATTGATCTGAGTACGTAGGGAGACTGAACCACGGGGACCTTCGGTGGAGCTCCCTATGGGGCCACGACGCGCTGTACTGGGTGGGGGAACCGTATGCGGACTGCGCCACGGGGACTTTCGGTGGGGCTCCATATGGGGCCACGAAACGCTGTACTGGGTGAGGGAGACGCATGAGGACTGCGCCACGGGGACCTTCGGTGGAGTTCCCTATGGGGAGTTCCTTATGGGGCCACGGAACGTGTGAGGGGTGGGCCGAAATGAATGGCGGGGACGCATGCGGACTGCGCCACGGGGACCTTCGGCGGAGCTCCTATGGGGCCACGGAACGTGCGAGGGTGGGCCGACATGAATGGCGGGGACGCATGCGGACTGTGCCACTGGGACCTTCGGCGGAGCTCCTATGGGGCCACGAAGCGTGTGAGGGTGGGCCGACATGAATGGCGGGGACGCATGCGGACTGTGCCACTGGGACCCTCGGCGGAGCTCCTATGGGCCCACGAAGCGTGTGAGGGGTCAGCCGAAATGACTGGCGGGGACGCATGCGAACTGTGCCACTGGAGCCTTCGGCGGAGCTCCTATGGGGCCACGAAGCGCGTGAGGGGTGGGCCGGAACGAATTGCGGGGACGCATGCGGACTGTGCCACTGGGACCCTCGGCGGAGCTCCGATGGGGCCACGAAGCGTGTGAGGGGTGTGCCGAAATGAGTGGCGGGGACGCATGGGAACTGTGCCACTGGGACCTTCGGCGGAGCTCCTGTGGGCCGACGAAACGTGTGAGGGGTGTGCCGAAATGAGTGGCGGGGACGCATGAAAACTGTGCCACTGGGACCTTCGGCGGAGCTCCTATGGGGCCATGAAGCGTGTGAGGGGTGTGCCGACATGAATGGCGGGGACGCATGCGAACTGTGCCACTGGGACCTTCGGCGGAGCTCCTATGGGGCCACGAAACGCGCGAGGGGTGTGCCGGAATGAGTGGTGGGGGCGCGTGCGAACTGTGCCACTGGGACCCTCGGCGGAGATCCGATGGGGCCACGAAACGTGTGAGGGGTGTGCCGAAATCAGTGGCGGGGACGCATGAGAACTGTGCCACTGGGACCTTCGGCGGAGCTCCTATGGGGCCACGAAGCGTGTGAGGGGTGGGCCGGAATGAGTGGCGGGGACGCATGCGAACTGTGCCACTGGGACCTCCGGCGGAGCTCCCTATAAGGGGACGAAACGTTTGATGGTGTTGATGATGCTGATGTTGATGCTGATGACGGCGATGATGACGATGACGATGACGATGACGATGACGATGATGAGGAGGATGACGCTGAGGATGAGGATGAGGATGAGACTGAGGATGAGGATGACGATGATGATGATGATGGTGATGATGATGATGATGATGATGTGGACGACTCCGTGGCCAGACGATTCTTTTTGTGCAAGAGGGCGCCAGGCGAGGACTCGAAATCGGATGCCGCAGGGGCCAGCACCAGGCCAAAGAAAACATTCTTGAGTTGGGAGAAAAGGGGGGGAGGGAGGGACTTGAGAATGGAAGCGCGGCCCGAAAGAGAGCCACAAATAGCCGCGGGCAGCATAATGTGGACGACTCCGTGACCAGACGATTCTTTTCGTGCAAGAGGGCGCCAGGCGAGGACTCGAAATCTGATGCCGCAGGGGCCAGCACCAGGTAATATGGCTAGTCCAAGACACTATGAAAACTCACACACATCTCGATAGTCGGGAGACGTATCGAAGGCTATCGACGCTGTTGGCCATCATTTCGCATGCGAATCGTAGGATACAGGCAGGTGGGTGGCGCGCAGCGCCGCGCATCTGACGGTCTAACGATGGGATGCCTAACTCGCCGAGGCGTCGCTTCCGAGTGCGACGGCACGGCGAGGCAACGGGCGAACAGGTCAGGGATAGCCGATCAATATTCTTCACGTTCCAGCTAACAAGTCGAAATCTGTTTCTGACGCGGCCTGCGCACATGCATGAGTCGAAAACTGTCGAAGAAGAACGCTGGCGCACAAGAGTGGTGCACGCGCAGCCGTCCCATATAAAAGACGCTTCGGGATGGCATAAAATGGCGGGCACTTTCTTATCACAGCATTCAGACAGGACGCGCAAGTACTGATCCTGAAAAAGGTTGGCGACGCAAACAGATCGAGCTTTAAAGTTGGTCAAAGTCGGGAGGCCGCGAGGATGCAGCTTAGACCGCGCAGCAGGGGACTGGCGAAGCCAGGTAGCGGTGTCGGGTTCCACCCACACGCACAAGAGGCAGCTAGAACGAATCCAGCCTAAGACGCGCCGTATCACTGCGGGATCGGTGATGTCGCCACCTGCGCGGCGACTCGAGTCGAGGTGCACGACGCCGAAGCCCAACCGCTGCAGGGCGCGGGCCGCCCCACCGTCGCAGCCGAGCACCAGCGCAGGGCAGTGCCTGCTTCTCGTAGACGCCCGCCTGGCAGAGCGCCACAGGCGCGTCAGGCGAAGGCCCACCGTGCAGTGATCTGTGGGGGCTGCGGCCTGACAGCAGGCGGCGTCGGCGCCACTGCCAGCGGCACCTTCAGTGGGAAGACGCCCGAGGCCGTGGTCTGGAGGATGAGGTCGTTCATCTGCCTGTCCAGCTGCTCGCCGAACTCCACGATGTTCTGGCCTAGGCTGGCGATCCGCTGCTGCATGCGGGCCCGCTTCGCGTGGCGGAGGAGGCTCTGGTCCGTCCTCCAGCGGCCGCGGTCCTTGACCTCCTTCCTCGTGCGCCTGAGCGACAGCAGGTCGTCGGACGCACCCCCATGACGAAGCGAGTAGAGAGTCAACTCGGTCTCCAGACCGAGGGCAGCTGCCGCCCGACGGAACATACTCCGCACCTCGTCGGGGGCGAAGGTCCACAGGCCGTCGTTCGGGCCCTTGTCGTGAACCAGGGCCTCCAGAAGCGGCCAGATGGTCGGGTTGTCGACGATCGCGCTCTCGTCCATCCTGTCTTGCAAGGGCGGTCGAGGCAGGCGTCGTTGACGATCGGGGCCCAGTGGCCGTGCCCCAGGACGCCGTCGGGTCGAGGTCGTATCACGCCCCCTGCCGCGAGGCGGCATGCCTCGGTCGGCCTCAGGTATGCATCGAACATCAGCCTGATGAACACAGCCATGCCGAAGAGCTTCCACGCTATCAGGACACCCACGATGGACGCCATCGCCGCTCGAGGCAGAGGGGGTCGCATCTGAGGGGGAACGAGCTTCCGCCAGCCTGTCAAGGCGCGAGCCGCCCGTGGGCACGGAGTCCTGCCGGCGAGGATCGCGGGCAGGTAGTGCTTCAGAGCGGCCATGAGTACACGGCCCGTGGCACTGTCGAGGCCGTCCAGAAAGAGGTTCACGAAATAGGTAACTAGGATGACATCGACCTCCTCTGCCGTGGTGAACGTCTGGGACGTCCAGCGGCACCACTCCTCGAACTTCTTGGCGGCGCCCCAGTAGTTGGCCACGGTCGTGTCCGACACGGCGGCCGTCTCCAGCACCGACAGGGCCCCTCGGGCGAGCAGCGCTGGCCCAGGATGGGTCCTGGTCCTTTGCTCCGCCAGTGTCGTGGTCCGCTGCCGTCGAAGTTCGCGGGGCATTCGCTTGGTGCTCCTCGAAGGTCGACCCGGCGAAGAAGCCCGTCCTGGACGGCGAGTCAGCGGCATTGCTCTCGCTGGGGATCCGCCGAATGGCGTGGCGGATGCCCGTGGCCGCCGACAGGGCGCATAGACGGCGTAGAGGGTCGCGAAGGCCTCGGGCGCCAGAACGGCCCTTGCCAGCGGCAAAAGCTAGAGCCAAATTGTCAACGGTGAACAAGATGCGATGATGACGAAGCCGTCCAGACCGAGCCGAGTGTCGCATCGCAAACCCGAGAGCCTCCGCCTCGTATCGCATAATGTCCAAGCCGAACCTCGAGTGACGCGAACTGTGCATCGTGGCCCAGCCGTCGAAAGCCGTGATCGAGTCGGGAACTTCGTCGAAGCCGTCGAGGGAAGCAGCGTCAGCTGGTTGATGTAACGATGATGGCGTAGACGGAGGGCCCTCAGGGATCTTAGGGGGCCTCGGACTGAGGCGGCATTATTCGAGGCAGTTTTTGTCCACGGTAGCTTCGAGCACAGTGCGAGGCTCGATCCCGAGAGCGTGGGCGCGGGCGTGCACGGCGTCGGAGAAACGATAACGCCATCTCCCAGACAAGCGCCCAGCGGCCGCGACGACCTCCTGGTCGGCGGTCTTGCGGCAGACCCCGATGCCGTAGGGGGAAGCGTCGCTGCAGAAAGTAGTCGCCGACCACTCTGCTCTGACGTCGGCCCACCACAGCGGTATGAGGGCGGCTGCCGCGCGCAGCTCGGCGATGACCGACGGCCACAGCGGCACGGCCACTCGGGCGTCCAGGCTCATGAAGCGGTAGACTGCGTTGAAGATCGACAGCATGGTCTAGTGGTGATCATGCCCCACGTACAGTGACCCACAAGTGCTGACAAGGCCAAGGGCGATGCGAAGCCACGTCTAAGTAGACCAAGCAGGGCTTGACGCAACCGGCAGAGCCTGTCGATCTTACAGCGGACGATGCCGACGTCGCCGAGAATGTCCAAGCCAGTGAAGACCACGCGCTTGGCGGCGGGGGCGAACTCGTCGACGGGCAGACCCCTCGACGCGGGCGCGTCGCGCATGGCCTGGCAGGCTGTCGTGGCCGCCGCAGGGTCGAGGGACACGGTGGCAAAGTTGTCTACGTAGCCCGCGCCAATGACGTCGGAGTCCTTCCGCAATGGGGGGATGGCAGCGCCGCCCACCAGCAAGGAGCTCTCGTCGATACCCGAGTCGAGGATGGCCGTGGTCAGGGCGGACTGGCAGAAGTGGAGGGCCCACGACCAGCCCATCGGCATGACGGAGACGAACGGCTGCAGGAAGGCGTTCGTCCCGATATTCATTCCGTTGAGCCGCTTGAAGCCCAGGCGCCGATTCGGGGCGACGGGCAAAGAAACATATCGATGCAGATGTGGCGGTAACTTCCTGTGGTAAAATGCGCACTGAATATCGCCCTGGGCCACGTAGAAGTCGCTGTCGGCCTCGAGTGCGCTCCATGCCGACGGAGTCGGCAATCTCGTAGAAGGACGGGCAGAGAAGGACATGTTGGCCACCCGCGTGTCGAAGACGAGGCGCAGGTTGACGCCGTTGGACTTCCCGACAAAGAAAAAACCAGTAGAGTAGGTAGCCTGACGATCGGCGACCTCCCACTCAAGCATGCCAGCCTGGCCCAGGCGCAACAGAAAATCAGCATACTCCCGAGGGCGAAACCGAAGGCGTGGATCCACATGGGGCGACCCCAGTCCCGAGGCCTTCCTGAGAGCAGCTGCATCAGCAGGGCCACGTAGCATTTGATGCTTCCACCCTGCCAACATAGAACGATCAGCTTCAGACACGAGGCCGGCCGTCGGGACCGGCGCCACGTGCTTCGGCCAGGAGACGAGCTCCTTGTTGTAGGGTCTTACCCGAGACTCTCCAGAGTACTCAGGCGCCGATGCGAGCAACTCTGCGAGGGCTGCCTCGCATCTCGGAGGAGATTCGGAATATCCAAGAGGTAGTTCAAAATCGCGATACTGTTGAGCAAGATACTCCTCAGCGTCACTACGAGCACGCGGAGGAAGACCAGGAGGCGGGCTGATCACATAGTTCGGGTCGCAGTGGTACATATCGTTGAGAGTGGACACCGCGTCGTTGTACCACTCCCGCCACGCAGCACCCCTGGCGGCCCGTCTGCGCGCCGACCCGCCCATGGATGAAATGCCTGATCTTCGCTCCACAGGAATAGGGCGGAAGGGGGGAAACGTCTCGCTGTCGAAAGGGTGGCGCAGCGAGGGGGCAATGAGCCTGGCTGGCGCCACTGTGGCGCGCCCCACAGCCAGGCCTGAAGTTCTCAGGCGTCATGGCGCCCGCAAGGCCCGCTCCTCGCGAGCCTTGCGGCGCTCTTTGCTGATGGCGGCCTCCGCCCTCATCTGGTCTGCGATGTACCCCAGCAACTTCGGCGAGATGCAGAGGTTGGCCTTGGAGACACCTGCGCCGAGGAAGTAGCTGGTCTCAGGCGAGCTGGAAGTCCCAGCTGAGGCGCCGCCTCTGGCCGCGGCCTTGGCCTTGGGGGCTGCGCCACTCGGAGGTGGCGATCGCGTCTCGTACACCCGCTCCTCCAGGAGCTGGAGTTGGCGAGCGATGATCTCGAACGATGCCATCTCGGCGATCTGCAGCTGATCGTACACGACGGCGAGGTCCAGGACGCGGCAGAGCGTCTCGTGCAGCTTGGCGTGCTCGTCCTCGCCGGGCAGGGCCATCGACGTGAGCCACCTCTGGTGCCACGCGGTGGGCGTGCCCGCCATCGTCGACATGAAGGACAAACACCAGAGGAGGGCCCTCGGCCCTTGCACGGGCCAAGCCTGCACAGGGGTCTCCGAGAGGGCGTTGACGGTCTCTCCGAACCTCCTCTCGCGCTCGCCCCTCGGGTTGAGCAGCATCGGGAGGACCCTGAAGTCGCCAACGGGGGCAGGTGCCCCAGGGGCGGCGGCGGCGGGCGCAGCCTCCACTGCAGGAGCGGGCACCAGCGGCAGAGCCCCCGCAGGCCCAGGCGGGGCGGCTCCCAGCGCTGCGGCCAGCGCAGCGACGCCAGGGGCGGCGCCGAGAGGGGCCGCCGCAGCGGCCGCGGCCGCGGGGGGTATCGCCAGCGGGGCCGCGCCCCCCGCAGGCAGCGCCGCCCCTTCCCCGCCGGGAGGTGGCGGCAGGGCCGGAGGCGGCAGGGCTGCGGCAGCCGCAGGGTCCGCCAGCGGGAAGGGACCAGGCGGGACGCCTACCACGTTGCCCGCCGCGAGCGCCAGCGGCAGAAGGTCGGGGGGCCTCGGGTAACCTGCGGCCACCGAGCGCGCGACCGCCGCCCACAGCTCCGCGGCCGTCGGAAGGCGGCGGAAGCGGTGCACCGCGACGCCCGCCAGCGCTGGCGGCGTGTCGCCTTGGCCAGCGAGCTGCAGGACCGCGCGCACGTCGGGGCCGACGACGATGGGCTCGTCGTAGTCGTCGAAGTCGGGCGCGAGGATGTAGCCGAGGCCCCCGTTGACGCCAAGCAAGAGGCGTTCGTGCCACAGGGGTACGCCGCCGACGCGGTAGCGTAGCACGTGGAAGCTGCCCGCCATCACTACAGCGCAGGGGCGCGGGCTCTGGCGTCACGAACCTGCTTAGCCGCGAGGGCGGCGATGTCGATGCCGTCCACGAACTCCACCACGGCGGGCGGCTGGCGGGCCGACTGTCCGAGAAGCCGCGGCGCCGCCCAGGCGCCTCCCACGGCCCCGAGAGCGAGGCCGATGGTCAGCGCGGCCACCGAGTAGGCCGTGACGAGGCCCAGACAGGAGGGCTCGACCACGTGCCCGCCCGCGCCAGCGCAGACGCAGGCGGGGCAGGAGAGGGTCGGAGGCGCGGGGCAGGCCAGGTGCGGCGAGCAGGCCCCGCAGCTCGGCGCGGCGGCCCGCGCCACGACAGTGGCCCCCAGCGCCTGCGCCCCGTACCTCAGGACGTCCGCCGCATGGTGGGCGATGTCTTGCATCACTGGGCAAGACACCTGAGAGACTTGAGAATGGAAGCGCGGCCCGAAAGAGAGCCACAAATAGCCGCGGGCAGCATAATGATGATGATGATGATGATGATGATGATGATGATGATGATGATGATGATGATGATGATCGCACTCCCCTGAGCGCGCCAGAGAGGGGGGCAGTTCAGCTGCCCTCTGCCGCGGGCCTCCTGATGAGCAGGCTCCGCACGCCGCGCCCCTTCTTGGCAATGTGGCGGGCACGCGCGCGCAGGAGAGGCAGCAGGCATTCGGGCCCGTACCTGTGCGAGCTCCTCAAGGAGTTAAAGGTAGAAAAAAGCAGGTCGTGGACAAGAAACAAAGAGAACAGCTGCTGATTAGACTGGCATGGCATAGTGCACAGCATACGCGCATCGAGGCTCTGATTCAAATGTTCGACTGGCAGGAAGGGCAAAACAGAATGGAGCAAGCTCAGGACATGAGGGCAATCGAAGTAATGCTGGACGTGGTCGCCGCCTGTGGCCAGGCAACCGAAACGGCAGGTAAGACGGCCTTGCCTATACCTGGCAGAGGTCGCCCACGCGTTGCAGATGGTTTTGAGAATGGCCGCAGCCACAAATGGGCCGACGCGCGTGCAGGCAATTTGGAGCCTGAGCACCGCAAGGTCGATACTAGAGGCATCAGCAAAAGGAAAAGCGAACCGAATTCGATTGCCCAGGAGAAAACTCGCGGAGCTACAAGGGGCCTCAGAAAGCAATTTCTTCAAAATCTGTCTCTGCAACTCGTGAGTGTCCTCATCGAAGTGGTTCCACGGCAGGGCAGTTAGTCGCTCGTAATTGTGAATCAGGTGGAAAACAATGGACTCGGCACGCCATGCCGGGTATCGCTTGACCATCAGAACATCCAAGTCCTCTTCCTCAAGCTCATGAAAGCGCTTCCGAATGCTATCAAAAACCTTAGACCGAACAGCGACCCGATACATGGCAGCCTGATTCTCCAGCACTAGGTTGCGCGGGGCAATGGGCCAATGCAACGCAGACGAGAGATTGCGGAGAAGATCAGTAGGGATGCTGTAGAAGGGGCATGCGGTGAGAGTCTGCAAACCTTTGGTTTCCATGCGAAGAGCGTCCTGCGATATGTAACATAGCTGCATCACGAAGGTGAGAACCGAGAAGGCCAAGGAGTTATATGCATAGATACTTTGAGTAAGCCCAAGACGAAGCGACCGAACATGACGGACACGATTAATATATTTCTGAAGCGGAGCGGACCAGGATTTCTTGTAACCTCCAGGGCCCAGAAAGACACCCAAGACTTTGCCACTAGTGCCGTGCATAAGCGAATGATGATGATGATGATGATGATGATGATGATGATGATGATGATGATGATGATGATGATGATGATGATGATGATGATGATGATGAGAGGAGGGGACAAGGGAGGAGGAGGAGACGCGGGGACCGTCTCTTCAAAACGAGGACCCAACAACACAGGTTGGTTGGGAAAAATATCAAACAATGCAGCGCAATGCAAAGTAATGGGGAGCAATGCAAGTCGAGCGGCGACGAGGCGACGGGCGGCGACGAGGCAGCGACGGCGTCGACATGGTGGCCAGAGCAGCTGGAGACGGGCGGCGACAAGGCGGCGAGGGCGGCCACATGGCGGCCAAAACGGCCCGCAGGCCCAGGCGACGGATGGCGACGGGCGGCGACGAGGCAACGACGGCAGCCACATGGCAGTCAGATCTGCCCGCAGGCCCAGGCGACGGGCGGCGACGAGGCGGCAACGGCGGCCACATGGCGGCCAGAGCGGCCCACAGGCCCAGTTCTGTAGAAGACAAGCAAGAACCCCTAAGTGCAAACACTGCTTGGTTGACAAAAATCCAGAGATCTCCAAGGAAGTCCGGAACATATTGTAGAAGCTCCAGCGCAAGCCTAGGGACAGCCCAGGGACAGCAACCAAAAATCTTGGGAGCATGGGGTCGGTGTGCGCTTCTTTCAGGGGGGCGCCTCGTCCGCGGCACTACATGGCGGGTTCCAGAAAACCTGAACCAAAACACCGTGCCATCTCTTGGGAGGCCAGTTTTCACTTCGGCCGGCTTCCGCTGGCCGTTCGGCCACAGAGGCGGCCTCGCTTTACTCCCGCCAGTTTCCGCCGCGATCCTCGAAGGCGGGGCCCTTGCTGGAACGCCTCATGACTGCAAACCCGACGGGCCGCCCCGAACACTGGGCGCACTAGAGCGGGTGAAAAAGCATACAGCGGCCGCGGAAGAGGGGGAAAGGAGGCCCGGGCCGCCGAGAATCGGCGAAGCGGCACTGCATGCAGGAGGCCCCTCCATCAGGGCGAGGGCGGAGTGGGCCGGGGCTCGCGCTCCTCCAGGCTCTGTGAGAGGTCCTGGTCCTCGACGTCCTGGGCCAAGCGGGGCCAGCCACCCTCGGGGGCCTGAGCGTGGGAATTGGCACCAACGCCAATCCAAGGGATAGTTAGTTGCCTCCACCAGGGAAGATGAGCCTGAACTTTGGTGCTGGTGGTAATTTCTCGGCCGCGTGAGAAGCCCGCGCATTACCACCATCACCGAGATCTCCCCCCGGTGGAGGCAATGATGTTTGTGTCAAACTCTCGGCCTCCGACCCTCCTCTTCCGCAACACCTGCCCAGTCGGACGAAAAGGGGGGTTCTCAGAGGGGATGGCATGGAACATCGACTCAAGCAATTGATTTGTCTGGCCCCACAGGCGCCGACAATGTCGCGGAAAGTGCCCGGCGGCGTAGGCGAAACCAGCTGCACGCAACAGATCTCGTACCCCCCCCCGTTTGCCTATCCCCCCCCCTCTCGTCCGACCTGGCTCTTCATTCCCCCGCCTCCCTTCCTTCCGAACCGCTTGAAGCACCCTCCGGTCGGCCGGTCGGGGCGCCCGGCCGGTCGGGCCCCGCAGCATGGCGAGCCTTGCCCGCAGCTTCCCCTCCTTCAGGGCCGGGGGCGCCCGACGCCAGAGCGGAGGGCGCCCCAACTTGCGGCATCCCGTCCTCCTCCTCCACTTAGCCACTGCAACGCCGCACGCGGCATCCGCTGAGTGATTTATCATTCGTGCGATCACAATTTGATGTAAAAGTAATGGTATACTTTCGGAGATGGGCAGAAACACTTCAGCAATTCCCAGTAATGAAATTGGCCCAAGACCAAATTCAGCGGGTGCAGGCCCGCAAAACTTGCGGCCGGAAAACTATCTTGATAACCGAAAAACAAAACAGAAAAAGGCAAAATTCCCTCATCGACATGGCAAGGTGGATGTTTTGTCAATCTCCGATATCTACGAATTGATTCGCTTCCCGTTGCCGTGCTAATCCAATGTGTCTTGGGGTCTCTTGGGACCGTTGTGAAACCGTCTGGGGGGCTGGTTGGGTCGACTTGGGGCCCATTTGTGGCCTGCCTGGTTGGAGCGTTCTGACCGGTTTACTGAGCCGTGTTCGGGTTCCCGCTGGCTGTTTGGAACCCATTCCAAGGGCCCTGCTGCGAAGTCTTAAGGCCCTCGTGGGCTATCTTGGGCCGTTCTTGAGCCTGCCGGGCCACCCTCTGGACCCCTTTTTGGGAATTTGGAGTGCATTTGGTTTTTTTTGTTGCGAAAACTTGGGGGCACCTGGGCCGGCTTGGCGGCTCTGAACACTAAGACGGCGAATGCGCCAAACTCGCACTCAACTTCGCCAGCGCGGCCACAAACCTGAGTGTTTCTAGATTCTATGAGTTTGTGCGGTGCAATATTTGTGGTGCAATTCACCCTGCCGGCCTTGACGTTGTCAACTCTACTGCTCGCGCAAACATCCCACCCACCCACCCGCAAGTTGGTTTGCAAAACCCATGCGACAGCGATTGCGATGAGTGTTTGGCGTTGGCCGGTGCATCTCTGCGGCCGCGCTAGCCCACGCATGCTGGCGCGCGCTGCGACCAGCTGGTGCGGCGCGGCCGACGCGGCCGCGTTGGCGCTGACTGCTGGGCACTTCCAGCGGGCGCTTCAGTGCGAGTCGGTGACGTGGGCGGGCGCGGTATCATGGCGACGCCGTTACGGACCAGTACGGACTTGCGGGTGGGCGGGCCATTACGGACGCGCAAAAATGTTTATGAAGATCGAGCGGCGCCCGCCTGACGTCGCTGTTTGTCAGAAAAAGAAGAGACAGCTACATAACCCCCCAACCACTCTAGCAAAAACGTCCACCAAGACAGACACACCCCCGGCTGAAAAAACGGAAAAACGGCCCACATTACAAATACACCTCGGCTACAACTGCTGGGCGTCTTGACCTCCAAAAAACCTGTCATCAAGAATCCTCAGCTCCCGACCGAAACTGGCAACTTTCTACTCGTGCTACAACCGCCACCCGTACAGCGCACTGCAATGACTGCTACTTCCCATGTAGCAACTGCCCCGATCAAATCCGCGATCCAAATGTCGCCTGCCCTGCGGATGGCAGTCAGTCAGACTGGCGCAGGACGAAACTTCGGGCTGCGCCCGTGGAGCGAGGGGCCCCAGCCGAAAGTGGGGAAGGTGCAAGTACATCCTTATTACTGGGAGAGCCTCGTTGTAAGTGGGTCATTCTATATCAGATGAAAGTGACGCATTCAACGCGCCGCGAGAGCCCCTGGGACACAACGGCCCCCAGGAGGCACAGAAAGCTTTCAACCGCAACCCAAGCCACGGCCGTTTTGAAACAACGCAGGGGCCCGATTGGGCAAACAGCAGGCGTGCTCTCGGTGAAGGTGGCGGCCCGCTCGCGGGCGTTCCATCCTGACCAAATTCCGCCCATTGCCGACTCCTCAGAAGATCAACCGGAGACGCGACGCTGGGGCGGCGGCCCGCTGGCGGGCGTTCCATCTCTGCGACGGGCCCAGCCGTCGCGGCTTTCAGAGCGGGGCAAGATATCTATTAGGCTTGGCATTGGGCCACGAGAAGACTTGAGAGCAAAACAGTAGCGGAAACGATTGCAACATCGACCCGAGGCCTCCCATTCACACCCGTGCACGCACATAAATTACTGGGAAAGCCTTGTTTTAAGTGGGTCATTCCATCTCAAATGAAAGTGACGCAGTCAACACACAGCGAGAGCCCCTGGGACACAACGGCCCCCGGGAGGCACAGACAACTTCCGGCCGCAACCCATGGCGCGAAGATCCAGGCGTCCCGAAACGCGGAGAATTACCACATCTTGGTCCAAGCCGGCTGCTGGCGGGCCCGCGCGGGCCCCGTCGGGTTTCTAGCAATCAGACGGCGCAGCATCGGGGGGTAGGGCTGGGCGATGGCTGTCCACCTATTCCCATTGGGCCCCCCCCGTAAGATGGAATGTGCTACACCTGTGCGAGCACGCATACGTTGTTTACCCGTGCACTTCATTCTCGCGACCTGATCTGAATCCCGGGCACGCACATTGCCAGCGAGTGTTCGGGCCCTCGTTCTCCAGGGAGTCCCCATCATACAAAAATCACAAACCACTCCATCGACGCGCGGTGAAGCTCGAATAATCTGCGCCTGGGGCGTCAACCACATTCCACTGGTAAGCGGGTTATCCCAGGCCCAGGGCGCCGACAACTTGTGTAAACGCTGCGTTATCCAGAGAGTGGCTCGCAGGCAAAGGTTGCCTTCATCTACATTCTGCTGCTCGTCTCCAGGCAAACCGGGCAGGCCCCGCGGCAAGGCGCGGTTTCGGACCATGCGGGCCCGATCGAGAGCGATGGAACAACTGGGGCATGGCGGGGCCAAACACGCGGCAAGGACTTCACCCTCGCGGGTCATCTTCTTGATGATTCTCCTTAGCCCTGGCCAAGTCATGCCCCCCCCCCCCCCACCACCACCACCACCACCACAGAAAAAGCGCCCGATCCCACGCGACGGCTTCAAAACCTCCCGATCTCACAGCCCTGGCGCCACCACCAGAGCCCGAAAACGAATCCAAGCTGACGCCATCTCTCACGGCGGCGGAGGCCAGTCGACGGCCCTCAACCCTAGGACAAACTCCCAGACGTGTGCCTCGCAACTTCTGAACCACTCATGTCGGGCCTCGGAGTGCTCTGCCATCTGCATGGCCAGGCGTCCGCGCTTCTTGTATATGGCCAAGCTTTTTGTCGTGACCCAGCAATCTCTTGGATATGCTGCAAAGTGCGAATCCCCCTTCAGCCTGTCCCAGCTCGGACCCGAGTGGCGCATGTGGTAGGGCACTGCATCTACGCCGATCAGCTTCGACGCGACTCTGAATGATCTCAGCGCGCGCGGGTAGTCTAGAGCCCACAACGGCTGACCTCGGGGCCTCTGGCGCAGCACCTCGAACGCCGAGTTCATGAAGAACAGGCGCGGCGCATCCCAGAGCAGGCTGTCGTAGAAGGTGCCCACTTTGGTCGGCACTCCCCTGTCCTCTGGCGCCACTAGCAAGCCCCAATTGTTCGACACCCCCGTCGCGGGCGCAATCAGATCCTCGGGCTGCATCCTCAGGCCCTCGCACGGCCTCAAGTCGAAACCGAAAGCGACTGGCACCCACAACCCCACTTCCAGTTCGCCCAGCTGGATCAACGCCGTGGCCAGGCCAGCCACAACCAGAAAATGGTAGGGCTTCCGCGCGGGGCCGGGCACTAGCCGCTTCCAGCCCTTCAAAGCACGGCCGCTCCTCGGGGGGCGCAGGGCGCCGTGCTCGCCGCACTCGGGGAAGATGGCCATCCGCGCCGCCAGCAGCTTGACTTCGTAGCTGCTGTGCTCGCGGTGCCGCAAGTTCATGAGATGAGTCAGCAGCTGGTCGACGTCCTCGGCGCCGTGGGCGGCAAGCTCCCGCTCCCGCGCGAAGTCCAGCGCGATCCTGACGCGGCACCCTGGGCGCCGCGCTTTTCCCCTCCAGGTGGCGAAGCCCTTCCTCGGATCCAAGTTCACACCTCTCTCCTGGCGACTCGTCTTTCTCGCACAAGGCTTTGCAACCTGGCTCTCGCTCTCGCTGCCCCCCTCCGACACGCGATCGACCGAGGCCTCGCCCCCGTCGGTCTCCTCGAGGCCCCCTGCAAGCCTCGCCGGCCTGCGGCGCAGCTTTGAGGTCAGCGAGCGGAGGGCCGCGGACCCGGCCGGCACCCTGCGGCGGCAGCTAGCAGCGGACCCCGTCGGCCGCGGGCTCGGTGGCAGTGCGGCAGCGGCCGCGGTCAACACTCGCGAACGGCTGCTTGGTGGCTGCTGCTGGACGTCGCTGGGCCGCCTTGGAGTCTCTGGAGGGTTCATCAGCGACGTTCCAATCTGACGGAATCTATTTGATAGCTGGTAGGATCTCTCCCTTTACCTGAGTCAACATTGCAACATCTCGTGCCCGGCACCGTTCGAAGGCTAGCACCGTCCCCAGGTTGTCACCTAGATAGAGCTTGCGCACGCCAGCCCCTGGCCTGGCTCGCGCGCCCCCCTGTGCAACATCGCCGCAGCCGCGCGGGCCCCTGGCAGGGTTATGCGCTCCGCCGCCCGCCAGCGACCTCGAAGGGTGACGCGCCATTTCTCCTTGTCCAGCAGCCTCTTGGGAATCCCTGGGAAGTCCGCGACCTCCTTCAAGACCTCATTGGGCAGGTCGGCGTCGACATCATCGACGCCCCCCATGCCCGCCTGCTGCAAAACATGGGCTCTGGCGGAGGGAGGCAGAGGTGAGGCGACACCTCGACCTCTCAGGTGCTGGTCCGTGCAGAGCGGCGGCCTCTGCCCCCCACGAGGTAGAGCGGCTTCCCCAACCAGCTTCACTGGCGTCGCCGGCATCGACCGCCCCGCTCCAGCAAAGCCCCCACCCAGCAAGGCAGTGATCTCGGCTCTCACCGAGGCCCACATGGGGAACAGCCAAACGCGGCGCGCCTGCACGAACTTTCACATGGCGTGGATACCGGAGATAGTCTGGCGGACCAACGAACCAACGTTCCTGCAGTGGCCCGCGCAGACCTCCACCATGTGCGTCGAGACCTTCCGCCTTGCCAGCGGCCAGCGCAACCCTGCGCCCAGCCGCCAGTAGCGGGCCGCCGTGAGCCGCGTCTCGCGCCTCTCGGCGTCGAGCTCAACGCCCGGGCTGTCCATGGCCAGCGGCCCCCCCCAAGCGATCGCGCATTGAGAGCCCCGCCTGCTCGAGAGACTCGCGCGCGCCCGCGAAGCCAGCTGCCCCGCGACTGCGGTCTGCGTCCAGCGCGCCCAGGTTGTCGACGCACGCGCAGTGCGCTGTCGGCGCCTCCGCGCGCAGCACTGCAGGCCCACGGCGATCCGCCGTCGGCGGCCGCAGCTCCAGCCCAGGCCCCCGCGCCGCGCGGCGCTCGTTCACGCGCTTCGCCGCGACGAGATCCCAGCTGAAGCAACTTGGAAAACTTGCGCAGCAGGGCCGCCGCAGCTCGTCGGCCGCGCCGACATCCGGCCGCGCGCGCCCCGGCAGCCCAGCTGCCCGCGCCGGCAGCGGCGGCGTCGCAAAGAACTCTGCGGGCTCCTCGCGCATCCTCAAGCGGCGCAAGCAGTCGGCCACGTCTGCCTGGGCCAGGTGCACGTCATCGGTCTCCGACTGGAGCTCGATGCGCCCGAGCCCCTCGGCCGTGCGCAGCTGGACTTCTGGTGGTGGCTTAAACGGCCCGTCCACAGGTCTCGCATCTGTGATCATCCGAAGCGCTCCGCTTTTCTTCTTGACAAAGAACAGCGATATGAGGCGCATCGGGCTTCTCGTCCAATGGGCCATTCCCCTCTGATCAAGCTGGCGCGCGAACCTCCTGTAGAGCCCAGGCGGCGACTCCAGGCGGCGATCCACGCGCGGCTTCGCAGCCCCAAAGCTCTGGCCGAGTTCGTTCACCTCCTCGGGGCTCCGCCGGTTACGTTCGATGAACCTCTCGAGCAAGTCGCGGGCGCGTGTGCCCCCGATCAAGTCAGCATACCTCGCGTCGCGGACGTCGTCGGGGAGCGACGCATTGCCCCCCTAGTAGGGCGCCGCAGTCGCGTGCACCTGGTCGGCTTCCTCCTCGCACAATATGCGATCTGGCGCCTGCCAGCTGTGGGCGGCCTTCAGCGCGCGCGTGAAAGAGTGCAACGAATTATTTGGTCGAGACGTCTCGATACCGTCGGCGAATCTGCCTAATCACTTTCTATGTCGAGTGTGCGTCCCAGCTCCGTAGCCAGCCTACAGCTCGAATGAAGTAGAGAAAAACGAAAATCATCTCTCAAAAAAACTGCAGGGTACGAGTCGTTTTTTGGCCCCAGCTCTGATAGCAGACCGATATCAGGCATCTAGATACTTAAGACTAGCGCTCCTGATGGTTTCCTTTCGATTGCTGTACCGGGCAGCTCTGTAGCTCATGTACAGCTCGCGTTAAGTTAAGAAAACCGACAGCACCTGCCAAGATGACGCTCAAAACCAAATCCCGCCTGAGTGCTTTTGGATAATAATATCCATCCGATCGACATAATATCAAGATGGCGAGCGGGAGTAATATCGAATATGGGGGAAATATTCGAGCTCTAACAAATTCTTGAATTTCGAGAAATTGATTTTTAATATGCCCCCAAAAAAGAAAGACAAAACATCCGTCGAATTTTTTCGAGCCAAGTCGCCCGTCAGCGCGCCGCAATTATTCTCAAGCTTCGCCGCTTCGCTCTTAGGGAAGCTCTACGAGTCCCTGATCTGGGGGGTGGGTGGGAAATCAAATAGTTCAATGGCCTGGAACACCGTGGACGATGCGGGGCCGCATGATCATGGGGATGCCATGTGATGTTCATACGGCGTTTCCTCCTTCGCTATTCCTCCCCCTGCTCCCCCTGCTCCTGCTCGCGCCGTTATTCCGCCTCCTTCCCTCGCGTTCGCCCTGTTTTTCCTCCACATCATGATCGGTGTGATTGCCATCGTTCCTGCCTGCATCGCCCCCCCCCGCCGCGCTCCTCGGCCTCCCGCTCTCCTTCTCTGGAGGGCGCCGGGGGCCGCTTGGCGCATCCTGTCCGCAGATCTCTCAAGGCCCACAGGTCGCATGACGCAGACGTCGTTGTCAAATCTCTTGGACGCCTACCCGGCAGACGGCTTGGCCGCCAGCGTGGCGACTAAAGTGGAGATAGCCTTCAAGCCCGGCAGCGGGAATTCTTGGTTCCAATCGGTTTTGCGGAAGCTGCGCGTCCGCGTGGGCACGGCCTTCGTGGATGCACCACGGCAACCGTCGTTGAAGGCTTGCGCGGTCGACTTGGAACTCCTGCTGGAAGGCCGCCTAAAGTGCCCAGGGAGCTGCGCAAGCACGGCGTCGCACACAGGGACGCGTGCCGCGGCGTGATGAATTTGGGAGCGGCCACGGACAGGGGCTACTTCGGCGCTCTAACCTTTGGCCGTGGCCCCCATGTCATCTTGTGGTCATGAAGAAACGAATCCAGGGGCGCCAGGCGCCCTTTTCCCCAGCAGCACCGCGCATCCGTTTCCGCCACTGTTTGGTGGCAATCGTTCCGCTCGCGTGCCACAACTTCCGCGTTGCCGCCGCATTAGCGCTCGCGACGCAAATCCGGCGCTACCCGCGCGGGACAACGCGGCACCGCTCCAGAAATCCCAGCTAACGGGGCAACACGAATTCCTGCGAACCCATGATTACGCCCAGGGTTTCGGTCAGTTACAGAAGCCCACAGTGAGCACTATTCCCAAAACGCCTCTCTTCAGTGAGTGACAGACACCCCAACGTAACCTTTGTACCACAAGCCCATATGTATCAAAATCCGTACAATTTCCCTGAGCGGGCCCTGGGTGGGATCTTGGGGTGGTCTTCTACACTCCCGGGCATGTGCGTCACCTATGAATTAGAACCCCTTCGCGGCCAGGAGTAGGCCGTCTCCACGGGGCCGCTCAGCTGCCGCAAGACCGGCTTGAACAAGGAGCGCCCGCGGCCAAGCCTGAAGGCCACCTACACTTCGGTCGCCGCGCTGGCGGCCAAGCCGTCAGCTGGGCAGGCGCCCGAGAGGGCTCACGACCACTTCTGTGCTATGCGACCCTTGGGCCGCGAGAGTTCTGCAAACAAAAGGCCTCGTGAGACCCCCAGAAGCCTCCAGAGAAGCAAAGCGGGAGACGGCACAGGGCGGTGGTGAAGGAGATGCATGGAGGAAGGGTGGGAATTTCCTGAATTACTGTCAGGAGGCTGAGCGGGGTGGTTGAGAGGGCAGGAGGCGCAAGGGGAGGGCGGGAATACAGAGGAAAGAGGGTCGAGGGAGAAAAAACTGAGTATAAGTTAGCCCAGTGCGACCCTACCTAGAAGTTGGAGCTCCGAGGAAAGCAGCATGCGTTGCTATGCTATACTATGCTATCTTGTGCTATGATATGCCATGCTACGCTGCGCTATGCTATGCTATGCTATGATATGATATGATATGTTATGCTATGCGTTGAGTTGCTGCTATGCTATGCTATGCTCTGCTATGCTATGCTATGCTGCGCGGTGCTATGCTGTGCTGTGCTGCGCTATGTTATGCTATGCTATGCTATGCTGCGCTATGCTATGGTATGCTACGCTATGCTATGAGATGCTGTGCTGCGCTATGCTGTGCTACGCTCAGCTATGCTATGCTGTGTTATGCTATGCTAAAGCTCGGCGAAGCTAAGATGAAGGTAATCTAAGCTACGATAAACCTGAGCTACGATAAAACTAAGCTAAGCTAAGATGAAATAAGCTAAACTAAGATGATATAAGCAACGCTAAGCTAAGGGGACGTCACTAGGGGAACCACGGGGCGGATGCTGGGGGAACCGCCCGGGGCGTTTTGCACTGCCCGGCCCCTCAAGCCAACACAGTAAGAACCCTTCTAGGCAGAGCCTAGGTAGGGAATTACACCCATGCTATGATATGCGATGCTGCGCTATGCTTTGCTACGCTATGCTATGCTATGCTGTGCTCTGCTATGCTAAAGCTCAGCGAAGCTAAGATGAAGGTAACCTAAGCTACAATAAAACTGAGGTAAGATGAAGCTAAGCTAAGGTAAGATGAAATAAGCTAAGCTAAGATCAGATAAGCAACGCGAAACTAAGGGAACGTCACTGGGGGAACCGCGGGGCGGATCCTGGGGGAACCGCCCGGGGCGTGCCCCACTGCCCGGCCCTTTAAGCCTAATACTAAGAACCCTTCTAGGCAGAGCCTAGGTAGGGAAAGAACATCGGAAATTATGTATGAAGACGCTAGTTTTCTTGAAGACGGTGCGACACACGCGGGGACCTGCTTCACGTGGGGGTGCTTGCAAAGACCCGAGCTAAACACGCGGCGAACAAATCGACGGTCAGCGAAGCGAGCCTGGGCCTCGCCACAACGGACCAGACAACCATGCTCATATCGTGGCATACGGGAAGCCGGCCTCAGTATACGTCGGTAGTTGCGTCCTTTCAAGAAAGGGCCGCTCTGCATGTCTGCTCTCGCTGGCCGTTGCGTGCCCCGTGGGCTTCCGCCGAACGGGCATTCCTCCAATGACGAGGCTTGGCAGCAAGAAAACGAGTCCTGGGGGAAACGGCTCCTGGACCCCAGGGCCTTCCCCCGGGACCAGGACCAACCGTTCGTTCCGAGTCGCTTTCTGATAATCCTGGGGCCAGGGGGGGGGGCCCAGGGAGAGAGAGGACGGCGGAAAACCTTAGGCCCGTTTCCTGTCCAGCGCGCTCCCGCCCAGAAAATCGAATCCCTGACGCATCCCACACGTGGCGGCGCGGGCGCCCGCCCGCCGTGGCGGCAGCCGTCGCATTTGTTTGAGTTCTAAGATGAAGCCGGGCTCGGGGCAAAATTTGACCGGGATAAAAATCATGTTCGGTTTTTCAAATCACCGGGGGCGCCGCCGAACGGGCCTGCCACGCCTTGGGCGCCATCGGCATCGCGAGGGAAGAAAAGCGCCCCGGCGCGGATTCGGCCACGCGCGCGACCGAGGGAATTCAGCGCCAAGCGCCTTTCACTCCAGAAGGCCCGACGTCAACAAAACAAATTTGAGGCCCAAAGGGGGCCCCAAGGAGGCGGACCGCCAAAACAATCACGCAACCAACGCAACGACAAAAACACGAAAATGTCAAAAATCGCGTTCCTCAGTGACCTCTTCGGCCAAGCAACACCGCGATAATGCCCAAGACGGCATTGGGAAAAAAGTCACGCGCGCGGCCAGGCGACTTCCCCGCGCCGCCCCAAGGTTCCCGAAGCGCGCCGAAATAACCGTAGAGAACACCCCTGAAAGTCTTTGGGGAATCCCCGCGCCATGCAATATCCGCCACTGAACAATCTCGCGGACACCTAGCGCGTGCGCGCGGGCGTCCACCATGGATGCCCAACTCCGGTTTCCGAGACAATCGCGCGCAACCGCCTGGGGGCCTCGGCAACCTCGCAATTGGCCCAGGGGCCCGACGGCCCAAGGGAATCGAAGACCGAGTTCGCAACTCCGGAAGCATCGGGCGCGGCGCCAGCCAGTCGCTCGTCTCTGGCTGTCAGTAGGACGCCTGGAGACCCGGTAAAACCTAGGGAACCGCTGTTCAGAGATTCGCAGAACCAGAAACCGGGGCGCGCCAAATTCTCGCGTCCGAACTTCTCTGAGAATCTCTGAAAATCTCTGAACTAGCCACCCCGCGTGAAACATTCCCATAAACCCAAAACCTCGGAGCTGGCCGAAACTCTCTGAGAGTTTTTCGGTCCGCGAAATTTGGCGCGCCCGGATTTCTGGTTCCGAGATCCTCTGAAATCGCGCTGCGGCGGCGCCCAGCAGGTCCTCGCACGCCCAGGGTGGGGGCCGTGGACATCGCGGGCCGCGATGGTCCCGACCGCGAGGTCCTTCCTCCTGCCCCTCGACGAGTCCACGCTCATGGACACGCTCTCTGCGCTGAGCGTGGACCGCGCCATCCGCCGGTAGTTCTGCGCGACGACAGCCAACTGGCCGCCGACGGACAAGGCAATTTTTCTCCGAACTGCGCGTGCCACCGAAAACGTACAATAGCCCCGGGCTCGGGGAGAAACACTTTCGAAGCATTTTCAGGCCGCCAGCGTCGTGGCTGCCGACCCGCCGCGCGCCGACCGAGAGACTAGCTGGGCCCACTACGTCCACGGCGGCGGGCGGGCGCCCAAGAGAGCTGTCGCCACGGTGCGCGCGGCGGGGCGCCCGCCCAATTGCAACCGCAAATGCGGCCTCCATGGCGCCACAGGCGTAATATGTACGACGCATTCTCGGGCCCCCCATCAGCGCATTGGCAAGCGCCCAAGTCCCTGAAACGCAAACCTACTGCGCCCCCCGTGCAAGCCGCGCACCCGCCCACATTGCTCGTGCACACCAGATTTTCTGCCCGCCCCCAACAGTTTAATTGAGCGCCCATGTGTTACTTGGGCTCCTCAAGCCCGCGAAAACTCTTTGGGAACTTCTGCGAATGCGCGCGCTACGCTCCACAAATCGGCGTTCTATTTTTCTCTGGAACTCTCCCAGAATCTCTGGTTCCGATTTGTCCCGATCTTCCGCTCAACTGAAGTTCTGACCCCTGGATAATGACTGTTGATCCCTCCCCGCTGGCCGGCACTGGATCGTCACACTCAGAGCGAGCCACACACGCAAATTTATGGCCATGGAGAGCGTTGGTGCTCAAGCTTCGCTGTCGGGCCTCCGCGACACCAGCAACCGCTCTCGCCTGATCCGCCCTCGGAGTTTACTCAAGGATCGCGCTCTCGCTCCAGACATCCACTCCCAGATTTGGGTCTCGCCAGGGACCTCCTCACAACTTGCTCAGATAACGCGGGCTCGCCTTTCAGGAATCGCGCTTTCGCCTGGGACATCCGTACAATTTACTGACGGATTGCCCTCTCGCCTGGGGCATCCTCGCCAGACTTCCTTGCGACTTTACTTACGCATCGTGCCTTCGCATACGGAATCACGCTCTTTCCTGGGACTTCCCCGCCGTCATCTTCACTGTTCCGCCCGCTCGACCCGCTCGGTAGGGGCCTGCCCATTTGACCCGCCTGTCAGGGTCCGTCCGCCCGACCTGTCATCAAGGTCTGACCGCCCGACCCGCTCGTTAGAAGGCCCGCCCGCCCGACCCGACTGTCAAAGTCCGCCGCCTGGACCCGCCCCGCCCGCGGTAATGTCCCGCCCGACCGACCCACCTGGTAGGGTCAGCCCATTCCCTTGCTTGGAAGCCCCCGCTGCCCTAGTGTCCCGCCCGCCCGTCCCACCGATTGTGGTCCGCCCGCCCGACCTGCCCGCCAGGGTCCACCTGCCCGACCCACTGGTCCGACCCTATCGGGCTTTACACAGGAGCTGACATGAGAACAAGAAGCACTCAAAGGGGCAGGTTCATGAACGAAGACGGCGGGAGTCGAGGGTTTTGGGTATACATGTTGAACGGCAGGTGTGCGATGAAGCGCGAATAGTCTGAACATGTTTGTTGTTCTGGTGCGTGCGCATGTGTGTCATTGTGCGTGGGTGTCTGTGGTATAGTCGGATGCATGTACATAAGCATATACATATGCAGACACGCACATTGGGGGTCCTCTCGGTGCAAGCGCGTCCCTCCCAAGTGTCCTCGAGAACGAGGCGGCGCCACTTCATCTGCTTCCCGAGCTCCTCAGGGACAGGCCCCTCCCTCCCTCCTGCCTCTCCTCTTCCCCCCTCCTCCTCCGCCTCCTCCTCCCCTCTCCTTCTTCCCTCCATCGCTGTTCCTTGTGGGTAACTCGTGCGGGCTGGGCGTTTCGCGTGTGACAACCGGACCATTGATGGCGGCTGGTTCTCAAAATGTGGCTCTCGCCTCAGCGACGCCCTCATTGTCCAAACAAGTTTGCAGCGGTTTCACGGATGGAGGGCGGCTGGTGCTCAAAAAATGGCTCTCGCCATGGCACCGCGCACATTCGTCGCAAAAGTCTGCAACTAATTCAAGAAAGGAGGACGGATCCTTTCCAAAATGTGGCTCCCGCGATTTAGAATCGCTCACATTCGATTTCAAAGTTCGCAGCTGATTCAAGGGTTCGTTTGTTTGACGTCCCCATAACGGTGTATTGGCAGGGTTCAGGATTATACGGACGTAACAGTCGCGTTGCTTCGCGGTGCCGAAGTCTTAGGAATGGTGATCTGGCGCGACTAAGGATTGCCAGGACGCAAGAGTAGTGCTGATTCGCGGCAATGATGTCAAAGGATGGTGTTTTGATGCGATCGAGGATTCTCAGACGGTTGTCAGAACGTTGATGCGTCTTGGGTTTATTTATACTGGTCCTCCTCCTCTTCGCCTTGCTCCCCTTGTCCTCCTCCTCTTTTTTCTCCCTCGGGCGGTTGCGCTGAGCACCTCGGGGGGTGGCAGGTCGGAGGTGCAATTCACGATCAGCGTGACACCCAGCTCGCGGCCGCCGGCTTTCTGTGCCAGGGAGGCGAAGAGGAGGACATAAAAACGACGAGGAGGAGGATGAGGAGGACGAGGAGGAGGAAGAACGAACGAACGAACGACCACGAGTACGGACAGCAGTCCAGGCCTACTCGAGACCAGGTAAGTAAGGCCATGGCCTCCGAAATACGATTGTGTATGGTGAGGCCTGCATGCGAGACAGAGGACGATGAGGAGGAGGAGGAGGAGGGGGAGGAGGAGGAGGAGAAGGAAGAGGAACAGGAGGCGGAAAGCGACGAGGATGAGGAGGACGAGGTGTGGGAGCGAACAACAGGAATTGGGGCGGCCCCTGCCTGGCCAGCCGTGAGATACTGCCTTGTCGCCGAACTTGAAATGGACCGAGTCGTGAAATGGAGTCGGATCGAAAACGGATCGGACCGCAAGCGAATCGTTCCGAATCGAATCGAAATCGGATCGCCACGAGTTGCTCTGGCTGGCCCCAACGGATGCCGGTAAACCGACCAGAATCGGGTCGAGTCGGATTCGTGGCCCCCGCGGGCGAGTCGGATCGCATCGAAACAGATCGTAAGCGGCTCTGACTGCCCGGTCGCGCCTGGCAGGCTGTGAGCTCATTCGCCAGGGCATTGGCGGCCCTCGCGCTCAGATTGATCATTGAGTTGACTGAAGAGCTCGACCTCCCAATGCTCCATTGCTGGCCTCTTCAGGGGCTGTACGGCACGTGAGCCTGGGAGTAAGCTCTGGACGCCGGCGTTGCTCGCAGAGGCGGGAGAAGGGACCGCGATTTTGCAGCTCCTCTGAGGCCACGACCGAAGTCAGCGCGAATCTCTAACCCCCACCCCCAAACAACTGACTGGCGCTAGTCATACCGACCGCGGGAGTTCGATCAGGAGATCATTTTTTTATTCCGGCCGGTAACGCTCGTTACCCGGGGGGGGGGGGGGGGTCGTGCCCCCCGGGTAACGGTAACGCTTGGGCTGGGCGGGGTATGGCGAAGCAGGGGCGCTCTGCGATCGCCATAGTATGCGCGCGAGCAGCACTCTCTGCCTGAGAGCACCACAGTGGCTTGCGATTCGAGTACAAGCGCAAAGCCCGCCGCGTGGTCCCGGCACCACGCCCGCGCCCGCGCGCGCGACGACGATGATCGACGAGCGACGAGCGACGAGGTCGACGACGACGACGACGACGTTTGCCGCCTGTTTCGGCCTCCGGAGGCCGTTTTCGGGCGCCGTCGACGACGACGACGACGACGACGACGACGACGACGACGACGACGACGACGATTCGAGTACAAGCGCAAAGCCCGCAAGCACCAGCATCGCGCATGCGAGCGCCGCAATGGCCTGCGAGCGCCCACAGTGCGCCTGCGACCACCACACCACAGTGCGCATGCCTTCGGGCACCAGCATGTTGGAGGGGAAGACCGAGACCCCCCCCGCGTACGAGCGTTACCGTTACGGGGGGGGGGGGGGGGGAGAGGCCCGGGTAACGAGCGTTACCCCCCAGAGGATAAAAAAACAATCTCCAGCAGGGCATGTTCTTTCCTCTGGCAGGTTGGCGGCGGCACCGTCGCGAAAACTAGAACGGGACGCAAAAAAAACTATGAATTTGCACCCAGACTTGTGAATGAAGAGCACGCAGGGGACCGTAAATCGGCGAGCAACGAAGAAAACTGCACCAAATGTTGTGGATGAGTGACAGGCTGGCTCCGAGCCTGGGTGTGGAAGAGACGCGCCCCCTGTGGAGAGCGCGCGTGCAAGCGGCAACGATAACTAAACAAGGGCTCCAGGCCGAAAGGGCCTGGCGGATTGACCTTAAACCATCTTCTAAATCTCTCTGTCTCTATCTCTCTCTCTCTCTCTCTCTCCCTCCCTCAATCTCGGAATATTCCCACTCTCTGTCGTTCCTCTTTGGTCATCAGTCTCTCTCTCTCTCTCTCTTTTTGTTCTCGCTCCCTCTCTCTCTCTCTCTCTCTCTCTCTCCCTCCTTGAATTTCTGTATCTTGAATATCCAGAAGTGCGTCGAGGCTTGTGTTTGCCAATGTACGGAATCATTCGTGATAGTCCCCTTGCAGAGAAACCTGGCTGGAAAAGATGGATGCATGAATCCTTAGCGATGAAGCCTTAGTGGGGATTTCTTGATAAAAAGTCCTGAATTGAGAAGCCTGCAATCAATACACATATGCGTGACCCTTAGTACAAGATATGCTGGAATACATTCGTGGTGGGGAGATCCTGATATCAGAAATCATCATGGCGGAACCCTTTTTGTACATATGATTTCTACCACAGACTCCAAACTTTGGGGGAGGGAGCGTTCGCAAGAAACCCTCAGTACAGAATTTCCGATTCGGCTTTACGGGTAAATGTCTTTGAATAAGGAACCGGCATAAAAGAGCCCTTACCCATAAGTTGTGGTTGCGGGGCTCTTAGTGTGGCATCCTTAATAAAAGATCCACGGTGAGGATTCGTAGTGAAGGCTCCTTTTGTCAGGAATCCGTAGTAAGATGGTCCATAGTGAAGAATCCTTCGGGGAAAAGAAACATCTTCAGTAGGGAATTTTCGGACATGGGTCCTTCAGGGGAGATCCTTACTCGGGGGCCATCAGTACGGGTGCCATGATGCGGAATCCTTAACACAGGATCCGTAGAAACAAAAAAACTTCCTTCGTAAAGGATCCGAAGTGGATGGGTACCTTCGTAGGGATCCTTGCTGAGGAATATCGGATAAGAGCTCCTTGATCGGGAATCCTTGATCAGGGTTCCATATTCTAGAGCCCTTAGCAAGGAAATCGTATTAAAGAACCCATAATGGGAAAAAGGTTTCGGATGGAATCGGCCGTGCGGAATCCTCAATTCTGGTTAGTGGGTAAGCCCTTCTTTGCACGGAACCAAAAGAAGGGCAACATGATCAACGAACTCTTGGTAAGGGACCCTTTATTATGGCAGCGTTCGAACCGTGATCCTCAACCAGGAATATTGTGTCCTCAATCCATCGTCTGGGGGTCGTCAGTCGACCATTCCTGGAAAAGGGACTCTTCAGTAGGGGATCCATAAGAGTGGTTCACTATGAATGAACCGTTGGTCAGGAGGTGGAACCGCGATTTCGCATTCTCAGCAGTAAGGATGTCATCGTCAAAAACCATTGGAAAGGAGTCCTGAGTGGAGGGTCTTTAATAAGAAATCCTCCGTAGGGACACCTGCTGAGAAATATCTTGTAAGAGCTCCAGATTCAGGGCTTTTCTTAAGGCTTCCATACTATGGAACCCTTGGTGCGAATTTCTCTATACGGCATCCTTAGTCGGGAGCCTTCGGCAGCAACTCGTACTAAGGGGGAGCCCCAGGAACGGACTCATGATTAACAACTTCTCAGGACAGAACCAGGAAACATGATTCCTTATCAATGAGTTCTTGCTAGGGAATCTGGAGTCCGTGATGGGGAATCCTTCTGCACGGACACCTACTAGGGAATCCTTGGGCGGGGCTCCTCACTCACGAATCACTCGAGTTCCGGAATAAGGAACTCTTAGTAAGGAATCCGAATGCTGGAGCCCGGAATAAGGAGTCCTTGGCCAGGGATCGTTAACAAGGAATCCTGAATAGGGTATTCTGAATAGGGAGCCCTTCGTAAAAATGAATACGGAGACTTGGGAGGATGAAGCGGGGGAACGGTCCCAGGGAATAAGACGGCCCCTCTGGATCCACTGGTCTCGTTTCTTTTTGTCTGGGCCCGAAAAGCAAAGCGGGACCAGTCGAACCAGAAGGACAAGTTATTTGCAATGGGACCCTTCCCCAAGGGCCAGGCTGCCCCTCAAACGGAATGTGTGTGTGTGTAACCCCCCACAGAGGAGATCGATGTGTGACCCCACCCACACACAAAGGGAATCTGCAGGTAACACGCCACAAAAGATATTCATTGAACCGCCCACCCCCCACACACAAAGAAAAACAATCCGCGCGTCACCCAGAGAGAGAGGGACAGTGCGAGAGAGAGAGAGAGTGAGAGAGAGAAAGGGAAAGAGAGAAGAGAGAGAGAGAGAGAGAGAGAGAGAGAGAGAGAGAGAGAGAGAGAGAGAGAGAGAGAGAGAGAAGAAAGAGAGAGAGAGAGAGAGAGAGAGAGAGAAAACACAAGAAAATATATTCTCCCGCTCGCGCGCTAGCGAGCTGTCTCCGAGCGCGGCCGCGGCGCGCGCGCGCGGGGCGGCCCAAAATGGGCAGGCCCGTCCCGCGCGCTCGTGCCGGGGCGCCGCGCGTCAGGCGGGGGAGACCGCCTGCTCGCCGACGACGGCGAGGCAGCGCCCATCAGCCTTAGATTGGGAGAGGAGGGAGGGGGGCAGAGAAGCTGCGGAGACAGCAGGAGCTTGCTCACAGAGAATAGAAGAGGCATTCTCCCGCTCGCGCGCTAGCGAGCTGTCTCCGAGCGCGGCCGCGGCTCGCGCGCGCGGGGCGGCCCAAAATGGGCAGGCCCGTCCCGCGCGCTCGTGCCGGGGCGCCGCGCGTCAGGCGGGGGAGACCGCCTGCTCGCCGACGACGGCGAGGCAGCCATACCCGTGCTCAAGGACCTTGCGAAGTGACAAGGTTTCGGCGGGCGGCCGCAAGTAGGGCAGGCCAAGCGGCGGGGCCGACTTGGAGAAATGAAGCGACAAGGCGGTCGCTGGCGGTGGCGAAGAACAGGATCCGCGCCCGTGCGGGCACGGGCAGCGCAGCAAGAACTGTGGAAGCGGCGGCGGCTTGCAGGTAGCGCTCAGCACTGGAAGCCTGACGCCAACGCCCCCGCCAGAAGACGCGAGGGACGTCTTCCGTAGCGATATAGAAGTCTGTTGCGCCAGAGCCCCGCAGACATGCGGGCGTCAGGTTGAGCCCCTGACCCGCTTTGGCAAGAGGGACGCCCAGGGCCGAAAGCAAATGATTCCACCGAGTACGGAAGCCGCTCGCACCGAAAGGGGCGAGAGGATCGGTGGAAGCCAACCGCCCAAACACTTGATTCAGAATCTTCACCGTGCCCCGATCGGAGCAGCGAGCATGCTGCGTCGGGTACGTTCTCCTGGTCTTTGGAACAAGAATCGAGAGAAAAGCATCCCCTTCAACTTCGAGGCGGTCGCAAGGAAGCGACAAGTCACAGCGGCGTGACGCCAGCAGCTCGCCAGGCCTGAGGAACATCGTAAAGCCCATGAGCAGCAAGGCCGCCATCACAGGCCAGTCCCAGGCGAAACAGAGACCGACCATAGCGCGCAGCAGAGCGCGAGGTAAGGGCGGGCGGAGCTTTGGCGGCTCCGCGAGCTTCCATTGTTTCGCTACGTCCCAAGCTTCTGTTAGAAAGGCCTTCCAATGCGGATGAGCGCTCTGGATTCCCAAGATGGCATGAACCAGAATATAATGAGGGAAACCTGCATCATGAAGCCACACGCCGAAGGTCGCGAGGAAGCGGGCGAGAAGTATCCCGCTACGGTAAAGAGTGGCGGGCGGCACGCCAGTGTGTTCTGCTAACCACAGTTCGAACGCATCAATCGATCTCGAGCGACGATCGAGATACGCGGAGGTGAGGTGAGAATCGCGCACGAAGGGAGTGCGCGGAGGGCGAGCGGGCGCGGAAGGCGCAGCCCGACTAAGCCCTTGGCCTGCGGTCGGCGCCGCGGCTCCCAGAGAGATGCAGAGGCCGCAGACGCACCACAGGATGAGCGCAGGGCGGCCAGGGCTGGGAGAGCTGATCAGCGTGGCGGCCCTCCTGCTCCTGGACGCGTAGAAGGGCGGAACGAGGGTGTCCCGCCCGTCGGTCTCGAACCCCGACGCCTCCGCCAGCATCGCCCGCGCCGAGGTGAAGGATCCGCCCATGTTACGGTGAGCACGGCGAGCCCCTGCTTCGATCTCGGCGGGCAGAGCGCCCCCTCCCTCGAGGGTCGCCCAGTCAAAGGGCGGGCGCGGCTCGGCGCGCGCAGCTGCGGCCGATTCGGCGAGCTCGGAACGAGCTGCCGAGGACGTGAGGCCCGAATGATGTGGAACGGGCACCACCTCCGCGAACGCGTCGAGGATCTCGGACGGAGGGGAATGAGATCCCCACAGCGCTGCTGGGATGGCGCCGTGACCGTCCTGCACGTGGTACAGAAGGTCGAAAAGGCAGGCCAACTTGCCCGCGCGCCTCCTGTGCTCGATCTTTGAGCCGAGCCCGATGCCACGGATGGCGCCCGCCCCCATGGCTTGGAGGTCAGCGCCCGCGGGGATAGCCTCGGGCTCGACGGCGGCCACGTAAGGATGCAACCACGAGGCTTCGTCGATCGGCTCGGCGCCGCCTGTCTGAAACAGGCGCTTATAGGCGTGCAAGGCCTGCAGGAGGCAGTGCAGGTCCTCTCTGCCCTCGGGCTCGGCGGCCCCTGCGGGTGCGAAAGACCTCAGCCACGACGCCGCGCTCTGGAAGGCAGCTTGCCAGGCGGGTCCCCACCTCACCACTGTGACCTTCTCACCGCCGAGGTTGAGACGCCACGCTAGGGCGGTGGCGGCCCCTGGAGGCAAGGGCTGCTCAACGGCCGCGGAGGCCGTGCGCCGCGCTGCGAAGGCTGCAGCCGCGGCGCTCCCAGCGTCGCCGCTGTGGGAGCCGCTGGGATGCAGCTCGTGCCCTGAATCTCGGCCAGGCGCGGGGCCGCTCGAAGACCCCCTTTCCTCGGCGGCACGCCCTCCGCCCTGCGGGGCCGCAACAGCATCGCTGGAGGAGCGCGTGCCTACCGAAGACTGAGGGGCCTGAGCAGCGGAGTCCGCGCGGGAGCTGCCTGCGTGGGCGTCGCCCGAGCTCGCACCATGGCGGGACGTGGCTGGCCGCTGCGCAGTAGCGGGGCTCGGGCGCCGCTTCGGAGCGACTCGAGGGGAGCGCACCTCGCGACGCCGAGGCGACGTCGCCTGACGCGAAGGCGCGCGAGAGGAGCCGCGCGCGACGGCCCGACTAAGCCCCTGGCCTGCGGTCGACGCGCGGGATCGCGACGCCGCACGCCCACCAGAGTGGTGAGGGGGCGGCGGCGGCGGCGGGGGCACGGGCCGCGGAGTCTCGGAGCCTACACGCGTGCCGCGGCCCCGAGAGCGACTGCGAACCGAGGCGCGAGCGGCGGGCGGAGAGGCCCCCGAGCGGCGAGGGAAGGCCGCCTGCAGGCGGCGGAGGACCTCGGGGTTCAGGCCCGCCACGACGCGCTCGAGGTCCATCGAGGAGTCTGCGAGGGCACTCAGCACGACGTCCTCGAGCTCCGTCGGAGAGTCCTCGTCGCACGCGGGCTCCGCTCTCGAGCGGCTGCGAACGCTCGCGGGCGGGGACCCGTCAGGAGTGTGCGGGCCCTCCGATGCCTCCCCCGCAGGCGGCTCCGACGGCTCCTCGGGCGAGATCGGGCCGTCGACGGGAGGCGACGAGCAGCCCCCCGAGGGAGAGGTGCGGTCGGTCCCGTACGGGTTTGGAGACCGCGTACGGCTGCGGGCAGGGCTGCGGCTCCGCGGTGGGGAGCCCACTCCCGCGGCGGAGCTGGGGCGTGCCGCGCCTGCCCAGCGGCGCGCATTGGCAGTGCGACGCGCCCTGCGGCCAGGCGCCGTGGCGGCCCCCCCCTCAGGGGCGGGGAGCGCCGCCATCGAAGCCCGCCGCTGCCTGGCGGCGCGCCTGGCGCGCGCGGCGCCCGTGCGCGAGGCGGAGTGCGGCGCGTGACCACCGCGGTTGGGCTGGTCCTCGACCGCTTCATCCCGCGGGCCCAGGCGGGCGCGGACCGCGCGCCGCTCACGACGGCTGAAGCTGGACGCAGGGTCGTCGGCGGGCCTTGCCAAGGCGCGCGGGTCCTCAGCCTCCACCTCGGCCAAGGAGCGGCCAGTGGACGACGCGGGTGCGTCCCCAGCACGAGCGGCACGTTCTGCGATGGCGAGGCCCGTCGAGACCTCAGCGTTGTGCAGGACGGCGCGCAAGGTTTTGCGCCAATCCCGACCCAGCTGGACGGGAGCAGTGCGCGGCAAGCCCGCGGCCTCTCGACTGGCGGCCTCGCGCACGCGTCGGAAGTAGGCGCGATCGGCCATCCCTTCCGCGAGCTCGGCACGAGCGACGGCACGCTCTCCTTCGCCGCGTGCAGGAGCCTGCACCGTGCGCCTGGTGGCGTCGGCACGCGCGGTGCGGAGTGCGTCGAGCTCCACGCGGCCGCGCGACACGGCGGAGACGAGGGTGGCATCCGACTCAGCCGCCCGCGTCGCGAGGGCAGACGAAACCCCGCCCCTCGGGAGAGGCGCGCCCGAGGCGGGGAGGGCAGCCCGAGGGGCCAGCTCGGCGCTCGCAAGGGCGACCCGCGAGGAGACCGCCTCTTCGAGCGCCTGAAGGGCCATGGTCGACCCTGGAGCCAGCTTGCCCTTGCGGGCGCCCTTTCCTGCCGCCTTGGCCCGGGCGTAGGCGCGGGCGGCAGGACCGTCGCCGCCCGTGCTAGGAACATCGGGCGGCGCGGCGGCCTGCGAGACGGCCTGGAGCAACACTGACTTGGCGTCACAGAGCTGCTTCCACTTCAGCGCGCGGGCTGCTCGCTCGTCGGCGCCCAGGTGCGCGGGAGT
This sequence comes from Prorocentrum cordatum, assembly GCA_963575745.1. Lineage (NCBI taxonomy): Eukaryota > Dinophyceae > Prorocentrales > Prorocentraceae > Prorocentrum > Prorocentrum cordatum. The sequence continues at coordinate 695,167 of CAUYUJ010007780.1, forward strand.
CCTGTCTGGATGGTAGACTAGGGACTGGCGCCTGAAGGCGGCCTCAATTGTGCCGCGCGAGGCCCCGTCCACTACGCCAAGCAGTTGGCGAGAGGCGCTCACCCTGGCCGCTCGCTGGAAGGTGCGGGGGGTAGCTGCTGAGGCCCCCTTTGGCGCTTCCCGCGAGCCGACGCGCGACGAGCCCACCCCGATAGCAGGCGGAGGGGCCGCCGCGGCCTTGGAGCGGAGGGCCAGTGGCGGAGCACGCTTGGCGGCCTGGGGAGCCGATCCTGCGCTGGCGGCGCCAGGGTCGGGGCCGGGCGAGCCGCCCTCCGCGGAGGCAGACGCTTTTGGCGTGGCGTCTGCCGAGGACGCGAGAGGCCGTTCGCTATCAGCGAAGAGCGCGTTGCGAGGCCCGCGACGCTCTCCGCTGGCGAGAGCAGCTTCACTGCTGCTCTCGGCGGCGCCCGAGGGGTCAGGTGCCTCCCCCTGGGCGCCGTCGCTGGCGGCGTCGGCGGCCATCCCCGCGCCCTCCGAGGGGGGGGGGGCGGCCGCCCAGCGGTGGCTGAGCAGCCCCTCGGGGCCTCGAGCCATAAGCTGCGCAACAAATCGGCCCCAGAGACAAGTAGGGAATGACGAACGGGAGTCGGCGTACGCAATGCAATCAAAGCGAGTAAATTCTCCTCTCTCTGCTTCAACTAACCAGGCGGGAGGGTCACGGGACGGGGGCCTCACCGCACGGTTCCGCGTGGGGTCGTCGGCCCTGTGCACGTCCGTAGGCACGTACATGCCTCCCATATATAAACCTCCTCCTATCACATAGGGCAAAGTGGTCGAAAGAACGTGAGATAGACCAGGAGAGCTACTGCGCCCGTGAGCGGTCGCGCCCAAAGCCACTTTTGAATCCAAGAGAACGGGGATACGAGAGTCAGGGAGGCGAATACAGCAGTACTTGCACAAGCTCTTATACACCGTTGTCTCAAGGATATTGATGTGACGGGGCATGCGAAACTCCCATTTGTACGCGAGCCGAAAGCGCAGCGCCTCTGATAGCTCGGTGACCCAACGCGGCGCGACGGGGGGCTCAATAGACGGGAGCCCCAGGTCGCGATGCAGTTGGGTGAGCTCAGGGCCCAAGGGCACGCCGCGGCTGAGTACGGCGAGGAGGCTCCGATTGTGCAGGATCGTGTGCCACCCCCCGTGCTCCGATCTGCGCCACAGCTCGGCGGAGAGCTGCGGGCTGATAGGAGCGCGGACAACGCCCCCCCAGCCGAGAGACGCGTCCGCACCGAACACCTCGGGGCAAGGCTGCGCCCGAAGGTCGGTTATAGCCGTAAAGGCTAAAAAGGTGCAGGCCAAAAGCTCGTCGCGAACATAAGGAGGCAAGTCGTATTCAATGCCCTCCTCGGTCGCCAGGCGCGACAGGAAGTTGTAGACGTGCGTGAAAATGGCGAGCATCGGACGGCGATAGAGGAACACCTGGACCCAGCAGCCCACAAGAGAGGCTAACAGGGAGCGTGTGGTGATGCCGAGGTAGATTTGGATCAGGGTCAGCCTGCACAAGGCCACCGTCCGCACTAAGGGAGCGCAGACGATGCCTATGCGCCCTTCCACCTCGGCGCCCACCACCACCTTGTGCGTTTCGCCGCGCGCGCGCTTGCCTGGATGCTGAATCAGGCCCACGCGCGGGTAGCCTGCATCGCAGGCGGCGAAGACCTCACGATCACGACGACAGGGGTCGTCGGGGCGAGGAGCGGAGCCATGCCACGAGAGCTTCTGAAAACCTGTATGGTCATCAATATTCAGCATCTCGACAAACGGTCCCCGCGGGAAGGGCGAGCGGTGGACAACCTGCTCGTGAGGCCGCAAGGCCCCGAAGCTGTGCAAGACGCCTTCATGTGCAGAGTTGGCAATCTCCACCGCCATGTTGTCGCCCATCGCTAGAGCATTGAGGCAAGGCGCGACGTCCACACCTTCGAGCTCGGGGCGCCAGGCTCGAAAGGCCTTGAAGCGGGATGATGGCAGACGAACGCGAAGGGCGTTACGCCTGGCGCGCGCGGGAGGAACGCGGAAAGTGTAGTAAAACTCCCGTAGGTCGTCGCAAGAAACTGCCAGCCACTCCCCAGGCGCCAGACCCAAACGGCACAGCAGGAAACCCTGGCCAAGGCGCTGGGTGCTGGACGAGATTGAGGCACAGCGGCTGTTCACGACCGTTGGGTTCAGGATCAGCCTGTCGAAGTCGCTGTCCTTCGGTACCCTGAAAGCTCCGCAGGCTTCATCCCAGGCGAGGTCCGAAGCAGGAGTCAGGTACAGGGCGCCGCAGGCATCCCACTTCTGGAGTAGGGCCCACAGCTCGGCGCGGTCCATATGGACACGCGCCCCCTTTTGGCCAGCAGGCCACTCTGACGCCGGGAGCCGCATCTCCTCTGGATTGATGAACGCTTCGCGGACTCGAGCGTCAGAGAGAAACGGAATGGGATCAAACTCTGGCGAGTAATCCCACTTAATGCGAGACGCCCTGACTTTTAAATCGAAGGGCTCGACCTGGGTGGAGTCCCAAGCCGCCGCAGACGCCAGCGAACCAGGCACGGAAGGAGCGCTGGTCGGGCAGTGCCGCATGGGGGCGGGCACGGAAGAAGAGGAGGTGAAGGAGGCCTCCAAAGCTGCAACATGGGTGGCCAGGCCATGGAGCGAGACCTCAGTAGAGTCGAACTTGGCGAAGGCTCGACCTAAGTCGCTCTTGCCGCCACGGGCAAGGCGAACTGCGATCCGACGCAACCGTTCGATACGGGTGCGGACGCCCTCCTGGCAGGGCGAGACCGTGGCGCGGACGCGAGCCTCGGCGGGAGCGAGGCTAGGATGACCCAAAGTGAGCCAGTTCAACGCAATAACAGAATACTGCGCGAGCGTCCGCGCCGCGCGCCGCAATCTCCAGCGCTCCCTGCGCCTCGCCGACAAGCCGTCAGGCGGGGGACCAAGAGGTGGAGCAGGCGGGCACGGCCAAGGATCGCGGGGAGGCGGCCCCAAAAGGCACGGGTCGTCCCTGTCCATTGCACGCATTGATGAGCGGGAGAAAGATCCAAGAGAACATCGAGCACCCATCCCAACCTGGGACAGCGCTGCCGCCCAGTGGGTGATATCAATGTTCGCGCCTGGAAACAGGCGCAGCAAGGCAGACAAGTCAGCGACAAATGGCGCGACGTTGGCAAGAGCAGCAGGGGTGCTTGAAGGAGAACAAGCACCAGCAAGAACACCAACCTCAGGGGCTGCAGGCCCCATGGGGGGAGCGCTCGACTGAGGCAGGTGACGGCCAAAATGGCCGAATGGATCCGAGGGGCGGTTCGGAGCAGAGCGAGGGGCGTGGTGGCGGAACGTACTCCTCCCTGCGGGGCCGCAACAGCATCGCTGGAGGAGCGCATTCCTACCCTCACGCCCTCGCTGCGCCCAAACACGCCTAGCAGCCGTAGCAGCGTCGGTGCAGACTGTCTGCGGCGGCGTACCCCGGCCACGCGAAGGCCCCCCCTCCAAGAAGGCGGGCGCCAAGGGCATCTTCAGTCCTTCTTGGGCACCGCCTTCGGGGCCTTGGGAGCACCCTGAGACTTGAAGGGGGGCTTTGAGACCTTGGGCTGCTTGGGCTGATGAGGTGGATGCTTGGGGAGCGCGACGGCGCGCTCGGCGTCGAGGCGCGCCCGAAATGCTTGCAGCTCCTTCATGTATTCGCCCTGCGCCGACAGCCAGCGAGGATCCACTAGGGGTGAAAACGGGGTCTGGGCCTCGCGCTCCGTGTGACGACTGGTCACGCGACACGGGGGAGGCTCCAGCCCCGTGAGGAACCAAGCGGCCTCGAGGTAGCCGCGGTCCCCCGCCAACTGGTCGATGAACATGCACTGGCAAGTCAGCAAGGTCTGGACCCTCTCGGGGTTGCCCTCCTCGCAGGCCCGCCACAGCTCGGCGCTGAGGAAGGCAAAATGCGTCAACAACTCGTGCGTCGACGGCTGAGCCCCGAGGGGGCTGTGCTCGCGAAAGTACTGATGCATGGCCATGGGGGTCACGGCGCTGACTTCCACGCCCAGAACGCGGGCCAAATTCTCCTTCATCAGTCCTCGCACGTCGGGGCCGTGCTGCATCAGCGCTTGCTGCCACTCGCGCCTCCGAGCGATTCCCCCCATCTGAGCCGATGCGTGCGCGGGGTCGCCCGAGGTCGCGGGCGGAGATTGAGCTTGGTCGCTCAGGGTCCCCAGAAGCGGGTGGAAGGCTGGGCGATGGCCCCGCCCCTGCTGCAAGGAAAGGGACTGGTGCAGGCACTGAAGCATGAGGCTGAAGTCCGTCGGATTGGCCGCAAGGGGCGGCTCTAACCCGTCGGCGCCGCCCGCCTCGGCAAAGCCGTCGACCGCAGCGGGATGGGCTAGCCCAGGCGGCGGCGGGGGGCCCATCGGTCCGAAAGCGGACGAAGGGGCCCGAGGGACAGCAAGAGAGCGCGCCTTCTCCCACGCCGAGACCAGCGCGGAGGTGGGTCCCTTGGGGCGCGCGGAGACCCGATGTGGGGCCACGGGCGCGTGGGACAAGACGGCCTCGATCCCCGCAGGATCCAGCCCGAGGCGCGCCGCCTCGTCGCTGAAAAGCTGAGGCACCTCGGGCCGAGCGCTCCGGGCAGCCGGAGCGGGGCCCAGCGGTTCGGGTCCGCCGACCATCGTGGAGGCCGCGTGGGCTGCAAGCAAGGCGCGCATTTCGGCAGCTACCTCGGCGCGGGTCATGGGAGCCCCGTCGTCCAGAGACGCCGCAGGAGCACCAGGAGCAATCGGAGCAGGACCCGCGACCCGTGGCGGCGCGGCGGCGCCAGCGCGCTTGGCGGGCGGGCCGCGCGGCGCTCCAGCGACCGCGGGGGCTCGCGCACTTGGGGCCGCGCGGTCGGCTTCCCCGTCGGCCGCGAACCCCTCGGGCTCCTCCATCTCGTCGGCAGAGTGATAGGGGGTAGCCCGATCGGCCCCTGGGAGAGGCTCTTCCCCTGCGGTAGGCGGGGCGCCGTGCAAACGAGCGTAGCCCTCGCGAAGCACCCGAACCCCCGAAGGATGCGGCCAATAGACGCGGCTGCGCACCTCGGCGAAGGGAACGATGCCTGCGTCGTCGCCGACCTCTAGAGGGCACAGCGACTCGAGCTCGAGCTCGGCAACCTCGATATCTATAACGAGGACGGATGCGGTAGTGGCGAGCGGCCGTGAAGCGGCCCCCTGGAGCTGGACGTCCACTAGCTGGAAGGGGCCTATCATCCCAGCAAAGCCATCCGCCTCGGCAGCCTCGAGCTCCGCTGTAGAGCGAAAGGCGCCAGGCAGGGCCAGCAGGATGCCCCCTTCTCGAGAGGCGAGGGGGATAGCCGCCCAGCTGGTGTCGCCGTCGTCTAGGCGCCATCGTGCGTAGTCGCGCGCCGTGGGCGCAGCGAAAGGGTAGAGCTCGGGCCAAAGGGGCCCTCCGCCAACTGGTGGCAGCTCCGCCATCAGTGGGCGCCGCCGTGGACGCCGCCGCCCGCACGCTGGGCGTCTGCCCGCTCGAGCGCTTGAGGTCGAGGCGGAACCCCGTAGGCCAGCGCTCGCGCCGCACGGCGGTCCTGCTCAGGTGAAGCAGGAACCGCGCCGCGCGGCCAGGCGGAGGGCCAGAGCCTCCGCCACACGTACGGGCCCAGCAGCCCGAGGCAGCAGCCCGCGCAGGCGCTGCAGGCGGCCGTCACCCAGAGGAGGGCGGCGACCGTGCTGAGCAGCCAGGGAGAGACCCCGCCGCTCAGATCCACCGCCAGCCCGAGGCAGACGGTGGGGCAGGTGGAACCCGCCGAAGGGAGAGGGCAGGAGGCCCCCTCACCTTCGGACGAGTCCGCCTGCTGGATGGACCAGGCAGGCGATGGAGGCCCCTGGTCCTGAAGCACAGAGAGGGGGGCAGCCACGAGCCGCTCGTAGAGCGCGGCCCGCAGCCCCCTGAACAAAATCTCCCCAGCGCCCTGGAGAGCCGCTTGTGCGACCGCCTGCATCAGGCGCCCGCACGCGCGGCCGATGGGGGGCACTTGGGCAGAGAAGCTGCGGAGACAGCAGGAGCTTGCTCACAGAGAATAGAAGAGGCAACAAACTTGAAAGCAAAGAAACGCGGGAGTCTCAACTCCACATTGCTACATTGCCCCGTCTGTACCTGGAGCCCTAAGCAGGACGGGGAGGCTGTGCTGGGCGGAAGGCCGCAACGCCGCTCAAAGATGAGCTGCGCACCAAACCTCGCAGGACGGGCCCTGTCCGAAAATTCCGCGCTGCGAATCGTGAGCGCGCCTCGTCTCCGTCGTCGTCGTCGTCGTCGTCGTCGGCATCGCCATGGTCGCGGGGCTTGTTTCCCTTTGCGCAGAGACCACGGACACCAGCTCCTGCTCCCAGGTCGGATTTCTGAGCGATCGGCGGCCCGCCGAGCGCGAGATCGTCCCACACAGAACGACTCTGGGCCACGGGCCACTGGCCGCATTCAACCTGGCACGCCCGCGGCGAGGTCGCCGCCACGTCGACACCACACGACGAGCCTACCGTATCTTCCGTCGTGATCTGTTCACAACGTGGAGCCCTGGAGGTCTCGGCCCGTTCCCCAGGACCAGCAATTCATCCTGAAAGCTTGCTTGGGGGTCTGGGCCCGCTGAGGGGCCCCAGGGCCCGACAATTACAGAAAAACTCCCGTCGTGACACTTCCGCGACGCAAAGAGCTCTGGATAGGCACCATGAGAGGGCACTCAGCACCACGACAGGGCCTCCTGCTAGCAGGCACGAAAACAATCGGCGACCTTGCGCAGGAGGTGCAGCGCGCAGGCCGTCACGGGGCCCACCAGCAGTGGGAAGGGGGACAGGTCGCAGGCGCGCGTCACGAGCGTGGCGTTCTGCATTACCCTGGCCCTGGAGATGATCTGCTGCAGACCTGGTGCAAACTCGGTTCTTTCATCCTTTGATGTGCTGATTTGTTGTGCTTGTGTCCTCCCCCGCATGAGCAGAGGGCTGCCCACGATGCGACGAGGTGGTGGGCGAGGCCACCTCGAAAGAGGATCTACCGTCTGACGGCGCGCGCCCACCGGCAGGGACCGACAAGGGCCCCGGCCCGCACCCGTACACGAGCCGCCGCGCCAGCGAGCCTTCCGATCTCCCACGTCACGTCAAGGCTCGAGGCGGTGCCGAGGTACGACGTATGCACTGTCGGTGTGTGTGTGTGTGTGTCTGTGTGTGTGTGTGTGTGTGTGTGCAAGTGTGTGTGTGTGTGTGTGATTGTGTGTGTGTGTGTGTGTGTGTGTGTGTGTGTGTTCCAGCCAAACAAAATCCACGAACAGTTCAGCAAACAACACAGCGGACTCGACGGTGGGGGAGGGCGAAAAGGGAACCTGGAGCAGAGTAGCATAACATTGCGGCTCTTGGTGCCACCTGCGATGCCCTCGCTGCCACGGCTGGGCGCGACCTGAAATTCCTCTCGCTTCGTGGGGTGCACGTCCGGAGTTCGTACAGTCAAGTCGTGGCCTGCACTTGGAGGCGCGCTGCGCCCAGTGGAGTTCTTGCGATGAGCCACGTGCTGCACCTGGTCCAGACCGTCAGCTGGCCGCTCAGTGCAGTCGTTGTGGGGCCTTTTGGGAGCCTCTTGGGAGACTCTTGGAGGCCTCTTGGGGGCTTCTTGGGGGCTTCTTGGGGGCTTCTTGGGTGCCTCCTGGAGCCTCTTGGGGGTGTCTTGTGCGGTGATGGTGCGCTGTTTTCCCCGTTTCGCCCCATCGGAGGCCGTCTTGGGTGGCTCTCACGGCCGCCTTGGGGCTCTCTTGGGGTCCTCTTTGGCCGTCTTGGGGCTTCTTGGGTTGTTTTGGGGGGTTCATTGGGCCGTCTTGGGGCCCTCTGGAGCCGTCTTTGGGCTCCCGTGGGCGCTTCTGGGGCGGTCTGAGGGAAATGTTGGAAGCTGTTTGGGCCGTCTTGAGCCTCTGACAATCGAAAAAGGCGAGACCGCCCAAATCCTTCAAACACTTTTGGAAAATCATTGATTTGGGCCTCTGGGTGCGTTCTTGGGGGTGCTCTCGGTGCCCTCCTGGGCCGTCTTGGGGAGCTTTCTGGGCTTTCTTGGGTTATTTTGGGCCGTCTTGAGTGCGTTGTTGACCGTCTTGGAGCCACCCCGGGCCATACGGAGACCTTCTTGGAGTCCCAAAGAGACCCAAAAAACCGAAATTGTTCTATATATATATATAGAGAGAGAGAGAGAGAGAGAGAGAGAGAGAGAGCACCAGAATTGGGGCCGTCACTTTGGTACGGCGTGATGGCGCGACTCCAAAGGGGGTTCGAGGGGGAGACATCATAATGTAAAACAGTACAAGATGTAGCAATTTTGAATCATTAGATCCATTGGATCCGTTGGATACGCTGCATTTTCGGGGCCCCCTTGGGTGTTTCTTAGGCCTTCTTGGGGCCATCTTGGAGGCTGCTTGGGCCGTCATGGGCTTCTGAGAAGCGGAGAAGGCGAGAACGCTAAAATCTGTTTAAAACCATAGGAAAATCCATGATTTTGGCCTCTGGAGGCGCTCTTGTGGGCGCTCTTGGGGCCCCCTTGGGGGCTTTGGGGGCCTTCTTGGGGCCATCTCGGGCCGTCTTGGGGCAGTCGCTGTGTGGCCTTTGGGGGGCTTCTTTGGAGCCTTTGGGAGGCTTCTTGAAGACATCTTGGAGGCCTCTTGGGGGCTTTTTGGGGCCCCTTGGGGGCCTCTTGGGGGCCTCTTGGGGCCTCTTGGGGGCGCCTTTGGCGGTTTTGGGGAGCTTTTGCGCCGTTTCGCTCCTTCGGAAACCGTCTTGGGGACCTCTCGCGGCCGCCTTGGGGCCGTCTTGGGGTCCTCTTGGGCCCTCATAGGGGCCTTTTGGATCGTTTTGGGGGCCTCTTTGGGCCGTCTTGGGGTTCTGTTGGGCCGTCTCGGGGCCCTCTTGGGGGCTTCTTGGGTTGTGCTGGAGTTATTTGCGAAGCTGCTTGGGCCGCAAAGGCGAGAACGTTAAAATAGTGCCCAAATCATCAATGATTTCGGCCCCTGGAAGCGCAATTGTGGGCGCTCTTGGGGCCCTCTTGGGCCGTCATTTAAGTTTTTCGGGCCCTCTTGGAACCATCTCGGACCGTCTCGGGGCCGCTTTGGCCCGCACAGGGCCCATCTTGAACCGTCTTGGCGCCCTCTCGGCGCCCCAAGAGGCCCAAGAGGTCGGAATCATCGATTTTCTATCAGTTTTGGTAAGTTTCTGAGCCCCGGAGGGGGGGTGGGGGGGGGCACTTTGTTCCGGCGGTGTGGCGCAGCCCCCAGGGGGGGTTAGGGGGGGAGACATAATAATGTAACACGATACAACATGTGACAAGTATGCAATCATTGGATAAATTGGATACGTTGCAGTAAGGCGTTCGCCCGAAAACGCTGCCGCTCAGCACGTCACCTCCGGACGTGGAATCTTGGGAGCCGCGCCGCAGCGCCGTACCAAAATGGTCGCCCCTCCTTCTGGGGCCCCAAACCTACAAAAACCGATTGACAAATCAACAATTTCAGCCTCTTGGGCCTCTGGGGACTCCAAGAGGGCCTCAAGATGGCCCCAAGACGGCCCAAGATATTCCCAACGGGGGCCCATGAGGCCTCCAAGACGGCCTCAAGAGGGCCCCAAAAACCCCAAGGACGGCCCAAGAGGGCCCCAAGAGCGCCCACAACTGTGCCTCCAGAGGCTGAAATCATTGATGTTCCTATGGTTTTTGCAATATGTTAGCGTTTTCGCCTTTTCCGACTCTCAAAAATCCATGACGGCCCAAGCAGCTTCCAGAATCGCCCCAAAACTTTTTTTTTTTTTTTTTTTTTTTTTTTTTATATAAAAAAAAAAAAAAAAAAAAAAAAAAAAAAAAAAAAAAAAAAAAAAAAAAAAAAAAAAAAAAAAAAAAAAGGGGCCCCAAGACATCCCAAGAGGGCCCCAAAACGGCCCAAAGACGCCCCCAAGACGGTCCAAGAGGCCGCGAAGACGGCCCAAGAGGACCCCAAGGGGGCTCCAATGCGGCTGCGAGAGGCCCCCAAGACAGCCTCCGAGGGGGCGAAACGGCGCAAAAGCGCCCCCCCAAGACGGCCCAAGACGCCCCCAAGAGGCCCCAAGAGGCCCCCAAGAAACCTCCAAGAAGCCCCCCCAGAAGCCTCCAAAAGGCACCCAAAAAGCCCCCCAAAGGCCACACAACGACTGGAGTGTAATGCTATTCTTCCCCCTCTGGGCGAACTGCGGCGCAGCGCCAGCCAGGTGGAAGTTGGTCACTGCGGCGCCCATGATCAGAGCCGGCGCTGGAAGGGAAGATGGGGAGGGTGTACGAAAAGGAGGGAGGGGGGAAAGACCCCAAAGAAGTCCCCAAGAGGCCAAAATACTCCAGGAGGCCCCCAAGAGGCTCCCAAGAGGCCCCGCGACGACGTGACTGTACGTGCTCCGGACGTGCACCCCGCGAAGCGAGAGGAATCTTCGAAGCTTTTTCTTGCCGTCTTGAAGCAATTTTCGGGTTTCTTCGGCCCTGCCAGGCCGCTCTGGAGGTTTTTGGTGGCCTCCAGGTCAACTTTGACTGGGGGGGGGGCGAGGCCCAGGAGGCCCCAGAATGGGTCAATCATGTCGTGGGCCACATGGGGGGAAGCATCCCAGAAGGTGTCCCCGCCCAGGGCCCCTGCCCCCTGGTACCCTGGCATGTTGGTTTGTTCATTCATCTGCTTATTTACGGATGTATGTATTCACGTCGGACTAATGTCGGAGCACGGCCGCGCAAACGTCGACCCCTATCTTGCGGGGCAGACGTGTGCAGTAGATGATGCAGCTATTGCGCGCCGCGCGAGGCCACCTGTTCTTTCCTCATAGGGAGGGGCTCGCACTATTCTGCACCAGGCCTGGCATCCTGGCGTCGTACTTCTATTCGCGCCTGGCGATGTCGCCCTATCTCGGGCCCCAAGGCCACCTCATATCGAAGCGGTTCGGAACATGCTTCAGAAAGATGGGGTCCATTGCTCCAGGGCTAGGAGTATACACCAAGCTCAGGGGGGGGGAAGGTACTGATGCCGCTGCCCTTGTCTCGCTTTCGCCTCTACCACGGTTGGGTTCGCATCGAAATCCTGGTCACAACGCACCGCAGAAGCGGTTTCGGTCCTCATGGTGACGCCCGAGCTGGCGAGGCGCGCGCGCCCGCGCCCCGAGCCCTCTGGGGGCTTCCTGGCCTGCCGGGCTGGATTGAAGCCCCTCTTGGGCCTCTTGGAAGCCTTCTTGGAGCCTCTCTCGGGCCTCCTGGGCGCCTCTGGGGAGCTTCCGGGCGGACCCGGGGGTCGTATTGGGGCGGAGGGCTCGAAATCTCAGCTCGGGCTCCCCGTCGTGAACCTTTCTTGGGGCTCTCCTGGAGCCCTCCTGGGCTGTCTTGGGGGCCTCTTGGGCGGTCTTAGGGCCATCTTGGGCTGTCTTCAGCCGTCGTGGGACCTCCTTGGGGCCCTCTGGGGCTGTCCCAGGGCAGCTTTGGGGGTCCATTGGGCTCTCTTCGACGCTGTGAAGACTGAAGCAGTGAGCGTGGTGAAAATGCACGTTCCCCCTAAACAAGAACTGGACGATTCTTGGCCTCGCGTGGCTGTCTTGAGGTGCCTCCTGGGGCTCCCGTGGCGTCTCGTGGGCCGTCGGGATGTCACGTGCGGCCGTCTTGGAGCGCTCTTGGGGCAGGCTGGGGGGCGCAGCCTCCCGGGTGCCCGGAGGCTATCTTGGACGCAATGGGAGCGATCTTGAGCTGTCTCGAGGCCTCGGAGGGCGGCCCGGAGAGCGCCCAGGGGCGGGGGGGGGCCGTCGTACAAGAGAGGGGACCGGCCCGTGGCCCCAGAGCCGGGATCTCCCATCTGTGTATATCTTGTGGCGGGGAACGGCGCCAGTAACTCGGTCGTCGCAATTATCCGAAGTGCAACAAAGTAGTCACCTCCACTTGCGGAGAACACCAAACCTTTCTCAGCACAGCCTTTGCGCCGCGTGTATCCACTTCACAATTATTCCTGAAGGACCACGTGGCCGCGCATTTGGACAAGTCGCAACAAAAAACAACAGGAACATCACCGCATTCACAAAAGCGCCGCTCACCATTATGGAAAGCGGTATTGGAAAGAACGTCGGACAGAGCAGCATCCCCAACACCGCCAGGCATACCAGAAGCTGCAGGAGAGAACGGCGCTGCAATACGCCATCCAAGAAGAAAGCAGTCATAGCACGAACACGGTGCCCGTGGGCATGCTAGGCGTGAAAGTCCTTCGCTGAAAAAGTCTGCACTTACAGCGGTACACCCATCGTGCTGCCATAAGGAGCGCTGAATAAGGAACGAAGGGGCCTTTCTGGTGCGGCGAGCCTCAGCCACGAGTAGTTTCCACGAGCTAGGTCTGAGAAGCGGCCCAAAAATCAGAGCCTCCCTGAGCCCAGGTCCAAAGTGGTCCTATGTCCTATTTCGAACCTCTTGACTGTAGCACGATGATCATGCAACGCTGGAAGCAGGTGGAGTTCTAAACCACACCCACAACAGGCAACGCCACGACGGCAAGCATGGAAGATATGCCCTCCCTCCCTCCACACGCGCAGGCAACAATGAATGAATTCTCTTCGAGGACCATCGTGTCATCGCTAGAGCGACCTTCGCTGTGATTTTCCGTTGACTCCCGAATTCGGGCGCCACTCGCGCGGCTGCGGACGCCCGGCGCTGCAGATACTTAGCCTGGCACCTTGCGCAGTCACATTGCGCTGTGCACTCGTAGATGTGGCCACGACCAAGAGGCGAAGGAGGATCTTGGGGAAACCTAGAGGTACCGATACCGCTGCTCTCCAGTCGTCTCCCGGGGTGCATTCTGACCAGAATCTCGATGCAAATCCAACCGTGGCGACAAGGGCCTCCCAGGAGGCCCAAAATGGGGCAAACGAGGGACGGGTAGCAGTATCGATACCTTGTGCTCCTCTGGAGGACGACGAGGCGAAGGAGGATCCAGCGAACACGAGTGATGCGGAGGACTAGGCGAATGGCGGGCCGACCGTCGGGCGCAGGCCGCACCACGGTGTGCAGCGCGGCAGCCAGCGCGGCGAGCGGCCGCGGCGCTCAGTCACTCCTATCTGTCTCGCTCTCTTGCTCAGCTCTCTGCATCTATCTCTGTCCCTGTCTCTCTGGATGGGCTGGTGTTGCACCACCAATACCAGTGGTAGGACGGGGGAGAAAAGAGGATGGGGAGGGCTTCCTCCTCTTCCTCTTTCTCTCCCTCCTCCTCCTCCTCCCTCCCTCCCTCTCTCTCTCTCTCCTTCTCTTTCTTTCTCTCTCCCTCTCTTTTCCGACCCGCCCTTGAGAGCCTATCCATTATCCTTCGTCCTCCTGTTCCTCTCCATCTTGTACCACTGCCTCGCAGTGAATTTCGCTCCGCTGCTTTTGATCAAGACCATTCGGGGGGACACAGGGCTCACGGAGAACTCACAACCCTGCGCCTGTCTCCCGCTCCCGGCTGGGAGCGCTCGAGTTAGTTTGCGTACGCTGGCATATGTAGATCAGATTGGGGTTCGCAGAGAGGGGCTCTCTCACAACCAATATCTACTCGGCTCGATATCCCGAGCAACGGAAGTGCAGGGTTCACGCCCCCAGTTCCTGGACGGCGCTACGTACCTATCCCGAGACGCCCACGGCTTCCTCCCCCCTCAACTCCCACGTGTACCCGTGTATCTTCGTGATGCCCCTGACGCTCTTGACAGTAGTCGGCAACAACCATATCTATTATCTTGTAAAGAGTTTCAAAGACCATCCAGAACGATGGCTGAAGAGTGTGATGGAATCCTCGATCCCTTACTTCCAGACCTTCGGTCCCCCGCTCTGGGACCTAGAGATGGCGCGGAGGAAGTTCCAAGCGGAAGTGGCAGTCCGCGAGCTGGAGACCGAGGCCTGGCAAGTCGTCACCCTGTCTTCCAGAGCACTGCTGGGCAGATCGGCAGAGTCGGAGGACGACACGAACAGCCCAGCAGGACTCAGCAGTATGTACTGGTGGATGGCTGGAGCTCCCGAGGATGCTGAGGCCGCTCTTACAACCTCGTCGGAGGGATTGGAGCTCTGCCGACTCCTGATTCCCCTTCCTCGGGAACAACCACAGACGCACGAGAAGGCGCGCCTCTTCCTGATGCATACCCTGAGAAATATTTCAGGCCTCTCACAAAGTCAGGTTGGTGCTGAGATTCGTTCGTGGTTGTGGACGCGACGGGACCACCGACATTTGCGTGCATATCTCTCGACGACGTTTGCGTTCTTGACAGAATTTATTGGCGAACAACCTGCAAGCACCCAGGCCGTTCGAGGCCCCGCATTCTGGAGTACGATGGGCGTGGTGCTGCTGATGTCAGGACTTGCTAGGTTGCAGTGCGAGATGAGATCGCCCACACTAGCCAAGTGGGCGAGACGTGTGTTCAGACTTCTTCCCCCTGCGTGGCTTCGTGGCGTTCTAGACTGGTGTGGGCCCATCGTGATCTTAGCCTTTCAGAGCATGCTAGGTATACCCACGGAGACCTACAAGGTTGTCGTCTACCTCCTCGGCTCCCACTCCACGGTCTATGTAGGCAAACCTGTTCTACGAGTTGGGCCTCTGTCGGGAGTTCTCGGACGAGTCCAGGAATACCTGTGAGGTTTGATGTTTCCCCGTGTTCAGCCAGGGAGTCGACCTCGGTATCGAGCGCTCCGAAAAAGTCCAAGTTCGCTGTTTTGTCATCCCGTTCCTCTGGGTCCCGACCGAATCCGCGAGCTTCCACTTCCAGGCGCTCGCCATGCGTCGTTGTCGACCTGCTGCGAATCGAGCTGATGAGCATGAAACAGAGCTAGTTCGCCAGCGTCGTGGACTTGGAACTCTGTGCCCAGCCCCGAAAAAGAAGAACCAGAGAAGGATCCCTCCTCCAGCCTGGCTGTCGGCTACCCCCGCGACCCTACGCGAGAAGAAGGTCCACCCTGGCTACTGGACCCCCCTCTGCTTGTCTTACTACTAGCGCACCTGTCAGACAAATGGAAATCTCAACCGTTTTGCGGATACTTGACGAGAGCAGAACGAGGTGCTATTTACCTCAAGGCTGAATTTCTTGTTATCATTTCTTGCAAGATTTTACACGGCAGCGAATGTCTAGATTTCACATTGATCGCCACCTCAGGACGCTCAACCACCCCGCTGCCAAGCATCATGTGCTTTTTCTTCCCCATACGTTCAAGCAAGCTGAGTACCAGTACTTGGTTCGGGGTGCGGTTCGGAGCATGACCAACAGTATGAAGTTTGCCCCTTCAAGGTCCTGGTATCAGAGACCTACACGTGTGGCCTTTGAAGGCCAACGAATCTGGAACAACAAAATCTCGGTGGGCACGTTTTGTGCGTCTTAAAAATCAGAAAGTCTTCCAGCCCCAGTATCGGACTCAGGATTTGTGACGGGTCCCCTTCATCCCCGTGCCCTTCTAGGTCGTCGGCGTCTACCGGTCTGGCACTCACCCAAAGCATCGGCACGTGCTGCGAAGACCTCCCTCCTGAAGTGGACCCGGGCAGCCCGCTTCGGCCTTCGCCAGGTTCGGAGAAGCCTGGACTAGATTTCAAAACGTTTTTCCTCAACCCCTGGAGCCCAACAAGACCCCCGTGGACCCCAATCGTCCAAATGGCAAGACCTGGAATCAACCATCCGTGAATCCCTATCTCTGGTAGAAAACAAGACCATCATCGGTGATGACAAGCAGGGAGATAAAGCGTGGATAGGTCCTGACATTATCCGTTGGCTCCACCAGACAGTGGAACTTGATGATGATTGGGTTGTACGACGTAATCGTTCAAGATATGCTGCGTCTGTTTGGTTGTGGACACGGGCGTGCCAAGGTTTACCCCCCCATGGTTACGTAAAGGAAACCCCGATCCTCCCAGATGACGAACCCGCCCTACGTTTTCCTGGCGGTCAAAAGCAAGTATTGTTTGCACGATGGAACCCGATGTTGTACCAAACCTGGACACAGCTGCATGCGACGTATAGGGAATTCAGCAAATGCCCCTGGGACAGAAGGCTACATATATGTGGGAAAAGCTACGCGCCATCTGCTTCAGGCGAACGGACTCTCAGCTGAAGTCTTCAATATGAACCATGCTGTCCGTGAGGTTCGCAAGATTGTGAACGATTGGGAGCCTCCTGCGAAAGATGCAGCTATTAGATGTAAGTGTATGCTTACTGACGCGTCGATTGTCGTGGCTGATGCCGACCAGGCTTGCGAGCAGTGCAGCGCGGGACTCATTGCCTCGGCCTGGCAAGACGTGTCTGCGGCGATTGTCCACCAGCTCGGGACGGATGCTGCGCTGGTCAAGCGCAGCAAGGTGGTCAAAACTCGCACGTTTGTTTCCAGCGCGCCTCCTACATATTTTAAGATTTCCGTGGCCGACATCGGACGCACGATGCTCGCGTACTGCTGGCTCTCGCTTGTCACTATCGGCGGCATCGTGCATGAGCTTCGTGGCCTACCAATCGGCGGGGTCCTCTCAGGCGTTGCACTATCGATCCTCTTTGCATGGTACGAGATGAAGGCCCAGAAGCGGCCTGGGCAATTCAGACAACATGGGTTCGAGATATCCTCCTCCTCCTCAATATAAATTCGACGACAACGGTATGTGGGTGAGATTCTAAGTGTGAGTAAGGTCTATTGCAAGAGATGTGTGTTTGATTTTCATACGTCGGTTTATTCCCCGAACAGCTTGCTGAACGGGGTGCTGTTGTGGAAAAAGCTGGCTCCGGCCGAGGGAACTCTAAGCAGAGACATCCTCAACAAAGTGTGGTGGTCTGGGCCATTTCGCTTCAAACATCCTCAGAACTCTCGTTTCTGAGTTGTCCGGGATTGGGCGTTTCGCCTGAGACATCCTCGAATCTCTCGGCTCTGAGATGCCGCGCGAGAGGTGGTCCGGCCCGTTTCGCCTGAGACATCCTCCAAACTCTGAGCTCTGAGATGTCGCGCGAAAGGAGGTGCGGCCCGTTTCGCCTGAGACATCCACAAAACTCTGGGCTCTGAGATGCCGCGCGAGAGGTGGTCCGGCCTTTTTCGCCTGAGACATCCTCATAACTCTGGGCTCCCAGATGCCGCCCGAGAGGTGATCTGGCCCGTTGCGCCTGAGACATCCTCATGACTCTGACCTCTGAGTTGCCGCGCGTGAGGTGGTGCGGCCCGTTTCGCCTGAGACATCCTCATAACTCTGAGCTCTGAGATGCCGTGCGCAAGGTGGTCCGGCCCGTTTCGCCTGAGACATCCTCGCAACTCTGAACTCTGACATGCCGCGCGAGAGGTGGTCCGGCTGGTTTTGCCTGAGACATCCTCAAAACTCTGGGCTCCCAAATGCCGCGCGGGAGGTGGTTCGGGCCGTTTCGCCTGAGACATCCTCGCAACTCTGATCTCTGAGATGCCTTGCGAGAGGTGGTCCGGCCCGTTTCGCCTGAGACATCCTCAAAACTCTAGGCTCTGAGATGCCGTGCGCAAGGTGGTCCGGCCCGTTTCGCCTGAGACATCCTCGCAACTCTGAGCTCTGAGATGCCTTGCAAGAGGTGGTCCAGCCCGTTTCGCTTGAGACATCCTCGAAACTCTGATCTCTGAGATGCCGCGCGCGAGGTGGTCCGGCCTGTTTCGCCTGAGATATCCTCGCAACTCCGGGCTCCGAGATGCCGCGCGCGAGGTGGTCTGGCCTGTTTCGCCTGAGACATCCTCGCAACTCCGGGCTGCGAGATGCCGCGCGAGAGGTGGTCCGGCCTGTTTCGCCCGCGACATCCTCGCAACTCTGACCTTGGAGATGCCGCGCGCGACGTGGTCCAGCCCGTTTCGCCTGAGACATCCTCCAAACTCTGAGCCCTGAGATGCCCTGCGCGAGGTGGTCCAGCCCGTTTCGCCTGAGACATCCTCCAAACTCTGGGCTCTGAGATGCTGCGCGAGAGGTGGTGCGGCCCGTTGCGCCTGAGACATCCTCCAAACTCTGGGCTCTGAGATGCCGCGCGAGAGGTGGTCCGGCCTGTTTCGCTTGAAACATCCTCATAACTCTGGGCTCCCAGATGCCGCTTGAGAGGTGGTCTGGCCCGTTGCGCCTGAGACATCCTCATGACTCTGACCTCTGAGATGCCGCGCGAGAGGTGGTGCGGCCCGTTTCGCCTGAGACATCCTCATAATTCTGAGCTCTGAGATGCCGTGCGCAAGGTGGTCTGGCCCGTTTCGCCTGAGACATCCTCGCAACTCTGACCTCGGAGATGCCGCGCGCGACGTGGTCCAGCCCGTTTCGCCTGAGACATCCTCGAAACTCTGAGCCCTGAGATGCCCTGCGCGAGGTGGTCCAGCCAGTTTCGCCTGAGACATCCTCGCAACTCTGAGCTATGAGATGCCGTGCGCAAGGTGGTGCGGCCCGTTTCGCAGAAGACATTCTCGCGACTCTATGCTCCCAGATGCCGCGCAAGAGGTGGTCCAGCCTGGGGGCCCAGAAGACCTCATGTTACATATCCCCCCTGGGACCCTGAGAGCCCCAGGAGGCCCCAGAGAGCTTCAGGAGGCCGCATGACGCCAAGGACAGGCCCCAAGGGTTCCCAGGAGATTCCCAGGAGGCTCCCAGGAGGCCCCGGAAGGCCCCCCATCAACGTGTCAAGTTGATACACATCCGGTGTCGATTTGTTGATTTTTCCTGCTCTTGTGGCCCCCCCCCGTTTTGGGGGGCCCAGACGGCCAAATGTTAGATATCCTCCCCTGGGAGCCCCAAGAGGCTTCAGAAAGCCCCAGGTGGGGTCCAGGAGGCCACAGGAGGCCCAGGAGGTCCCCAGGAGGCCACATGAGGCCCCCGCAACTCGGAGCTCTGAGACGCCGCGCTCGAGGTGGTCTGGCCCGTTTCGCCTGAGACTTCCTCGCAGCACGTTTCGCCCGAGACATCGTCGCAACTCAGGGGCCCGAGATGCCGCGCGCGAGGTGGTCCATGCCAGCCCGCACTGGATGGGCACGCAATCGACCTTGGAAACCGCAGTGGGTTTTAAAACCTTGTTTGGGGATACTGCACTCCGGCTATATTAAAGTGAAGCTGTCTCCTGCGTCAGATCCCGAGGACTCCGAAGCCCCCTGTATTTGGTTGGATCTGGCATTATGGCCTCAAGACGACTCCTGTTGGATTGCCCCTAAAAACGACAATCGACTTTGGCGGATATCCCCTGAACCTGGACCCCGCCCGAAGACAAACATCCTACCCTGGCCTGGGACAATACCGTGAGGTTTCGGGATGATCACCGCGTTGTTTTCAAACCGCCTAGCCTGAGCCCAACATTTGGCCCTCAGCATCCCCGTGACGTTGTCCTGGGTCCTGGAGCTGGCCCTGGAGCTTGTTATCTTGGACTACCCATCGGGGCTCATCCTGGCGGCCCTGCACTCGTGCCCCTGGTCCGTCGCCATCCAGAAGGCTCGAGTGATGACGCGGCAGTGGCACAAATTATTCCTTCCCGTCGCTCTCATGGGAAGTGGCGCCCGTGGTGATAGTCGTCAACCGTGGACCCGCTATGACTCAGACCGTGACCGTCGTGAAGGTGCTCGAGATTCTTGGTGCTCCCAGCGCGGTCAGTGGGCCCGCCGTGGAGGTGACCGCGACAGTGGCTACGACCGTCGTGGCTGGGACCGACGCGGTGCCAACAGCGACCGTGACCGTGAGCGGGATCGTGACCGCGATCGACGTCGCAGCCCTGAGCGTCGGGGTGATCATCGTGACGACCGTGATCGAGACCGCAATCGGCGCTCAGGCGGGGGTGGTCGCTCTCGCTCATCCTCGGTCCAGGCGCGCGAGCGCGAGAAGATGCGCGCGGCCCTGGCAGAGCGTGACACTGAGTACGGCGCTTTCGTGAAGGACAAGAAGGACAGGGCAGAGGAGGTGAAGCTCAAGCGCCAGGGCGAGTACATGGCAGCAGCGATGAAGTCGGCCTTCGGTGATCGCATCTCGAAGCTTGAGTCTCAGACGGACCCGAAGACGGGCGGTGATGGTCAGCGCGCGTGCACTCCTACGCCAGTGGCGGCCCCACCAGAAGCGAAGGAACTCATGGGCAGGGCGGAGGTTGGCTGGCTCAAGTCGATCATCGGCAGGAAGCTGACTCTCCCGCAGAAGCTCACCTGGGGCCAGGCCGCGTCCCAGCTCGAGGAAGCAATGAAGAAGGACACGACAGTGGTATGCCAGGTTAATAAGTGCAGCTGGGCCCGCTTCCCGCGCAAGGCTCTTCCATTGTCCAAAGAGAAGCGTGCAGCTCTGATACTCAACATCATCGACGGATCGGCGCTCTGATCAGATATGCTCACAGTCCACGCTGATATGACCCCGTATGCTGAGTTCGTGGAGTGCGATGGCGACCTCCGCAGCTTCTCAATGCAGCATGTTTTTGGATCATTCATTGCAGGCTTTGTTGTGGCGGTAATGATCTGGGTGACGTTTCAAGTTGACGACTGGCGGGTGTCCCTGGTACTGAAGGCCTACATGACCCTCAACTGGACCCACACCCGCGAAGCTTCCTATCTTCAGGAGATGCTCAACTCCCTCAAACTACCTTTTACCTTGGCTGACAGTCGAGAGCAAACTGCAGTGCAGCACATGGTGCCTGGCATCGTGGGCGCCTCGGTACCGCTGGCTGTGAGTTGCTTGCAAGGCCGCTCCCCTAATCGCCTCTATCCCCCAGGGAAGGAAGCAAGCTAGGAGACCACTCAGTGATGCACAAGCCAGTGAAGTCCTACTCGTGGACTAGTGTGGAGCCGTGGTTGCTCTGTCTCCGTGTTCCCTTCCGCCTCCTTTCCCTCCTTATAGCGCTCCTCCTTATATTACTCCCCTCGTCCTCCTCCTCCTCCTCCTCCTCCTCCTCCTCCTCCTTGCATAAACACCAGCAGACTTCGGAGCCTGCCATGCCAGGTTTCCAGAATGCGCCCAGTGAGCCACAACGTCTCTCGCTCCTCGCCCATCGGCTCATTTGACCTTCTGAATGGTCAGGTTTGCGATGTTTGATCTGTGCTGTCGGTGCATGGGTGACCAGATTGATCTCACCACGTCCCGTGCCCGACCTGTTGCTCCCACTCGCCTCCTCCTGTCCTCATTCCGTCGTTGATTGCCAGACAGTGGGGCCTCGAGTCAGGTGAGAGTCTTGATCCCTCCTGTGGGTGCGGTTACCATTCGTGGTACCGCGGGGAGTGATAGGCATCCCATCTGCAGCCTTCCCCCTCTCCTCTGTTGACCTTCCCTGCGACGACGACCTCCCCCTCCCTGGCCGAGTGGCCCCGAGCATCCCCTGACGGTGTGGACCACGCCTGCTGCTACCTCCTGCAGGCCGCGGGCTCGCGTTTGAGTTTGGAGCTCTCTCTTTATCTCGTTCTTTATTTCGTTATTTCTCTCTCTTTCTCTGTTCCGACCCACCCTTGAGAGCTTATCCATCATCCTTCGTCCTCCTGTTGCTCTCCATCGTGTGCCACTGTCTCGCCGTGAGTTTCGCCCCGCTGCTTTTGATCCAGACATTCGGGGAAGCACTGGGCCCACGGAGAGCTCACAGCCCTGCGCCTGTCTCCCGCTCCCGACTGGGAGCGCTCGAGTTGGTTTGCGTACGCTGGCATAGGTCATATTGGGGTTCGCAGAGAGGGGACTCCCTCTCTCTCTCTCTCCCTCCCTCTCTCCCCCTCACATCTCTCTCTCTCTCTCTCTCTCTATTTCCCTCTCTCCCTCTCTCTCCGTCTCTCTCCCTCTCTCTCGACATCCGCCAAGCTGCGCAGGCCCACCTTGGAATCCGCAGCCCATTCAGCGTGTGGCACGTACTTACGATCGGACATAGACACGGGAAAGACGCCCCAATCACCCTGCATTGACGAGTATGGCGAGCAGTGCCTGAAGTGTGCTGGCCTCCGCTGGTTTCGCCACCGATCGTCGATCTAGACATGTCGGCGAGAAACAACATAAGCGTTCGATCGACTGGACTGGGCCATTGACGCACCAAGAGCTCGTACGCATCCGCGATGGGGTTGAGCACCTCGGTCGGTCTGCATCGTCCCCCTGCCCCCCGAATAGTCGACGCCTCCGTCTCCACATGATGCTTCTCTTGGCATGAAGCTGGTTCTCGTAGAGCCATAGGTTGACAACCGACTTTTCGTGGAGCTCACATGCGTCTTAACTGCCACGCGAAGAGCGACGACAATACTGACAGCAAAAGCATACAGGCAGCAGTTCAATGATGCACTCCTCCACCCTGGCCCTAGTTGCAGGCAAGAGTGGGGGGGCGGCTGATCGGTGGGTCGGGCAGGCGGGGGTACGCGGAGGTGTTGTGCAAAACCAGTGCAAAAGGAATGTTCCCTGGACGACCCTGGGAGCCGAAATCGGCCGCTCGATACCGAACATTGTAAAAATCCTCCCATTACGCCCCAGGCATGCTAGCTCTGCCTCCTCCTCCTCCTCCTTATCCTCCTGGTGAGGAGCATCTCCTCCTCCTCATCCACCTCCTCCTCTTCCTCCTGCGCCGCCTCCACCTCTACCTCCTCCATCTCCTCCATCTCCTCACCTCCACCTCCTCCTGCCCTGAGCCCAGCGCGCTGTCACCCAGGAAGCCGTGAAAGGACAACGCCGAGTGTACGCCCCTGCGGCTGGCCCAGTCGTCCACCGCCACCCTCAGTGCGAGAGACTTCTCCTGCAGCAGCGACTGCCACGAGCAGAGTCGGTCCTCGGCAAGGCGACAGCAGGGCCACGCGGAGGCCAGATATGACCATAGCCTCTGCAGTGGCGGATCAGAGTGAGCAAGCATAGCGAGGTGTCGGCAGCCTGCGAGGCTCTGAAAACGCCCGCCGCGTGCGCCGCCGCATTTTTACACACTACAAAACGGGACCTTCGCAACCACATGTTTGACAAAGCAACGTGGGTGGATCGCGGGTGGGTCGTAGGTAGCTATCGGGTGGGTCGGGGTTGGACCGCGGGTGCGCGGGTGGGTCGCGGGCGGGTCGCGGGCGATGACGACGACAACAAAAACAGACAAGAAGAATCCGCGTCGCGGAATCCCACGTCAGCCACGCACCCAGGGCCGGTGTAAGAACGTTTGGCCCCCTCAATCTGGCTACCAGCAATGCGCATGGGAAGTCGTTGAGGCCACGCAACGGACCGAATCCACGAGATATTGGAAATCCACCCGCACGTGTCCAACACGTGATCGCCGTCGACACGAACTTTGACAAACCGATACCACCCACGAGACCGGCCCCTACCCGCACGAGCAACTCCAGCGTCTTGAAGTTCAGGGCGAATCTGTTTTTGCAATTTTCGGCGTCCCGTGGTTGTTAGCGGGTTTCTGGCTGTCAACGGGCGATCCTGGATGCAAAACGAGATTATGCTTTTGCAGCACGCGGCGTCGTCGTCGCGCGTCCGCGTCGTATTTGCGTCGTGGTTGCCGTGCCGCGCGACCTCGCGGCCCTGGGCACCATGTCTCTCCGGGAGACGCAGTCCGAACGGCCACGCGCACACATTGCGAGATCTGTGCTCCTGATTCCCACGGGTGAACACATGGTATCGACGAGCTCTTGAAACGGCGCCCGACATCATGGTGCTCCCGGAGCAGCAATGCCGACGTTTCCCCACAAGGAAACTTCAATGTCCAATGGGGGGCGAAGCCACTGTTTTGCTCTGGTTTCGCATCGATGTGCGAGGAACGCCCGAGGAAGAACCCAAGGTGGAGCCTCGAACCCCTTCGGTCACTGAGGCGCTCCTCATTAAAAAATGCTGACTTCGACAAATACGCCCCCCCCCCCGGCAGCTCTGGCCTGTCTGCATAACCGTCCCCGAGCTCCTTTACGAGCTCGTTCTTGTTGGCCTCGCGGTTCCAGCTCTGCAGCTGGCGCGTCTTGCTGAGGCGGCTCTCTGAGGCTGCCGAGAACTCGCTCATGTCCTCGGGGCTGCCGCCCAGCGTGTGCGAGGCGAATTGGGGTGTCGGATATGGAGGCAATGCAAGGCTAGGGCGGTCAGACGGCGTCGGTTGGGTCAGCTGCACTAAGATGACTTCTGCGTGAGCTTATGGGCGCATGGAACCCAATACGAACGGAAGCCCGCGGGAGGTACAAGGGGAGGAGTTGGAGGGGGAGCGAGAACGGGATGGGACTCTCCCCTCTTCTCCCTCGTCCTCGCGTTGCCGGCTCGGTTGTGGCAGTGGTAGAGCATTGACTCCTCTGGGCTTTGCTCACGTCTTATTTATCTCCTGCTCGCTATCGCCCTGCTTGCTCTCCGGCAACGATGTGTGCAGTCACCACCCGTCCGCCGAACTGTAGATCGACAGATACATCCACCGCAGCCACTGCGTGGTTGTCTGGAAGGGTTCCTTCCATCCCCAATCCTCCTGCGTGTTTGGGCCTCGTCTTGTCTACAACTACACGCAGCAAAACTGCACCTTGTTGCGGGGACCAGGTGTGGCAATCATAGTTAGATTTGGCGCGTCGGTCGGTCTGTGTGGACGGACACCGCTTCACGACTTACGATGGAAAGCGATGGTCGCGCCGACGACGTTGCGTGCCAAGCGTGGAAGCGATCACCACGTTTCACGGCGAAGCTTGGCGGCGGCCTCAAGAAAAAATCATAACACGAACAACCGTTTGACCCTCGGAAAGGGGAATCCGGCGCGAAGAACCACTCGCAAGCGCGGGGGATCGGATGACGAATTTGTTGTTGGGGCACGGGCGGGGGAGGGAAGCGGGCTGCGCGAGGTCGAAGCCCCCAGACATACGGCTGGTTTCGCTGAGCCAGGGGATGTGGGATGTTGGTGGGAAGCGGCCCAAGGGACGGGGCCTCGGCGATGGGCAGCGCGAGCAGCCGATGCTTCGCGAAAAAGGGACACGCACAGAACGGCACTTAGCGGCCGGGGCGCGGTACACGTTGGGAGCGCGATTGGCGGCACCCGACATGCACCCCGCCCCGCTGGCTAGGTGTAGTTCTATAAGTGTTCCGTTGTGTGCGGATGTCTCTGGCGAAACCAGCACGTACATAACTACACCTAGTGTCAGGCTAAGTGTAGTTCAGAACGCGCTGGATGTCTCGCGCGGGGCGAGCACGTACAGACCGGCACCTAGCGAAAGGGACGGGGTACAGGTCGGGTGCGTCGTCGCGCCCCGCCCGCAGAGTCAGGAATGCAAGGGCCGCTGAACCCCCCCTGCCAGCCTCCGGGCGGAGGTGTCTGAACGTCCCAGGGCTTTCCGAAGGAATTCCAACTGCGGCCTCCGCCCACATCGCTCCCCCTAACACAACACCTCGCCTGGTCACTATGTTCCCCATTCCCGCCCGCTGCTTTGCCCTCCCCCTCCCCCGTTCTTCCTCGACCTGCCGGCCTCCATTTCCCTGCGCGTTTCCCAATTGCCCCTGGCCCCTGCGTGGCGGCAAACGCCCGCTCCCTCGCAGCTGAAAGACCCACCTTGCGCTCATCCTCCAACCCACTCGTGAAGCGCCAGTTATGATTCCACAGTGACACTGGCAAGCGAAGTCGAAGCCCTGGCAAATCCGACAGGCGCGATCGGCCCCCTCGAACGGCGGGCGAACCAATACGTAAGACGATGTCGCAAAAGTAAGTTTGGAATTGGGGGATCGGCGCAAGAAGCTAATCCACTCGCCCAAAGTGTAGTTATGTGCCTGTCCGACGCAGAGCCGCGCGTCTCCTTTTCCTTTTCCTCCGTCTCCCTCCTCCCCCTTTCTACAATTACACAAAAGGAATACTATTCTACCCTCCCCCCGAAGACCCCGAGATCGTAGCCTGCCTCCCCCCACGCTATTTTAACACATCGGATCCCCTACAAGTGGTCGATCACATGTGTTTTTCACATCCGAACGTCGTCGGTGTTTCCAGAATGGCGCTCCCGCCACAGCGTTGGCTCGATGTTCTAGCCCTCGGTCCTTCCAAAGCATACTTACGCTGCAGCGCTGAGATCATTTCTTCGCTGAGGATATTACAGGTCGTGTTCCCTCGACAGCGTAGGCTCTCATTTTACGATTCCGCTCTTCCCAAACCATCTCTTCACAGATTTCGTCTTGCGTTATCTCTGGTTTCTTTCAGATGCTGCTGTCTAAATGCATCGTTTTCTCGACCAACGCTGGCTCTGATTATACGCCTCCCATGTTTCCACACCGTCCATTTACATGTCCCGTCCTGCGTCATGTCTGGTTTCCATCAGAGCCTGTTGTCAACAAGAGTCGTGTTCTCGACCACGCGACGCTCTGCCGTGCTCTTCTACGCCGTGGTACGCCGTGCACGGTCATGCATCTCGTACCCTCTCGGGACCATAGCCCTGCTCGAAATCCGACTGGGCGAATGGAGAGGAGGCCTACGCCATGGTAAGGGATGGGAGGGAGGGGTAGGACGTCAGCAGGAGCACACCCATGTGGAACTCGCACGTTCTCCTCCTCCCTCGTCCCCATCCACCTACTCCTCCCCTCTGTGCTTCTTCTACTCTCTCCTCTTTCTCCTCTCCTCCTATTACTCCTCGATCTCATCCTCCGTCTCCTCATCCCCGCCGTCTCCGTCGCCTCCTCCGCAATTGCAAATTATGAACCTTACTCGCCTCTCTTCTCTGACTCTGCCCGGAAGATGTTCGGCCCTCTCCGCGTACAGGTTTAACATACAGGTTTTCAAACAGTGTTGTTTGTATGGGGAATGCTCCGATTGTTCCCATCCCTGCGTCGCTGGGCTGTCGTTTGAATAGAGCACTGTGCTTGCGTCTCCTCCTTCCCGCTTCCCTTCTTGTATCTCTCTCTCTCTCTCTTTCTCTTTCTCTTTCTCTTTCTCTTTCTTTCTCTTTCTCTCTCTCTCTCTCTCTCTCTCCCCCTTTTGCCCACCTCCGTTGTGGTTCTCGTTTTGAATAGAGCTCTGTGGTCGCGTCCCTCCTCCTCCTTTACGCCTCCCTCTGCGTCTCTCTCTCTCTCTCTCTCTCTTCCTCTTCTTGTCTCGCACCTCTCTCTCGTACTTGCCTGCGAACTCGCCATCCCTGGGAGGGGGGCGCTCCTATCTGCGAAACTGTCGCCTCTTTCGAGGGCTGCTGGGGGTCAGCACTGTATCGCCAAACCCAGATTCAGATTAGACCTCGCCGTCCCTAGGGGGGCTGCGATCTGCGAAGCTGTCGCCACTTTCGAAGGCTGCTGGGGGGGGGCAACACGGTGTCGCCATACGCGGACTCAGGTTCGACCTCGCCATCCCTTGGGGGGGGGCTGCGATCTGCGAAACAGTCGCCAGTTTCAGGGGCTGCTGGGGGCGCAGCACGGTGTCGCCATGCGACGATTCAGCTTCGACCTCGCCATCCCCTCTGGGGGGGCTGCTATGTGCGAAGCTGTCGCCACGTTCGAAGCTTGCTGGGGGGGGGGGTCAGCACAATGTCGCCACACCCAAAATCAGGTTAGAGTTCACCGTCCTTGGGAGGGGGGGGTGCTGCGATGTGAGAAACTGTCGCCACGTTCGAAGCCTGCTTGGGGGGGTCAGCACAATGTCGCCACACCCAGATTCAGGTTAGACCTCGCCATCCCTAGGAGGTGTGGGGGTGCTGCGATGTGCGAAGCTGTCGCCACGTTCGAAGCCTGCTGTGGGGGTCAACACAATGTCGCCACACCCAGATTCAAGTTAGACCTCGCCAATCACGGGGGGCTGCTATATGCGAACCTGTCGTCTCTTTCGATGGCTGGGGGGGGGTACAGCGACGCCATACGCGGACCAGATTGTACTTTGCCGTCCCTGGGGGACTGCGAACTGCGAAACGGTTGCCACATTCGAAGGCTGTTGGGGGGCAGCACACTGACGCCATACGCAGACTCCGATTGGACCTCGCCATCCCCGGGGGTGCTGCGGTCCGCGAGAATGTCGCCACGTTCGTGGGCTGCTGGGGGGCGGCAGCACAGTGACGCCATGCGCGGACTCATATTAGACCTCGCCATCCCTGGGGGTGCTGCGGTCTGCGGAACTGTCGCCACGTCCCGGGGGTTGCTGGGGGGGCAGCAGATTGGCGCCACACCCAGATTCAGATTCGACCTAGCCATCCTTGGGGGCTACGGTGTGCGAAGCTGTCGCCGCGGTCAGGGGCCGCCGGGAAGGGGGGCGGCAACACAATGAGATTAGACCTCGCCGTCATTGGGGAGTTCTGGCCTGCGAAGCCGTAGCCACTTTCGAGGGCTGCTGTGGGAGGCCAACACAGTGACGCCATACGTAGAGCCAGATTAGACCTCACCATCCCTGGGGAGCTGCGATGTGCGAAACCCCCCCCACTTCCGAGGGCTGCTAGAGGGTCCAACGGAGTGACGTCTTACGCAGCACCACACTCGCCCTCACCACCCCTGTCGGGCTGTTATATGCGAAGCTGTCGTCACTTGCACCCCTGGGGCGCACACCATGGTGGGGCCTCCTTTCCCAGACTCAGATTAGGCTTCGCCACCCCTGGGATGCCGCCCGTCGGAGGGCCTACCCAGAGTCAGATTAGGATCTCGTCATCCCTGCGGAGGGGGGGGCTGCGATCTGCGAAACTGTCGCCACGTTCGAAGCCAACTGTGAGATCCAGCGCAGCGGGGTCTTACTCAAATTCAAATTGGACCTCGCCATTCCCTTGGGGGGGGTGCGATCTGCGAAATTGTCGCCACTTTCGAGGGCTGCTGGGTGTCGAGCACGGCGGGGTCCTGCCGACATTCAAACTGGAATTCGCCATCCCCCGGGGGGGGGCTGCTATCTGCGAAACTGTCGCCTCTTTCGAGGGCTTCTGGGTTCCGGCATAGTGACGTCATGCGCAGGCTCAGACTAAACCTTGTCATCCTTGTAGGTCTGCGATCTGCGAGATCGTCGCCACTTTCGAGTGCTGCTGGGGGGGTCCATCATAGCGACGTCCTACGCAGACCCAGACTCGACCTCACCATCATTGTGGGGGCGCGAGCTGCGAAACCGTCACCACTTTCGAAGGCTGCTGTGGGAGGGGGCCAGCACAGTGACGCCATACGCGGACTCAGATTACACCTCGCCATCCCTGGGGGCCTGCTATCCGCGAAGCCGTTGCCACGTTCAAAGGCTTCTGGGGTCCAGCATTGTGACGTCATACGCAGATTCGGCTTATTCGTCATCATCCCTGCGAGGCTGCGATCTGCGAAACAGTCGTCACTTTCGAAGGCCGCCTACTGCTGCCCCGCTGACTTTGCCGCTCTCCATCTGCAGTGTCCCTCATAGTTGCCGCCCTTTCCCCGTCGAGCGTGAGGCTGGAGTACCTCCATCAAGCCCTTGCCAACGATCGGTGTCCTGCGAGTTGCGCGGCTCGTGGGCCTCTTAAGTAACGCTTGCAGGAAAGGTCACTCCTTGCCACGTTATCACCCCCTTTCATACAGGCTGCCTAGCTATTCTGGCCACTCATTGCGCAAAGGTCGGGTACATCGTCTGGATAACCTCCGTGTTTCAATATGGTGTTCCCGCTGCAACGACGGCATCATTGTCGGAACGGCGCTTTGCTCCATTCGTTCATAATGACCCGAGTTTTTTTTTTACCGCTGTCGCCCCCCGCTTTTCCCCTGCTCGGCCTTCCCCTGGTCCTCCTGCTCCTCCCGCTCCTTCCACTCCAACTGCTACTGCTGCTGGTCGTCCTCGTCCTCCTGCTTCCTCATTATCATATTTCTTCTTTTGCTAATCCTCCTGCTTATCCGCCACCTCCTCGTCTTCCTCCTCCTCCTCCACGTCCTCCTCCAGTGTACACAGCTCCCTGCTTTCCGATTGCACATCGCAAGACAGAACACGATGGGGTCATCTTTGGAGCTCCAGGTCCGCTATGACACGCGTCGGCGGACAGACATAACAGATCACAATGGGAAGGGATGTGTGGGAGAGGTAGGATGTCAGCGCGAGCGCGCCTAGGTTGTCGTCCTTCCTTCCCCTCTGTCCTCCTCTCCTTTCTCATACGCCTCCTCCTCCGTTTCCTCCTCCTCCTCATCTTCCTCCTCCTCCTTCTCCTCCTCCTCCTCTCTTCTCCCACCTCCCCTCACCTTCCCCCAGGCCAAACCTTCGATGTCGTTGGCGTCCTTCTGGAACTCCTCGATCCACGACCGCAGCACGCCCGCGACCATCTCCAGCAGCCCCAGCTGCCTCTGGGCTAAGTTGAGGGCGGCCCGCACGCCCTCGTGGAACGCCTTTGGGGGGAGGGGTCGGGTAGATCTGCCGATGGGGGGGCAGGGGGATCCGCGATGTCGAAACGCTGCCCGGATCCTGCAGAGATTCTACACCAGTACACCTCATGGTGGCCTGTAAGACCGAGCGAGCGAAAGAGAAGCCTTCTGAGCAGTGGGCTGCCCCAGTGACGTGTGCGGCTGGCGAGCAGGATCCTTTGATGGGACACAGGCCCGGCCAGCGCCCGAGGAAGGTGCGCGGCCCCGTATGGCGTTTGGGGCCAGCCGCTGGGCTCTGATGAAGAGGCGGAGGAGGAGGAGGAGGAGGAGGAGGAGGAGGAGGAGGAGGAGGAGAAAGAGAACTATCAATATCCTCCTCGTTGAGAATAACTGGTGCTGGAATCCGCCCCCTCCCACCCCCCTCCAGCACTCGGAAATCCGGAAACGACCCACGGCGGCGTCCGTGGGCCCCGCCACCGCGTAGTCTGCGCGCCCCGCGGCGTGCGGCGGGCGTGGCGGCGGAAGGGGACCGCGTCTAGCGGCTGCGGAGAGAAAACTATCCGAGAGGCAGGGGAAGATAGGGTCACGAACTTCTGCGCAGATAGCGTGTCGCGGCGGCGGCCCGGGCGACACGCTGCCTTGCAAGCGACACGCTATGCCCTGCAAGCGGGCAGCGTGCCGCTCTGCTCCGTGGGGCGGAAGGCTGGGAAAGGCTCGAGACGTTCTGACGCTTGTGCATCGGGGCGTGGGTCGCGTGCCGTGCCGAGGCGTGGGGGGCCAGAAAGCCGAAGCTCCGTACCATAAGGAGATACAGGAGGGGGAGGAGAGGAGAAAGGTTTGGTGGTGCGCGGTGCGGTGCTGCTCGCGGATCGACTACATATCCTCAGCCTGCCGGGCGGTCAGACCGAGCACTGTCGTGCCGAATCCTGCTCAGAAGTTCGCCGTGGACAGAATTGATCTCCTCACGCTCAGGGCTGTTTTGGGGCCCCTCCGCCCGCAGCAGGGAGCCCAGTGGCCGACCCAAGGAAAGGAGAGCTGCCGCGTGGGCACAAAACCATTGAGCAAGGCGGGCGAGATCTTCTCTCCAATCGCGCGTAAAAAGACAAAGCTCACACAACCTCTAAATTTTCGAAGCCGATTGCCCGCCATCACTTGGACGTCTCTTCCCCGTGCACTCTTCGGTGCCGTGCGTGCTTTCTGTGTCGCAAGGTGGTCGCGCGTGCTCCTGGATAGTCCAGACTTTCTGGCGCTGACCTCGCTGAGAGCAGTGCACACCTCCGAGCGACACCAGGAGCTTGCAACAGGAAGCAGCGCGCGCAGCAGGCGCGCCGCCGCCCGTCAGCGGCCCCTGGCCGGGCCAGCGGGCCGAGCGGCCTGCACCGCACGCCCGCTGTGCGTCTGCGGGCCGCCGCGCTGTACGGCCTGCCGGTCGGAGCAGACACCCTCCCACGCCAGCTTCGGTCACGAGGAGGAGTGACCAGGGTGACCCCAGGCAAGAGCGACCCTCGGTGCGCGACTTGCGGGGAGCGCGGGAGGGCCAAACCCGAGCAGGGAGGCCGCTACTATCAGCCATCTGGGGACTCCAGTGCGCCCGCACCACAGGAGAAGCAACACTCGTGCCCCTGATCCTTTCGGAGGGGGCCCAAGCTAGGATGGCCAAAATCATCAGGGATAGAAGGTCTTCCTTGCAGATGGGTCAGACGAAACCACCTGTATGTTTAGGGATATGCCTAAAAACCGTGGACCGAGTACGTAGGCCACGAATTCATTATGGTTTTAAGGAGTTGGTGTTGTATGATGGTTAATGACCCAAGATCGCCCCAGCGAAAAGTCACTCTTACACGTAGCCGGCCCCTGCGCTCGGGCACTGGAGCCCTCGTGGGCCCTGGAGGCATGCACGACCTCAACCGACCGTGCGGTGCGGCGGCACGAGCCTGAGCGCAGCGCGTTCTCGGGAGCGTGCTGGGCCTGTCCGCACGAGCCGCGTCGCACACTCCTCTTGAGCGGCAGCGGACTCGCGCGCGGCGACGGGGCGGAGTCAGTCAAAGCGGCGAATCGGGCGCGCGCGACCGGGCCCTCAAGCTGGATCGCTTTGGATGCCGCTTCGAACACTCTCACGGCGCGCCGAGTCGATTTCCACCTGGGCCGCCTCGAACTTTCACAGCAGGGCTTGGATTACAAGGGCAAAAAGCTGCAAAGAGCTGCAAAAGCACACACGCTTTCGGAGGTCCGCGCGGATGCCCTAGGTCCGCGCTGGACTCCCCCCCCCCGCCCCTGGCACGATTCTTTCTTCGGTAAAGGGGCACGATAGGGGGGGCTGGCTCAGGGGGGTGGGGAACATCGACCTGGAATCGGTGGTACATCGCCGATCGGTGGGCGATAGGTCCCTGATCGCGAATCCTGACGCTCCTGGGCGGGGCGGGCTATCGGGCCCCAATCGACGATGAAGGGGCGATTGGGGGTCGATTCACACACCCCTCCCCACCCCTGATAGGGGTCGAACAGGTATACAGGTCCACATCCTTCCTCATCCCTCCCCCCTCCTCCTCTGATTGATCCCCCCTTCCCTGGGAGAGGGGGAGGAACGAGGCAGACCCCTTCGGTCGACCGCGGAGGCTGCCTCGACACCTTCCTACTGGGCTCCGCCGCGAGCCGCACGATCCGCCTCCGCGCCCGTGCCCAGCGAGACATGCAGCGCGAACTAGAGCACA
This sequence comes from Prorocentrum cordatum, assembly GCA_963575745.1. Classification (NCBI taxonomy): domain Eukaryota; class Dinophyceae; order Prorocentrales; family Prorocentraceae; genus Prorocentrum; species Prorocentrum cordatum. The sequence goes on from CAUYUJ010007780.1 coordinate 727,996, forward strand.
AGGATGCGCGGCAAGGATGCGAGGCCCTGGGACGCCCAAACTGCAGCCGAAGATTGAAGTGGGACGCAGCGAAAAGGTAAACGTACCGCCAACCTCTGGCCCTCTTCGGGGGTGCATGTTGACGAGACTGTGAGGCGAATGCCGCCGTCACGACGGGGGAAGGGTAGCGGTATCGGCACCTGTTCCTCCATTGAGCAAGGATACCCTTGGAAGGCTACGGTCAAGAATTTTGGGACAGCGTGTCGCGGCGGCGGCACCAGCGACACGCTTTGCCTTCCAAGCGGATGGCGTGTCGCTCCGCTCCGCTCCGCGGGGCGGGAGGCTGGGAAACACTCAAGATGTTTACGCTGGGGAACTGAGACGTGGATAGCGTGTCGCGCCACAACGTGGTGGGTCAGAACCGGCGGAACGACACGCTGGGCCGAAGTTATTGACCGTACGGTCTGCTACCCCGAGTCTCTTGGTCTACGCCACGGAATCATCTACACAAACACCCGCTGACGAGTTCTCCCTGTGCCTTAAAGGATAGTGGCGGTGTCTGAAATCGCTGGATCTGAATTGTGATTTGTACACCGCCATCCTCCCCGTGAAACCCAGAGGCAATCCACTGGAAGGTGTCTGGTGGCAGGGTCCGCATGGCGCCACCACGCCCAATTCGGCACACCCCTTCATTACACGTTTCGTGGTCCCATGGGGAGCTCCACCTAAAGCCCCAGTGGCAGGGTCCGTCGGAGGCTGACTGCCCGTCGGTGGGCCGCGAGGGTACGGCGGCCGGCGGCCGCCGCCACCTGTCAGACTGCCGCCTGTCCGCACAAGCCGCGCTGAGGGAGAGGTCCCGCTGCTGCTGGCAGAGGCAGAATGGGAGCGAACAGAGGCCGCGAAAGGGCAAATCTGCCGACCCTTCGGCGTGTGGAGGAGGCTGTCGTCGTCGTCGTCGTCGTCGTCGTCGTCGTCGTCGTCGTCGTCCTCGTCGTCGTCGTCGTCGTCCTCGTCGGCGGTGGCGGCGGCGGCGGCGGTGTCAGCCTCAAGGAAAGAAACAAGGATACCGCTTCCCCGGGGGTCCGGCGGGTCCCAGGGGAGGAGGGTCGCCAGCGGGGGGTCCAGGGGAGATCCCGCCTCCAAGGTCTGCGCCATCGGCCGCAAGGCCTTCGCAATAATTGCTTTTCCCAACCAGGTGATGTTGGGTCCTTGCTTTGAAGAGACAGCGCGCCGCGTCTCCTCTCCTCTCCTCTCCTCTCTTCCTCCTCCTTCTCCCTCCTCCCATCCCCGCCATTGCCCAGGTCAATCATTTCGGCACACCCCTCACACGTTGCGCAGCCCCAAAGGAGGTTCCACCAGAGGCCCACATGGAAGCGCCCGCATGGCGCCACCGCCGAATTGTGTCACATCACACGTTTCGTGACCCCGTAGGGAGCTCCACCAGAGGCCCAAACAGGCAGCGCCCGCATGGCGCCACCGCCCAAGTGTGGCACATCCCTTACATGTTTCGTGGCCCCGTAGGAGGCTCCACCGAAGGCCCCAAATGGAGGCGCCCGCATGGCGCCACCGCTCGCACGTTTCGTGGCCCACAGGGAGCCCCACCGAAGGCCCAAAAGGTAGCAAAAGGTAGCAAAAGGTAGCGCTCGCATGGCGTCACCATTCAACTGTGGCACGCCCCTCACGGAGACTATCAACAGGCTGAAGCAAGACATCTCAGAGGAGGACGTGCTGCCGAGCACCTTCCTCGAGGCGGCCAGCTAGAGGACGGGCCTTGTGTACGGTGAGGCGAAAGCCTTGGCGACGAGGAGTGTGGTTCAACCGAGATGGAGCATAGTGACTGCATCCCTTTAAACCGACAGCGCAAGCCACAGTTCGATCTAACCGCGTGAAGCGAGGGGGGAAATCTCAGGAGCATCATCGAATTGAGCAACAGTCCGCGTCGAAACGCTCCCTGCCAGGCGGGAAAAGCTGGTCGGGACCTCAATCGGCGAAACGCTCACTGCCAGGACGGAAAAAGCGGTCGGGACCCGAATTGTCGAAACGTTCACTGCCAGGACGCAAAAACGAGTGAGGATCGAGCAAGGACTTTCGTGACGGCGAAACGGTGCTCTACATCGGTACGTCTGTGAGCGACGCTGCTGGCCTCGTGGCAGGGCCAAGTCTGGGCCGCGCCAGAGTAGAGGCTACGTTATCACGCCCAGCATCGCAAGATGCACGGCACCCTCAGGAGGAACGAAATTGAACGTACTACGCCGCTCAGGCCAAACCACGAGGAGAGCGGGGTATCGTTGCTGCCGTTCTCTGTGTCCAAGAAGACGGCGCTCGGCTGCTACATCCCGAACGTGAGGCGCTTCTTGGAGCTTGCGTGGGAGCGGGACCTTCCGGTTATGTCACGAGAGGAAATCGACAATTCGGTTCTGGCGTACCTGGACCGCTTGGTGGAGGACGAGGAGGTGGGCCCCCACAGAGGCGGCTTCGTGGTCAACGGCCTGTCCTACGTCTGGCTGGAGCTGCCCACGGTGCTGCCGAAATCCAATCGTGCGCTACGTGCTTGGCATCGCCTCACGGTGGCCGGTGAGGGTGGTTCTCAGCCGCTGGAGCTGTGGGCGGTGCTGAGCGAGGCCATGAGGCTGGCGGGCAACATCGAGGCGGCCGACGCGGCGGACTTGGCGGTGTACGCCTATCTGCGGTCGGCCGAGCTGTTCAGTTTGCGGGCGCCGGACGTGATGGACGTTGAAGATCCTGACCAAGCGGGAGGACGAACTGTGGCCCTACGTGTTGGGGTTACGGAGAGAGGCGAGACCACCAAAACGGGCGTGAGGCAGGGTGTGCTCATCGACCGATCCCACGTGGCGAAGATGTTGCTCGAGCGTCGAGCTGCACGAGCTCCGTCGGAAAAGGTGTTCAGCTGTTCGGTCGAAGGCCACCGCATGGCCATTGAGCAGGCCTGCGCTGACGTGGGTGTGCCAGCCTTCCCGCCACAGGCCGCCCGCCATTATGGGCCCAACTATGATGCGGCGACGGTCTACCATCCGGCGTGGACGATCCAACGTCGAGGGCACTGGGCATCCGCACGCGCTGGTCGCCGCGAGGTCAGCACTAGCAGAGGAGATGCTGCAACGCGGAGCCGATCTGTTGTCCAAGCACTTCGAGCGCCCGGAGAAAGCGCGCGAGTAATTCTGAGTCCGGACTTTGGCAACATATGTGGATTCTTGCACCTGACTGTTATACTTGTCTTCGGCGGACGGCTCGAGGACGGCATGACAGAGCGAAAGAGGCCCACCCACCCAGCCCAGGCGCCCAGTCCAGCCAGGCGCTTTAAGCGTTGCAAGCGGTGGTGCGGACTTGTGCTCTGTCGTCTCAGGCCTCTGATCGATCGTCTGGCCTGCAACGCCCCGAGCTGACCAAACAGAGGTGCCGCCCTTGGCACCATCTCGTTCGTGTGTCGGGATTTGGGTGAAACAAACAGCGGTTTTTTCTTGGATGGCTGGTGCCACTTCCTCCGCCGCTCCTTCGCTTGGGTGATGCTTGTCTGGATGGGGAACCTCTAAATGGCAGCTTTCGGCCTCTGGACGCCCTGCATGGAGAAAACACCGGAGGAGTACCCAGACCCTTCTCCATGCGAGGAGGAATAGTTGTATGAACGCCCAGTACCAAAGAACGCATTGCAAATAATGCGCGATCTGTGTGGCCCTGCACTGCGCTGTCCCTCCCAAGAGCCCACGAAAAGGGAGACAATTGCCCAATGCGCAGCCCCCAAAGAAACTGCGAAGTCTCGGCTGCGTCCACGGACACCTCCACTCCGCTGAACCTCCCAAAATTCCACCAATATGGAGACACTTGCGCAGCCATCTGGGGATCCCTGAGGTCTCGGCTGGGTCCGCGTACACCTCCACCCCGCTGGACCTCCCAGAAGCCCACTAAAGCGGCAACAGTTGCGCAAAACGCAACCACCCAGGGAGCCGCGACGCCCCGGCTGTGTCCGCGTACACCTCCACTCCGCGGGACCTCTAAAGAGCCCACGAAACAGCCGACAACTGCGCAGTTCGCAGCCACCCGGGGAGCCGCGAGGTCTCGCCAGATGCCCCGTGGGACCCCACTCCGCGGGTCCTCCCTGGAGCCCACGAAAGTCCAGACAGTTGCACACTTGGCAGCCCCCCGGGGAGCCGCGAGGTCTCGCCAGATGCCCCACTCCGCGGGCCCTCCAAGGAGCCCACGAAGGTCGAACCATTTGCACAATTGGCACCCGCTCAGGGAGCCGGCGGGATGTGGGCGGCAAGCAGGAAGCAGTAAGCATGCAGCTAGGAAGCAGGATGCAGGAGGGAGGTTGGAAGATCAGAAGGATACGCGCGAGCAGCGCTCTTTCCGTCGGGAGGGTTGTTCAACCCGAGTTGTTTTTGGGCGGTCCCAGGTCCCAGCGAGGCCCCTCGCTGGCCTAAAATGGCCATGGACGTCCGTCCTGTTGTGACTTTGATACGACGCGAGCGTGTCTGGAGAGGAAGGGGCCAGGGGGAGAGTAGGCAAGATACGCCTGACTTTATCCCAGGATATGCGTGCGCTTGCTCAATACAGAGGTTTGAGATGTGGGCCCTTAGCAGGGACACCCGACGAACACGGTCGGACGCGAACAAGTTGGCATGCACGCGCGGACCCTGACGAACACGACGAAGCCTCAGCTCGATTGCATGCCTGCTCCTCCCTTCAATCCTCCTCATCATGCCATTCCGAGGGTCGGATGCGCCGATGGGAATGAAGAGGTAGGTAGATATATGAAGTAGGACGGCGTTAAACGTAGATTGGGTCTCCGCCCCTCCCCTCTCAGAGGAAGGAACATGGAACGCCGCTCGATGATTGAAGTAGAAAGTCGCCTAACGTAGATCCGATGTTCGACTTCGAGAGGACATGTTCAACGACAGGTGGATACTCGTCCTCCTCCCGCTCCTTCGCTCCGCCCAAACGCGGGAGATCATGCCTTCACCGCGCTACTGCTGGCTGGCGCCGTGTCGGGCGCGGCGTCCTGACGGCGAGGGGGGCAGAAGCATCAGGACACGAAGAGAGGGAGGACACATGGAGTAGGGGGACCCTATCGGAGCCCTCCAATTCTGATCCCCCTCGGACCGCCCTGCTCCGCGACGCGTTGGCGCCCCGCAGCTTGCTGCTGCGGGAGTGCTGTCCTCGCACTGCTCGCACTGCCAGGGGTGGAGCTCCGGCCGTAAGAGGCAGACGTGTTAATGCAGCGGCTGCCGGTCACGAGCCAGCACGGCCTCGCAGGCTGCGGTGGTGGCCGCTGTTGACCGAGTGTGTGCTCGTGCCCGCACTTGTCGACAAGATCGACTTGCCAACGGAGCGCCAACTCGTCCCCCTGACCTCGCACCACTCCGTTCCCTCCCCGATATCACGGTGCTCCTGCACCCACGTCCGTCCCCGTCCCTCCTGATCTCACGGCGCCCTCCAAACCCCAGTTCTCGCTAATGCCTGGACAAGGACCACAGGAGCAGGGGACGACCCAGTCTTCTTCCTCTCCCCTGCCTTTCCCTCTCCTTCTCCACCTGGTGTGCCTCCCCTCCTCCTCATCCTCGTCCTCATCCTCCTCTTCTCTGCAAACCCATTCCCTTGCCTTTCCTGCCTGTGCCCTGTCTTGCCAACTTGTCCGTCGACCAATCACATCGCTCCTGGGACCTGGCAGCCAGCGCACACCCTGGGTCGAAGGGGGGCCCCGCGAGCGAGCAGGCAGGGCAGGAGGAGAACGAGGGGGGGGGTGGGGGTGGAGGGGGGGCGGGGGCAGGGGCAGGACGACGGCGAGCAGCAGAAGCGGCCGTTGAGGAATCACCAGGAGGAAGGGATCGGGCCGACGGGATTGCCGCTGAGGCGACGATCAGCAGGCAGCAAATCCGTCGAGAAGCACCAGAACGGCGAGCAGCAGCAGCAGCAGCAGCAGCAGCAGCAGCAGCAGCAGCAGCAGCAGCAGCAGCAGCAGCAGCAGCAGCAGCCGACTCGCCTGGACCCCTGCCCTCGCGCAGCCACCCCGCCCTCGCGGCGGCATTGACCAGAAGACCGCCTCGTGCGCGAGAGACCGAGCGCGAGGTACAGTCAAGACCCCCTAAACCCGCAAACGCTAAACCAGGACATCCAACACCACTCGAAACCAGTTCTCCGGTGCGGGAACGCCCCTCTCGTGGAGCGAGGGACGCGGCCCGAGAACGCGCCAAATGCTGCGGTGCGAAGGGCGCAGCGCTGGCCCCCGAACGGCAATGCGTTCCAGGATGGACGGCAACGGTGCCGCAAGCGAGTCCAAGGCCCCGCAAGGTCGTTGTCAGCGCCGGGAGCTCCTGGGGGGACAGAGCGCGCCAGCGAGCCAGACGGCGTCAAAAAACAAAACTGCGCTGCAACACTCCCTGAATAAACCCAGACGTTGGCACTAAAACCAGCCCCCCCCGTTGACTAGAGATCGACTGGAACTCAGCGCTGCAGCAAAAATATTTTGGCGAAGGGCCCAACCATTTGCAGGTGTGACTGCAGCATGGCAGGTTGCAAGAAGGGGAGAGCTCCCTATGTGGCCACCGAACGTGTGAGGGTGACACAAACGGGCGGGGCGCCGCCTGGCGGGCGTTGCCACTTGGGTCTTTGGTGGAGCTTACGGGGCTACGAAGAGCGCGAGGGGTGCCGCCGAATGTTGACGCGGCGGCGCTGCGCGGGCGCTGTCATTTTGGGCCTTCAGTGGAGGTGGTTGTGTGAGGGGTGAGCCAAAATGGGGCGGCGGCCCCATGCAGGCGCTGCCGCTTGGGCCTTCCTTGGGGCCCCCAATGGGGTCACGAAGTGTGTGAGAGGTGTGCCAAAATGTGGCGGCGGCGCCGTGCGGGCGCTGCCATTGGGGCCTTCGGTGGAGTTCCTTATGGAACCACGAAGCGTGTAGGGGTGGGGGCCGCAATGGGGCGGCGGCGCCATGTGGGTGTTGCCATCTGGGCCTTCGGTGGAGCTCCCTCTGGGGCCACGAGACGTGTGGGGGGTGAGCCAAAACGGGGCGGCGGCGCCATGCGGGCGCTGCCATTTGGGCCTTCGGTGGAGTTCCCTATGGGGCCACGACACGTGTGATGGGTGTGTTGAAATGCGCACGCGGAGTGCAGAGGCAGGCATGGGAGGAGGGAGGAGGGCAGCGGGAGGGGGCAGGAGGTCAGGAACGCGGGGCGCTGTCTCTTCAAAACGAGGACCCAACACCACATAATGGTTAGGAGCATCTTGCGCGACAGTCGCCAGGCCAGCCGCAACTGGCGCATGCAGAGCTCGGGAAATCCCATAGCCGACCGACAGCCCCAGCGATTGCAGCCGCATGCGTCTCCCTGCCCGCTGGTCCGCCGCGGCTCGTAGAATGTGACCAACGTGGGTGACCGCAACTCTCGCGCCCGTCGGACTTGGCGCTCAAACGTCTGCTTTTGCAGAAATGGGGCCCATACCTGCGATGTCCTAATTTTGTTCGATACGCCCCCCCCCGCCCCTCCCCCCGGCCGCAAATCCCGACCCTTTTCCCAGGGAGTGTTTTCCATCCGGAGTCGTTTGTCATAAAAATCTGGGAAACAGCGAAGGCCCCTAGGGGCTGAAGACGGATAGCGCTGCCTCCACCACGTGGCCCCTAAAGGCCATAGTCACGATGCCCCCAGAAATCCTGCTCGCCCAGAATTTCCCCGCATTGCCCCAGCCTTCGTGGGCCGCGGCGCTGCGGTACCTGAACTCCTCCATGCTAGATAGATTCCAAGCGCAACGGCTACCGAGATACCTGGCACGAGGGATAGCTTTGCCACCGTCGAATTCCTGCCTGAAGCATTTCATCGCCCGATGGCTTGCAAAGACGCCGGCTCCTCGCTAGCCCCCATCAAACCCCCTCGACGATGTCGGGCCGAAGAGTTCCCTGGGTTCCTGCAGGGCGCCTCCTCAGCGCCCTCGAAAATCAGGATCACTCCAAAAGTTCCCGAGCGCGCGTGCATGGGCTGCGCGTCAGCTTGACAGAACAATTTGTCAATCGCATGCCCACGTGCTCGTGTTGTGGAAGATGCAAAAGCGTCCGTCACGTCGCGCAGGTTGGTCAAGGGTGGCATGCGCTGTGCGCGGTAACTGAACCCCATGCAGAGCTGCACGGCAGTCGCAGCCTCACGACGACGACGGGCGAGAAATCCGTGAAACTCAGCTGGCCACCTAACTCCCTGGGCGTGCATGTTTTTCATCAGCGACCCCCCATACAAACCCGTCCAATACGGGCACGTCATGTTGATCAATATGTCCGAAAGTTCTCCAACTTCGCCGTTAAACTTAGCGATGGGCATGGCCCAGGCGAGGTCCCAAAAAATTGACGCGCGACCGATCATGCGACGTGCCGCGTGTAGATCTTCCAAAATCTGCGCCGACGCTGTCATGCTAGTATCACTGATCGGGGCGCAGCCAAGACCTACGTGCTCCTCTGGCCCCACGGAGAGGTGCCTCGGGTCGGCGGCCATTAGGCGGGTTTCTCGTCGAAGGCGAACCTTCATCTCCTTGAGCCCCTGCAACTCAGGGCCCTCCTGCTCGGGCGCAATCGGCGCTGGCGAGATGCTCCTCAAGGGCCCCCTGGTTCCAAGAAGCTCGGGAATGCAATATTATGGGACCACGTCTCTCGCACGGCGTGATGCCCTGCTGGCGGTAGCACCTGTCGAACTTGGCGATGTCTCTTCGCTCCGGGGTAAATCTGGGACGGCGATGAACCCTGCTTACTCGCGCCAACGAAAGCGAGGCCCGTCACGCTCACAGAGTTCGAAGAATCAAATAGCTGCAACCCCTCGGGAAATTCCGGGCGGCGTCGCACTAGCTCACGTCGACGCTGTCTGGGGGCGACCAGTTCTGGATCAGGATGCGTTCGCAAAGTCTGGAAGTGTCGCAAACCGGCGTCGTTGACCGCCGTCGTCCACAATTCCCACGCCGCATCAACGTGGCCCAGCTGGACCAGGGAGGGGGGCCTGGAGCAACAGCCGCTGCATCACCAGCTCGAGATCATCCAGAAACGGTTCTCTGCCTTGGCCCCGCTGCACAGCCGCGGCCAGCTTGCCCCGATCCCGCCTCGGGCGTGAGGCCGCTTGGCTCCCACATCTGCGGGGCGCCGAAAATCGCACAAACAACGGCACGTGATCTCGTGGCGCTCGACTCGGAATCAATTGTAAGCGGCGAGCTGGTGGCCAAAGGACACGACATGGTATGATTTGCCCTCGAACCGCACTTGGTACGAAGATGTGGTCAATCGTGCTGCTGATGGCTCTGTTGCCATAACACGACGGGCCTCCGAACCTATCTGCTGTTGCTGCGTCGTACGTATCCATAGGCCCTGGGATCTCATCCTGAACCATATTCCCCACGATGTTATGTTCCCCATACGGGCCCGCTAGGAGCCGCTCCTCCTCCCTCCAGTCGCACTGCGATGTTGGGGCCACCGTCGGGAAACCACCTCTACGACCCATAGGCGCATTGAAATCCCCCAGAAGAATCGGGCTCGAACGTGTCGGAACAACCCTGAGCTCCTTAGTGGCCCACTGGGGTAACTGAGTGGAGCCCTTCTCCAAGGCCCCTCGTTTCAGAGCAAGTTCGTCGCTCAGCGGCGGCGTGTATGTAGTGGTCATTGTGAGGACCACGCACTGGTTTCTCAATCTGATCGCGAGCCCCCGCCCCTGCAATGTCGCAGGTGGCGTGGTCGCCGCTCGAATATGTTTAGCCCTGAAGAAACCTCCGATCATGATCGTGCATCCCGCGCGCTTGTTGGTGCAAGGGCCCTTGTCCCATCCCGCGTGGAACGCCATGGCCCTCCCCAGATACATTATACTTACCAGAGCCCCCGAACTTGCCCTCAGCTGAGTCCCTGGCAATACTACCAGATTCGCTCCAAGAGTCTGCCATATATCTATGATGCGCTGCGGCTCGACGAGCGACATAGGATTGCACAGCACCGCCCTCAACGCGGAAAGCCGCGCTGCCGCGGGCCTGGCGGGCGCACTCGACGCCCGCGCCATCATCCCAGGCGCTGATCTCTTGGCGGACCGAGCGCGCGAGGAGAAAATAAACGTCGGTAGGCGGGTGGAGGCTGCGAGCGAGGCGGGAATCCCTCGAGCAGCTGAGGAGGAGAGAGAGAGAGAGAGAGAGAGAGAGAAGGAGGGAAGGAGGGAAGACGCTTGGCGCCACTGCTTTAAAACGACGGTCCAACTCGGATAATTGGGAACAACGTATCTTCGGAGATCTGGATCCCAACATCGGCGCCCTGGTTGCTGGACCCTCGATCTTTTAACCCCCAAACTCTTTTTCAATCCTCCGTTCGGCAAAAAGCAGAAGCACCTCGAGTCTCCTCTTCAGCGAACAGAACAGATGTTCTTCAATGGCAGAAAGATCTCGGTCCTCGAACCTCTTCTTCAATGGGCACAAGCACCTTGATCCAGGCAACTTTCGGGCCACCGCTCGGGCCGCAGGGGGGCGCTTGGGACGACCCGAACACCCGCGAACCGCTCTCGGTGAGGCGCAGCTGGTGGAGAGCATCCCGAGGCCAGAAAGCCGTTGAGAACCCCCGAAACGCATCAGAAACCTCAAACCTCGGCCCCGTCGTCCCCCCCCGAGCCCATCTCCCCTCCCACACGTGCCCCCTGACCCCACTCGAGCGGGAATGGGGGGTGACCGACATGGGGGGGGGGGAGAAAAGGGCCCTAAAGGGGCCCTTTGGGGCCCTTTTTGGAGGCTGCAGCGTGCCCAGTGGGGCCCTAAATGGCCTCTTCAGGGCCACTTTCTCCCCCCCATGTCGGCCATCCCCGCCCCGACCCACCCCGCCAGCCCGATACCAGCGCTGGTGTCCTCGGGGCGGCGCCTGGCGGCCCAAGCCTTCTCCGTCGGGGCCCAGTCGGCCCCCAGCGCCTGCGCGGCGGCCGCGTTGCAGGAGACAGCCTCGTCGAGCACCTCTCGGCCGCGCGGGCGGCATCTGCCGGGCGCCAGCGCTCTCCTCGCCGACGTCGTCGTTGCCGCGAGCCGCTTGGTCCCAGATCTCTGAGGATCTGATGTGCAACCGATTTGTTATGTTATTTGTCATTCCCCGCGCCAGCGCTCACTTCCGACATACTTCCCACAGCACACACGCCAGCTGGCAATGCGCATCATCTCGCCATGCCCCACATACGGGAGACTCGGTCACAACGGAGATGAGCAGCAAGACGGACGGAGAAATACTGCACAGACGGTCCTAACACCAAGCACATACTTCCGCCACTGCTTCGGAGAACACTCTCCCAACATCAGCCCCCAAAACCGGCAATGGCCCGGTCCTGGGCAGGACAAAGACTCAGCCGCATTCGCAGGACATACGTCTATTCCGACGTCCACGACGAAGGAGGAAGAGAAGGAGGAGGGGGAGGGGCAAGGCGGAAGCGGAAGCGGAGAGGAGAGGAGAGACTAACCTGCACGTGACCTGCAAACACTCCGCCGTGAGTGGGCGACCAGTCCGCCATGAATGACCACGAGCAGCCATGGAAGAGGTAAGGCTCAAATTTGGCCATGGGCGCAGAGCACCAGGGCACCGCGCAGAGCACCATCAGCACCATGTACATATGATGTGTTCAATCCTGGCGGTGTTCTGCGGTTTCGGCCTGCGGACCCGATTTGTTAGGGCCCGGCGCCATCATAAAAGGATCCGGAGCGACAAACTACCCCCAGGGAAGCGGTCGGTACCCCTGGGGCCACGCATTGAATAATTACTTTGCTTCGAGCGATCCCTACCGAAGCCTTCGGTGTTTGTTCCCATCGGTGCGCGCGTCGCGTTTGAAACGTTCTGGAATGCTATGTGCGTTGATGATGTGCTATAGTGTGGTAGTTTCTGCCATCGTATTTTATGGTATGTTCTGCAATGGTATGTTATGTTATGATCGGTTGGGTGATGTTAGGAGGTGTGGCGCTATGTTATGTTATGTATGATCCGCTATGTCACAGTTGGTGGTAGTATGATATGTTATGTTATGCTATGATGTGAAACGTATGCCACGATCTGCCATGTTATGATGTGTCATATGTGCTGCGATTTTATATGTCATGCTGTCTGTGCCGTGATGCTGTGTGATGGTGTGGTATGTTATGTCATGGTGTGTTATGCTATGCTCTGTTCTGTCATGTAATAGTATGGCATGCTCTGCGATGGTATGGTATGGATGCTCCATAATGTCATAGCATGCGTGATTATACGGTGTCGTGCTATGACTTGCTATGCCATAGTATGTGAGGCTGTGACTTGTTCTGTTTTGGTGTGTTCCGTTCTGCGAGGTTGTTGTGCAGTATGCTTGTTTTGTCATGTTTTGTAATGCTATGTGCTGTGAGTTTGTGCTATGGTATGCACTGCTCAGTCGTGATGTGCTACGCTACGACATGTTATGTCATGATATGGTATGCTCGGATACGTTCTGCCAAGTGGTGTGGTATTGTGCCCTGTTCTGTCATAGTGTTTAATGTTGCGCTGTACTATGTTCTGCTATGCTGTAACTCCGCTATGTAATGTTATGATTCGTCGGCGTGAGGCGGGACACTCGGGGACACTTAGGGGACCTGGGGATCTGGCGGTCGCGGTATGCACAGTGGCGCGAGGCGGGACACTTGTGGGACCTGGGGATCTGGCGGCCACGGTATGCAGAGTGGGCGACTCGGCGCGAGGCGGGACACTCGGTGACACTCGGGGGACCTCGGGGTCTGGCGGCCGCGGTATGCAGAGTGGACGGGTCGGGAGGTCTTTTCTTAAAATCTAACGACCCCAATCTGTCGGGTGGGGAAAAACACCAGCGGATGTCAGGTGATCGAGGTTCGAGGACCCCCTGGCTGCCCCCCCTTGAGAGCGAAAACCAAAGCCTCGCTCGAGGCATCCTCAAAATCTGCTCCAACAGCAGGGGATGATGCGGCAGCGAAGAGGCAAACCGCTTGAGGCATCCCCGCCATGTTGACGCGAACGGAGGAGTGCAATACCCCCTGGCGGCCGCCCCTCGGGGTGCTGAAACCCGCGCCTCGATCGAGACATCCTCAGAAGTCGCTCCGCCATCATCATCATCATCATCATCATCATCATCATCATCATCATCATCATCATCATCATCATCATCATCACCACCATCATCATCATCATCAGCAGCAGCAGCAGCAGCATCAGCATCAGCACCAACATCATCATCAGCTTCACCACCGTCATCATCACCACCACCACCATCGTTATTATCACCACCATCCGCGTCATCACCATCACATCATAGCATGACACAATATAACAACGCGTACGGTAACATACCATCACATACCATGTACAACCAGAGAAGAACATACTTTATCATACCATGTCATGCCATAAACATGTACACCATAAAACAACACATTGCATCATATCATAACATCACATACCATGGTATAGCATAACATAACATATATGTGCGACTCTGGGTGGGGAAGAGGAGTAGGGAGGTGAGTGGGCCGCCTCAGCGCGGTCGGAGCAAACACAACACTCCCATACGTTGGATATGGGTAGTTGTTTACCGCGTGGAGCTCCCTACATGTACATACATTCGCATGGACCTGTCCACCGCAAGTGTCTAGGCGCAAGAGATGTCGAATCTAGACGGGTTTGAGTTTTGACGGTCCGGGGGGAAATCAACTGTGAACGAATTGGGATGCGAATGGGCCCCAGTGGTATTAGTGCGTCTCTGCGCATCAGCCTAAGGCCTCCTGGAGCCTCTTGCACCTTCTGGGGTTTCCTGGGGCCTCCTGGAGCCTCTTTGGGATTCCTATGGCCTCCTGGGGCTTCCTGGGGCCTCGCGTGGTTTCCTGTGGCCTTCAGGAGCCCCCAGGAACCTTCTTGAGCCTCCTGGGCAGGACCCGTGCCCCAGCAGAGGCCCAATCTACAAACACAAACGTAAACCACTTCCGAGTGGAACCACAGGAAAGGGGCAATCTATAGGAACCCCCACTTCAGTTGTGTCTCTCGTCCCGCTGGCCCACGAGCGAGTCAGCAAACCCCTCAGCGTCGTGTGGCGTCTGGCAAGGACTCTAGCTCGGGCGACAATTAAATGCCGAACTCCGTTGGGGCCGTATCTATTTTCAGCACGCAAGGAGTTGGAAGTGGTATAAAAAAGACCATGACTTAGCATTCATGATTGAAGCTCCTCTGGGGTCATGTCTGGGAGCTGAACGGCGAACATACGCTGACAGGAAGAGGGCAAAGGGAAGCAGGAGGGGAGGGAACGGACGACATGAGGAAGCAGAGACAACACTGCAGGGCAAGAAAAGAAGTGGTCCACCTGGTCTCCGCCCAAACTGCAGCAACCGAAGCGGCAGATGTCCGTCCCTTGTCGGGATATCCAGGTGGTCGGCCACGCATTGCACACGGCCCGCAGATAGGCTATTCCAACAGAGGGGACGAGTTTACGATTGGCAATGAGAAGATTCAGGAAAACACGATCACCCACGGGGGCGGCCTCAGGCCAGAAATAGCGCTCACGCCTAAGAAGAAGAGGAACCTGGGATGGGGGACGATGGCGAGACTTCAGGAACCGATACATCTTCCTCTGGACACCTGCCTCTTCAGGATCACGTAGGTGGGGGCAAGAGCAGTCAACTCTCTCCAGCAGCGCATCATCGAAAATGTGACGGACGACTCCCACCACCGTGGAAATCGGGGAAGAAACAGAACATCCAGGTCCCGAGCTCCAGTAAACATGTGATGAAAGCGGCCCATGGCGTCACAAAGCTCTCGCGAGGAGCGTAGAACACCAAGGACTCGCGCCCCTGGAGAGGCTTCATATATAGAGGAACGTGTTTGAAATAAGAGGAGTGGTGACATATACGTAAAACACAAAAGGATTCGCACTCCGGAGGGGGGGGGCCTGATCTATAAGAACATGCGTAAAGCACAAAGGGGATTGGAGCCGTTCCTGTGGCCTTCTAAGGCCTCCTGCCTGGGGCCCCATGAGTTCCTAAGGCCTTCTGGGGCCTCCTGGTGCCTCCTGGCGCTTCCTGTGGCCTCCAGTGGCCTCCTGGGTTCCTACTGTGTCTTCCTATGGCCTCCTGTGGCCTCCTGATGCCTCCTGGGACCTCCTGTGGTTTCCTGGGGCCTCCTGGAGCATGCTGGAACTTCCTGTGGCCTCCTGAAGAGGATCCGTGCCCACGAGTCTGGCCAGCAAAGCAAGCACACCGTTCGAGACCTCCTCGCAATCTGAGCCACCACGGGTGCGAGAACCAGCGCCTCGCTCCAGACATCATCAAATTCTACTCCGAAAGCAGAAGATGTTGCGCTGGTAAACAATCAAACCGCTCGACGCATCCCCGCCATTCTGGCGCGACCGGAAGAATGCAATACCCCCTGGCGGCCCCCCTTGGGTGTGAAAGCCAGCGCCTCGCTCGAGACATCCTCAAACTCTGCTCCGACAGCGGAGGGTTTTGCGCTGGCACACAGGCAAGCCGCTCGAGACATCCCCGCAAGTTGGGCGCGAACTGGCGAGTGCAATACCCTCTGGCGGCTCACCATTGGGGATGCTGAAACCCGCGCCTCGCTCGAGACATCCCCCTAATCTGTTCCGCCATCACTAGCATCATCATCATCAGCATCACCACCACCCCCACCACCATCGTCAACAGCATCATCACCACCACTATCACCAGCATAGCAAACTAGAACACACCGTAACATAACATACCATAACATAGCATAGCATAGCGTACCATACCACACCACTCCTTCCACAACTCCCAAGCCATACAGTTGATAACGAACACACAAACGTCACTTCCAGAACCTTGCGTTCCGCGGTGCAATCAACAGCAGGGGTAGAATGGCAGTTCCAACCGGACGGCCTGCGTCTCGCGGATTATTCTTCGCACCCCCTGCCCGATGGATACGTCTCCTGCGCAAGTATAGCATCAGCTGTAACAAGCAGCAAAGACCTAGCACCAGCATCCTCGGTCGCTAGAAGATCGACAAAAACCGAGTCGACTTTCGCGCTCATGATCACAACATGCTGGGCTCGGTTAAAACATGTGTCACTCATGCTGCCACCACGAGTTTCAGCACACGCCCCATCAGGCGCAAATCCAGGGATACCCCAAGTCCTTCACTTCCCTCCTGCGCCGCCGAAGCAACGCGGGGGTCAAAACGGGTTCCGTCTCACACGCTGTCTCTTTCTTCTCAGGGCGGCAAGGCCGTGGTCAGCAAGAAGACGGCGAAACGTGGACACATGGGCCCGCAGCCCGCGACGTTCTCGGCGCCGCCCCACTGAAGGTAGCAATCGGGGTCGACGGGCGTGGAACGGGGCTTGCCCCCTCCAGCGAGTCAACATGCAAAGGTCCTTCACTTCACTCCCGACCCGCCGAAGGAACGCGGGGGGTCCCAGCGGGTTCCGTCATGCGCGCTGCCTCCTCCTTATCTGGAAGGAAAGGCCCTGGCCAGCAAGAAGACGGTGAAACAGGCATACCTGAAGCCGCAGCACGCTACGTTCTGGGCGCCACCCAACTACATGTAGCAATCGAAGTCGACGGGTGTGGGGCGGGCCCTGATCCCTCCAGCGATTCGACTCACAGGGTTCCCTCGCCTCCCTCCCGCGCAGACCGAGCAACACACGGGGTCACGGCGGGCTTCTTCCTGCAAGCCGTCTCCTCCTTCTCAGGGCGGTAGGGCCTTGACCAGCTCGACGCCGGCGCAAGCGAAACACGCGGCCCCGCACCTCGCGACGATGAGGGCACAAACGAAATGCAGGTAGCAATCGAAGACGACGGGCGTGGAACGGACCCTGCACCGTCCAGCGATTCAATCTGCAGGGGCCCCGCACCTCCCTCCCGCGCTGAACCAACAACGCGGGGGTTCACGGCGGATTCTGTCCTGCACGCTGTCTCCACCTTCTCAGACGACAGGGCCCTGGCCAGCTCGATAACGGCGACGCTGGCGCGCACGAGCCCAAGCCCTGCAGACCGCTGGGCGAGGCCACCGCGCCAAACATGCCCAGAACATCCGCGAAGGACATCGTCAACCCCATCTGTCGCGCAGCGCAACAGGTACGATGCCCAACAGACACGCCGCGAACATGGCCCGCATCATCATAATAGCCAAGCACAGGCGCACGATGACCGATGAGCTCTCTGAACTGTTGTCTCCCACGGTTCAGAGCCTGCCAATGCAGAGCTAGTGCCTGCTCCCATCCAGAGGGATCCTGCATATGACTCTGACCCATTCTGCCTACCCGATCCACAATGCCCTGTCGATGCGGCCGTCCAGCACACCAGGCCTTCGCACACAGCCCCCCCAGCAAACTACCTGAGAGACAAACCATCGCGCGCACCATGGACCCAACGCCTACTGTCAGGCCGTTTGAGAAACTCGACTGTATACATGATACACCAGTCGGTCCACTCACGCTCGCCATACTCGGGATCATCCAAATTCGCCACCCACAGAAATGAACGCCCACTAAACGAGCTAGCCAGCCGCTTTTCCGTGGTATCTGTTGTGAACTGATACGGAGGCCGCCCCATCGCCGCTGGAGTTACCTGTCCCTCTGGACTATACCGAGCATGGCTCGGACAACGCCCCACCAGTCAGTACAGCTTTGATATTCTGGGCTGCTGCTTCCTGCAACCCACTGATGAACACGTGCTTGTCACCGTCTGACATCGGCATATCTGAACCCGCCAGGGCGGCAACGATATAATCCCATCCCTGACCCGACATAGGCTGGGACCCACCAGCCACCAATCTCCACTTCACTGGAAGACTTTTGGTAATGCCCACGACATCTGCAGGCACAGCCATGGCAACGACAACGGCGGCAGAGGGTTCACGACTCGCCTCAACAGCCACATCATATTCACTTGAGCGCGATGCAGAGAGGGCCTACAGCAGAACGGTGGGGGAAGCGGCCAGCGCGCTGCCGACCTTATCATCCCAACCTTTGTGCTAGCCCAATACCTGCACCACAGTATAGGCCGCAGACGCGGCCGAGGCCGTGCAGACATGTGTGGCGCAGCACGCATGGCCGCCATCGCGTTCGCCTTCAAGGTCACTGACCTTGTCCCTAGCTGCGGCAAACATCTCTGCTGCGTTCTGCACGGCTGCACGAACACGATCACAGGCACCTTTGGCCCTCTGCACTCATGGTGCCTTCGAGACAAACGCCTGCTGTGCATCCTTAGCTTCTTGGACTGACACCAACTCATCAAACCCACGCACGCGTTTCCGCCGCATGCGCTTAAGCTTGTCACGACACGATTGAGACAACACGGCTGCGGCGAGCACAAACTGCAGCGGGGGGCATGTCCAACCATACCTTGGCCTGTGCCTCATCAGTCTGCTGCTGCTGCTGCTGCCCAACACCACCTCCACTGCTCGACTTGTCGCTCTTGCCCCGAGCCCACGACACAGCGGGCTTCTTGCGATGGAACCCTTTCGAAGGTGCTGTAGGCGCAGCCCAAACACCACGAATAAGATGCCAATAATGCAAGAATGAATCACACTCGGCACCCAACTAGCACCTTCGGGGCCCTGGCCATTGCATCCTGTTTGTCGAACCATTTATCTGAACCATCTTCATGATAGCCACACGAACCACACGACCACCCAGACATCGCAGGCGTCGCGCGGGAAACTGGATGGGGTCACGAACCCCAAGCAACTGACTCGTGGATCAACGCAATAACAACACGCCTCGATCTCTCGAGCGAGGTTGGAAGTTCAGGAGCAGGCCCCTTTGAGCCAAAATGGGTTCAAACTCCCCTCCTCCTCCTCCTCTTCCTCCTCCTCCTCTTCCTCCTCGCCCCATGCCTGGGGCAAGTTCACTCGCCAGCGGGCGAGGGGTGACAACCAGGGACCCGCGGCAGGTCTCCCGAAAAGCTGCTCCCGTTGTCAGCCCGAGTTGCCCAGGGCCCAGAAGGGGGGCAGGAATACCAGAACGAGGAGCCAGAACGAGGAGCAGGATGAGACGAAGACAGGACGAGAATGAATCCGGATGCGGATGGATGGGTCTGAGAAGCAGTGGTTCTGGATGACGAAACGTACCAAGCATTCGCGGCCGTTCCAGAGCGCTCTGGAACGCCCTGGGACGATTTATCATCAACCCCGGTCTGCCTGACAGGATCCAGGCATCCAGCGCCTCCGTACTGTTTGCCTTCTGGAAGCAAAGTTCGAGCAAGGGTTGAGAATCTGGGGTACCGCGCATCAAAAAAGCCGGAGCGGCGGCCGAACCGCGGGAACCCTGACGAAGAGAAGGAGGAGTGGTGCGATTAGCACAGGAAAACCCCGACGGGAAGACGCTCGCGCCACGGCCCGCTTCGGAGGCGGAGGGGCGGAAGGGAGGAGGGAGGAGGGGGGGAGGAACAGGAAGCAGGGAGCAGGAGGCGCACCCGTGCGCAAGGAAAAGATCCCAATCTCTTCTGACGGGACCCACGGGGGCAAACGCCGACGCGAGCCTCGGCAGGAACGGAGGCGATGGGAAGGGCAAGGACCAGAGACATAAAGCAGGATGAGCGGAGGACCAGGGGGAGGAGGAGGAGGAGGAGGAGGAGGAGGAGGAGGAGGAGGTGAAGGAAGAGGAGGATGAGGAGGAGAGGGAGGAGGACGAGGGGGAGGAGAAGGAGGGTTCCCTCTTGCCACGGAGAAGCCCGCTGGAATGGCGGGCTCACGGGGCGCTCTCCTTTTCATAGGGGCTCTCGCCACAGAGAAGCTGAATACTTGTACCTGCAGGAGCGCATGAGGAGGGGACTTGGAGACGACGTGCGCTGCAATCCTGCGGACCCCAAGTTTCCTCTGGTCCCTCGCCTGCTCCCCGCCTCCTCCTCCTCCTCCTCCTCCTTCTCCTCCTCCTCCCACTGCTCCTCCTCCCTTTTACATTGGACCAACCTGAGAAAAAAATATGTTTGTTAGAAGTCCGGGAAATCTAAATGTAGGAATCCCAGATGGCGCAGTACCTGGCGGGCGCCGCGAATGTAGAGGGAAAACAACATGTGCGGTTAAGCTGGATACCTAGACTGGGCGCCCCCACACCCTCCTTGTATCCAGTCTCCTACAATCAACCAGCAAGCCTGTGTGTCTACACTGTCAATATGACATCGCTGTGTGCGGCCATACCAATGTGCACCGAGATGATGAGCCTTTTTTTACCGGATCGCGCCAACTAGCTACGACGCAACCTGTAGCGGCCACTCGCCGTATAACATCCTGCACATGACGCGGCGATGATGTAGGAAGCACCAGCATTCACGAGGAGCACGCTCGACAGCACAGCAACAACCAGACGGGGTAGTCTGTTGCCTGGATATTCATAATCCTTGCAATATGTTCCGATCGTATCTCATGGTCAGTGGGTTCCGCCGATGACATAGGGAAAAAAAGATAGTGCCGTCACGCATACACTAAGGTAACGTTGAAGGGGGGAGGCCGGCCCGCCGGCCGACGCACGCGCGCGCGCCGCAGGCTCGCTCCTTTTCCGATTCCCTAGAGCCAAAGTGGTATAGCTGCAGAAGCAGAAGCAGTCAGTTTATCAAGCAACGCGCGCAAGGCAAAGGAGCAGAAAGAGCTAAAGGATAATGGTGCGGAAGGGGTGCATTGACTCCCCCCGCGGCGGGGTCCGTAGAGCCGCCCCGACCCCCCAACCCACCTGACCTGTACATAGGTACAGCCACCGGAGCGAACCCCAAAAA
Organism: Prorocentrum cordatum; assembly: GCA_963575745.1. NCBI lineage: Eukaryota > Dinophyceae > Prorocentrales > Prorocentraceae > Prorocentrum > Prorocentrum cordatum. The sequence goes on from CAUYUJ010007780.1 coordinate 748,666, forward strand.
CATTTTACCGCTCGACGGTGGTTGCCAGGGGGCGGAAGGCCGAAGAAACCCGACGTTCCCCGCCTGAGCTAATATTTCCCAGCTCAGGCCACAATACCCGTGCACACCTGGTGCACCCGCTCCATGGTGCAGTTTGGACCAGCATCGACTATGTCGTACTGGTTCTTTTGTGCTGCGTCACCATTGCCAACGACACCTCCAGTCACGAGAATCATCCCACGTGTCTCTGCTACTTCAGTTCCACTGGTTCTGATCCCTGGAGTAGTTATCATGTCTATCTTCTCTTCTGCTTGAACTCCAGCTGCTTGGCTCACTCTTGCCCTGGTCCTTCTCGTGCGGCCTCGCCTTCGGCGTAGGTGTCGGTGGAGGTTCTGGCAGGGTACTTGGCATCCCGGAGTCACGTTTGATCTTGTCGTTGCATTCGTTCAAACTTAACCACTGCAACGTTTTGTCATGGCCAGTGACTCGCTGATGACGAGATACATGTACGTAGTATCCATGAGCTTCTCCATTTTCATTCTTGTCTTCGTAGTCGACGGTCGCGCCGTAGCTGCCGTCCACGGCCGGCCCGGGGCCGCCGCCATCGCTCGCGCGGCCGCCACCCCGCTCTACAGCCAGTCTTTCCAGAACAAGCTCATCGGCCCAAGATTCATCTGCCCACGACTGGATTCTGTCATAATCAATCCAGCCAGCATTGGTGCCCGACGCGGCTGGGCCGGCGGGCGCCGGAGCATAGGGGCGGGTCCTATAGGACTGCTTTCTTGCCTGGAGCTTGTCTCGATTCTGGGCGAGGATATCGCTGAGTTCGCTGCCCCGGAGCGGCGGTGCCGCTCGGGGTATTGTCTTCGACGATTGCGGTGCAGCATCTGCTGGAGACTCAGCCGGGATTCTCCCTGTGGGAGGGTCGGCTGGGCCGCTCTCCTCCTTTTTCTCCTTGAGGCAATTGGTAATGCCAATGGCGTTCTGAGCGTTGAAGACTCCAAAACGGCTTTTGGCAAGACAGATCTTGACACTAAAATGAGATTCCGTAGACGTATGCATGAAAACCATAGCTCCTTGGATGCCTGAGCAATTCCGTCTTGCGGTCTCTGATACTTCATTTTCTAATCCGTTGATCCACTTATGAGGTAGGTCAAATGATTCGCTCGCGGACCAAATCCGACAATCCGAAGCAGATGCATCACGCATAACTTAAAGCGTTGCATTCGCATTGTTTGGATCACGCTGCACCTCGCATCCCGGAAACGCACAAGAATATTACTTTTCGTGCAGGAAACAAAATCCGCCCCAATCTTCCGCGGTGAGGTGTGGAACTGCCCCCTTCCGATTGCAAGTCAGTCACATCCTCGCTCTGTCCATGCAACACGAACTGCGCCGCTCGTTCTGCGCGAAAGTTCTCGGCGCCCGATTTTCCTATGGGAGCGTGATCCAACAACTTCTCCATCACAAGATCTAGGTCGACCGATGGCTGAAAACCCGGATGTACCGACACCAACTCAGTTGGTCCGTCGGCGGGAGATTTGGTTGTGCCATACCTTCCGCCCGAAGCTTGTGTGCTGGACCTTGTCGCCGAATCAATCGAGGAGTCCCCTTCTGTCAAGTCAAACATAATATTTGGTGCTTGCTCACTGGGAAGGTTGAGAGAATTGGGTCGCCTCATGGAGGTACATGCACTTTCATTACGCTCGGAAGGGTAATGGTCTTCTGTTCGTCCGAACGTTCCATCTTGTGATCCCATGCTCTACGAAGCTAACGGCTGTGCCGTCGTTTCGGCTGATAACCAATCCTTTGCCTGGAAATTCATCATCCCTGCAATATGTTCCAATAGTATAACATGGTCAGTGGGCTCCGCCGATGACGTGGGGAAAGGGGGTGATGCCGTCAAGCATACACTAAGGTAACACTGAAGGGAGGAGGCCGGCCCGCCGGCCGACGCACGCGCGCGCGCCGCAGGCTCGCTCCTCTTCCGTTTCCTTAGAGCCAAGGTGGTATAGCTGCAGAAGCAGAAGTAGTCAGTTCATCAGGAAGTGCGCGCAAGGCAAAGGAGCAGAAAGGGCTAAAGGATGGTGGTGCGGAAGGGTGCATTGACTGGGGCGGACGCCTGCCAGGCACCAGCCCCCTTCGCTCATCCGCCTCTTCTCCTGCATCTGGAGTACAAGAGGTTATGAGCAGGACTCAAGGAAGCAGGGGTGAGGCAGGCAGCATTGAACTTTGGTAGATTCGCGTCGTGGCGACGTCGGCGTTGGTTTCTGACACTGCATGGATCGCTCAACCTTAAGAGATCGCGGCTGTGCGACTGCGCGTGTCGCCCGATGTCGGTTTATTCTGGGCCACTTGCGGTGCTCAGCCCTGAACGCCCGCGCTTGGGTGGTGCCGAACGCGGCGCGAACCCACTGTAGCATTCAGAGCCTAGTCGGCAGCAGCAGCAGCAGCAGGATGAGGCTTCCCGAATCGTTCCCCAAGCCTGGCCTTTCATCCGGCGCCGTCTTTTTGGCACCGCCTGGGGCCCAGTAACACGGCCCACGGAAGCCAAACATGGCAAGAAGCCGTCCGTCGTGTGTTTCACGCACGGCGCGAGGGCCACGCGGAGGCCCCAGTCGTAACGAAGAAAAGTCTGCACAGTTCGACATATAAAACATGCTTTCGAAGGCCCGCACGGATTTGTGGGATACGCGCTGAACCCCCCTCCTGGGCGCGCGGAGCACGCTAGGAGCGGCGCTGGAGGCGCCCCCCAGGGGGCCCCAGCGCCGATCCATGAAATACACGCGGAATTCCGAAACCTCATGTTTATGCAATTATTTTTCTTCGGCGCTGGGCCTCCCTCCCTGGCGCACGGAGCGCGCCAGGAGCGGCGCCGGTGGCGCCCCCCGGGGGGCCCAGCGCCGATCCATGAAATACACGCGGAGCTCCCAAAATTTATAGTTATGCCATGTTGTTCTTCCTCGGCGCTGGGCCCCCCTCCCTGGCGCTCGGAGCGCGCCAGGAGCGGCGCCGGATGCGTCGCCGATCCAAGAAATCCACGCGGAGTTCCCAAAATTTGTTTGTGCAATTTGATCGTTTTCGACCGTCGACCCCGTCCACTCGGACCCCACTTGGGAGGCCCAGGCCAACAGCAGCAGTGGCGAGGGCGCGGCACCTGCCGGGCGCTCTCCCTGTCCAGGAGGACCAGCTCCAGCAGCCGATCGGCATGCTGGTCGGCCTCGCGCACCAGCATCTTGGGCGGCCTCCGCGCGACCTGCCCGGCGCGGTGCGGGGCACATCCAGCCTCGAGCCTATCCCTATCCCTAAGATCGACCAGCCCCAGGCGATGACAGTCTTGGGGATGTGCCTTCAGAAGCTGAGGGAACCCTTCAGATCGGCACCGAGATAAGGAGATACCCATCTTAGGGATCGGAGGTTGGGGGGCGAGATCCCAGTGGAACGGAGAGCTCCCCACCAGGAAATCGGTTTCGGTTTCGGGTTCGTGTCGTGCGTTCGGGCGAGGCGACTCGGCGTGGGCGGGCGGGAGGAATGGATCCGCTGTGGCTAGGGCGGGTTAAGTCAAGACAAACACCACCCCTCCAGTGGACCGGAGCGGCCGGGGGTGTCCCGCCGTGTTGTCCTGCCGTGGTGTCCCGCCGTGGTGTCCCGTCGAAGTCACGTCGGTGTCTGCGGGCGGTGGCCAGGGGTGTCTGGCCGTGGTGTCCCCTCGGTGTCCCGTCGGTGTAGAACAGGTGAGATCGAAGTGGAACGGAGAGCCCATCACTCGTTTTCGCCAGTATCGCGCCAGTGTTTAGCCCATGTCCATCACGCGTTGTCGTCGGCATCGTCGTCTTGCATCGTCGCAAACTCGTCACCCGTTCTATGACAATTATCGCAGTTGTCCCCAGTTGGTTCTTCCCCCCCCAACCTCCTTATCACCCGAAGCGTGGTTGTATAGGTTGGGATCTGTTTCAGGCTGGCAAATGCATGAGACGCAACAGCTGCCAAGTTTCGCCCTCGGCCCCGACATCCCCTGAGATCCCGGCGTTCCAATTTCTTCACCATGGGCGATTTTGCATTGCTCGGGCCGCGGGACCCTCGCGGATCGACCCGGCCCGACGAAGAATGGCGCAGAAAAACGGGGTCTATAAGGCTCTGGTAGTGATGTTCCGCGACGGATCTCAGGGGACGCTCAAGAACGTCGGATCTCAGGGGGAGGCTCTCGTCGCCACGGCTGGACGCGGCTCGCAGAGCTGGCCAGGACGGACCCCGTGAGGGTCTGGGGACCGACTCTGGGCGGACTTGGGGTCTCGACTCGGCCCTCGAGGATCGAGGGGGGAGGCTTTCGGACCAGGGGTCTTCGAGGATCGGGGTCTTCGAGGACCAGGTAGGGAGGTCTTCATTTGCTGCCTGGTGAACGCGAGTTACAATGAAAGCGGCCCGGGACCAGGCCTGGCGGGCGCAGGGCGCAGGCCCGCAGCAGATGCGGCCCTCGCCACCACCGAAAACAGGCAATTCGCAGAGCGACTTGGCAGGGTGGAGGGTCCCATCAACCTTCGTAAGCTTCCAGGCGCTTCTGGGGGGGGTGGGGGACTCCGCGAGGCCTGGCTTTCGGCGCGGCCGTTGGAGACAAACACGCTGCTGAGCCTCTTGCCACCCGACCATCGAGGATCGAGGCGGGAGGACGCTTCCTCAAGGATCGAGGAGGGAGGTAGGGGCCTCCCAGATGGGGTCGGAGAAGATGGTGTCGGAGGATCGCGCCGCATCTTCGATGCATCACCGATGCATCGGCGATGCATCGGCGACGTCGGCGATGCATCGGCGACGTCGCCGTTGAGAAATCGAGCTCCACATCGAGTCGCATCGGCGATGCATCGGCGATGCGGCACGATCCTTTGACCCCATCTACTCCGACCCCATCTGGGAGGCCTAGAGGAGGACTCTCGAGGATCGAGGATGCAGGACCGACCCCCGAGGACCGAAGGAGGGCGCTTCCTCTCCGGGCCCCCCGAGGCCGCCCCGGCCTCCGGAGGAGCCCCGCGCATGGCCACGAGACGTGTGAGGGGTGTGTCGAAATAGGCGGGGGACGCAACGCGGACCATGCCACGGGCCACTGGGGCCTTCAACTTCGGTGGAGCTCTCTGACGGAGGCCACAAAATATGGAGCTCCTTCTGGGAGCTCCCTGACGTGAAGCTGCCTGACGGTGGAGCTCCGATGGGGCCACAAAATGTGTGAGGGGTGTGCCAGGATGGGCGTGGGGGCGCTATGCACGTCTTGGGGCCTTCGGTGGAGTCCCCTGACGGGCCGGGAGAGCGAAGGGTGCGCACACGTAGGGGGGAGGGGGTGCCGTGCGGACCTTGCTGCTGAGGCCTGTGGTGAAGCTCCCTAGGTGGTCATTAAGCACGTGAGGGGTATGGCGAGACTGACGCAGGGGAGGGGAGAGTCGGAGGGCAGAGGCAGGGTGGTAATACGGAGAGGCGAGGAGGTGGATCGCGTTGCTGCGGATTCAAAATGGGGACCGAGCTTCAAGGGATGATTGGGAACAAGCTCCCCTCGTCACTCCACCAGGCGCTTCGGCAGCTTTCAGGAGCAATCATTGGCAGCGGTGCGATGTATCGAACCCTCGCCTGTCGCCCTGGTATATCATGACCTTGAAATGTCTCGCTCTCAACCACAGGTCGGATAGACCGCAATGTCATATCCCCAAACTTCCTCGTAGTCCACATGGATGGGCCTCAATCGTTCAACTCCAACAGCTGCACATAATGAGGACGGCATGCTTTTATGACCGAGCTCTCGCTTGAGATATCCTATCCCTGGAGCGTGAGCTGCGGCACAGGTAAACATGGACGTGGGCGGTCATGCTTCAATATCGTGCGAGCCTCGGAAAGCCATGCACTATTCACCAGCCCATCGGCTAATTACAAGGGCTCGGTGAGCTGCTCCCCCCTCAACATGCAGAGCTTTGGGCTCATGGCGAGCTTGGGTTTGAACGTGACCACCAACTCGATATGTAAAGTATACCAGCTTCCGCCTGTGCCCAATCATCCCAGGCCCGACTTATGGGGCAGGACAAGTGATGGGCCTGATCTCTCCAGATTCTCAGAAAGGCCCTGCCCAAAACATGTGGCGTCAAGATTTCTTCGCAGCGTCGACCCCCCAGAACTCTAGACCCCTTCTCCAGGACCCGTTTTTCATCCTGCAGGTTGCTTTTGACGATCCCAGGGCTCGGCGAAGGCCCCCAGGGGGCCGAAGACGGTCAGAAACCTCCCGTCGCGATTTTTGTCCCTCGACGCGAGCATGTCTGTGCCTCCAGGCTCTCAATCCCCGGCGCCACACCACTGCCACCTTTGCAGCCCGCATATGCACTCAGCCCGTGGCGGGCCCACGTGGCTCCCACCATTTCAGCGGGGACGCCCGCCGCAGCAAACTAGAACACGCGTGCGCTCATGAAGACGCTCGGCAGCAGAGCTCGTGGCAACATCATAGGAGCAAGAAAACGGCATATTCCCCAGTCAGCGCTTGCACTGAAGGGGTCTTAGCGGAGATAGAAGAATTTGGCGAAAATGCTGGGCCGGTTTCGGTGGGCGGCCAGGTTCCCGGGGTCCCTGTTCCAGGCTCCAGGTTCCGGGTTCCGGGTTCCGCGCCGATTTCGGTGGGCGGCGGGGTTCCCGGGTTCCTGGGCTTCTGGTCGATCTTCGCATCGATCGGTCTCACAATCGATCCCACTATCGACCTCACAATCGATCTCACTATCGATCTCACAATCAATGTCACTATCAATCTCACAATCGATCTAACCGTAGATCGCACGAGCGATCCCACGATCGATCTCGATATCGATCTCATGTCAATGAATCGACCTCACTATCGGTCTCACGATCGACCTTACAATCGTCCCCCCACGATCGATCTCACGATCATCTCTCAATCGATCTAAACATCCATATCACTACTTTACGAACCGTCCACTGATTGGGTTTTTTCTCTGGTGGAAGAAAAAATTGGCGAAATGCTGGGCAAATTTCGGTGGGCGGCCAAGATCCTGGGTTCCCGGTTCCGGGTTCCCGGTTCCGGGTTCTGCGCCGATTTCGGTGGGCGGCGGGGTCCCTGGGTCTCCCGGTTCCTGGTCGATCTCCTTATCGATTGGTCTCACCATCGATCTCACTATCGATCTCACAATCGATCCGACTATCGATCTCACAATCAATTTCGCGATCTCACGATCGATCTCACGATCGATCTCATCGAATCGACCTCACTATCGGCCTCACGATTGACCTCATAATCGTCCCCCACTGTCAATCTCACGATCGATCTCACAGTCGATCTCAATATCCATATGACTAATGTTCGAACCATCCACTCATTGGGGATTTCCTCTGGTGAAAACTGTCGGAGGTCTGCCCGAATTTCTTGGATCGGCGCTGGACACCCCTAGCGGTGCCTCTGGCACCGCCCTTGGCGCGCTCCGCGCGCCAAGGAAGTGGGTGCAGCGCCGACCCAAGAAATTCGCGCGGGGATCCGGACGTGTATGTTTTTGCAGTTTTTGAAAGGGCGAATTCTGTGTGCACTCCGCTGGTGCAAGATGTATGCCTCCCCCGCTCTGGGAAGGGCCCCCCTTCGCAAATCCCCCGCCATCCTCTCCGGAACGGTAACCGCCCCGCCCTTCCCAGCGAGAGCTCCCCCGCCCCCTTTTCCAAAACCCCGCGGGGTGGGCTAGGGTTCGACCCCGCCCCCTCGTCGCCAACAAATGACTCTGACGACGGGCTACGACGACATCGCAGTCGCCGCCGCCGCCGTGGTGGTCAGCGACGTCGTCGTCGGCGGGTCGGTCGGGCGGGGCATGGTGTCCTCGTTCGCTGTCGCCATCGCAATCGCCGTCGCCGCTGTCGTCGTCGGCGAGTCGGTTAGTCGGACGGGACACGGCGTCGTCTTTCGCTGTCGCGGTCGCCATCGCAGTCGACGTCGTCGTGGTAGAATTCGTCGGTCGGATGTGGCCCGTCGTCGTTCTCCGTTGGCATCGCAGGGGCCGTCGTCGTCGTTGTCGGCGAGTCGGTCACTCGGTCGGGCGGGCGGGAGACGTCGTCGTCGTGGGCGAGTCGGTCGGGCATGCGGGCGGGACACGTCGTCGTCGGCGTCGTCGTCGTCGGTGTCGTTGTCGGTTGCTGACGCCAGGGGGGTGTCGAGCCCCTCCCCTGGACTTTCGACCCCTTCCCCACCCCCCGACTTTAACTTTCGAAGGGGGGGTTACGACCCCCCGCCCACGACTTTCGAGGGTGGGGGGGGGTCGTAAGCCCCTCCGCTCCCCCTGACTTCCTCCCAGCGTACTGAGAAGACGCTCTTTTGCCAACGTCAGCGATGTGAGATGGTGTATTTCTCCCCGAGGCGCCGCGGCCGATTTCTGTGAACCACGGATCTGGCCCGCAAGCTGCCTCCAGCGCAGTGGCGGGAGCATGCCCCACGTTCTGAGAAGAAGGTTCTGTCCCGTGTGGGCCCGTGCTTTGTGTCACTCTAATCCCCCTCCCCCGCCTGCTCCCTCCTTCCTTGCCACCCCGCCACCCGAGAGGCTCAAAACGGACCCCAGATTCGAACAAAAAGCCCGTCCTGTTGGGTCAATGTTTCTGTCCAAATCCAGTGCGTTTTGGACTCTCTTGGAAGGGGCGTCGCAAGGCCGAGGCGCACTGGATATGGATAAAGAAGGGCCCCTAAGGGCCAGATTCTGATCCCTATCCAGTGCGTCTCGGGCTTCTGGAGAAGGGAGCCCGAAACTCCAAGCTTCAGTGGATATGGACACAAATCTTGCCCTCATCTGTTTTCCAAGACGCTGGCTGGAGGGCTGGACCGTTCCGCGCCCCCCCCCCCCATGGGGAGGCTCGAGGCCGCCCCGAGGCCTGGGCGTCGATGGGCATGCAGCAGTGGCTAAACTCCCCGCGAGCGCTGTCGGCGGACCTGCTGCGCGGGTCTGCCCAGTCGCCGACCCCCTCCCCCCTCGCTGACCTCAGGGGACAAATGTGGACCACCGCCACTGGGAACCCATCGGTAGGGAACCGACCCCTGGGCGGTAGCACGGCAGAATGTCACCCAGCACAAGGCGACGCTCAAGCGTGACACAGCCCAGGGGCCGGTCTCGCCCTGATGGGATTTCGGTGGCGAATGTCCATATTATTCCTTCGCTGATGACCCCCGCCTGGCGTCCCCCACACGCCCCAATCGACCTCCCCCCACAGATACACACTGCGATTCATACTCCCTTCTCCCCCTCTGACTCCGTCCTGGAGATTGCTGGGTCTCTCCGCGCACTGTGTTTGCTTACGCACAGGATTTGACAAAAGTGATGTGTCCTGCGGCGTTCTGCAATCCGATTGTTGCCAGTGTTTCGAAACGGTGCTCCCGCTGCAGCGTGGGCCTCATTTTCGGATTGGCGCGTTGCCCCCGTCGTTCAGAATGGCGCTCTCGCTCCAGCGCGGGTCACCTTTGTGGATCCGAGTCTGTTTTCGGGCGTAGCCCGAATTCGTTTCTCGCGAGGTAAGCTGACTGAGCTGAACTGAACTGAACTGAACTGAACTGAACAGGCTGGTCGCACCCGTGACGCGACGGTTTTATTCTCGGCCGCCGAGTGCACGACATATTGCGCAACAGATAGGAGCAGCTTTCAATACCGGCCGCCGAGGGCGCAACCTATGGCGCAACCGATCAGAGACGGTTTTATTCTCGGCCGTCGAGGGCGCAACCTATGGCGCAACCGATAGGAGCAGCTTTCATTCTCGGCCGCCGAGTGCACGACATTTGGCGCAACCAATAAGACACCGTTATATTTTCAGCCGCCGAGGGCGCAACCTATGGCGCAACCGATACGAGACGGGTTTATTCTCGGCCGTCGAGGGCGCAACCTATGGCGCAACCGATAGGAGCAACTTTCATTCTCGGCCGCCGGGTGCACGACATATTGCGCAACAGATAGGAGATGGTTTTATTTTCAGGCGCCGAGAGCGCAACCTATGGCGCAACCGATAGGAGACGGTTTTCATTCTAACTTATGGCGCAACCCATGGCGCAACCGATAGGAGGCGCAACAGGCGCTCTCCGCTGCCACACTGACCAGCGCTGGCTGTTGGCCAGCGCTGGTGCCGAGGACGACGCGCGCACCGTCGCCAAGACAAAAGAGCGCACGGCACCCCTCGTCTGTGTTCAGGGGCCCCGCGGGGTCCGTTTATCCCCGCGGGACGCTGAGTGGCCCACCTGGGCCTACTCGAACGGTTTGTTTCTGCGAGCTGTGCCGTTTAAACTTGGCAGTTCGGTGCGGTAGCTTAGAACAGAAGGTGTAAGGGGAAGGGTCGCAGGAGAGGAGGTTTGCGCTGAATCTTTTTAGGCTCAGCAGATCGGTGAGCCTCCCCCTCTCTCTGCAAAGGCCCACCCTGCCCGCCCTGCGAGTTTGCTCACCAATGAGGCCACAGGGGCCCCAGGGGAAGCAGGCGCTCTCCCTGCCACACTGACCAGCGCTGGCTGTCGGCCAGCTCTGGTGCCGAGGACGGCGCGCGCACCATCGCCAAGACAAAAGAGCGCGTGACCTCCCTCGTCTGTTATTTGGGGCCCCGCGGGGTCCGTTTCTCCCCGCGGGACGCTGAGTGGCCCACCTGGGCCTACTCTAATGGTTTGTTTCTGTGAGCTGCGAGCCTGCGGCTTCTATGCGTGCCACGGTCGGAGAGAGCGGCAGGCGTGGCAAATTTTCGGCTTCAGAGGAGGGGAGCAGGGGGTGGTCCCAAACCGCGGCCTCTATGCGTGCCAGTGGTCGGAGAGCGCGGCAGGCGTGGCATTCTCTCGGTAACACACAGGGTGCGCAGGGGGTGGTCCCCCACCGCGGCCTTTATGCGCGCCAGTGGTCGGAGAGCGCGGCAGCCATGGCACGTTCTCGACAACAGAGGGGACGCACAAAGGGGGTGTCTCAATGCGTGCCAAGGTCGGAGAGAGCGGCAGGCGTGGCAATCAGAGTCTGCAGACACGTCGGCCCAAACCGGAACGAATGCCGCTGGTGCTGCCTTTGCGCCCGCGCTGATGCCGCCCAAATGTGTTCTCGACACGCTGCCGCCTCCGCAGTTAACGCCCAGGAGTGCCATGACAGACGCAGGCGCCGAGGTTAGCCCTGTGGACTTGCGCACTTGAGAATCAACTTTGGTGAAACACGTGTCTAATTCCCAACACGTGTCGTGGGGTTATGGTTTTCTTCTCAGCCGCGTCTCCCCGGCGCCTCCTTCTCTTCCCCCTCCTCCTACTCACCCTTCCTCCTCGCCCTCCTCCTCCGCAGCACACATACACACAGCAGACACATACACACCACACACAGGTAGATGAAGGATGACATGCGCACTCAACACCTACACATCGGAGTATGAAGGATGACGCTCTTACGCTGATTCTACAGTCGCGTGCACACACCATGCAACACTGGTATACAGCACGCACGCTACCGAGGAACACCATATTTTGGTTCTTATTGTTTTTGATCCCCAACCCTCCTGCGTTGGGCACTCGTTTTGAATACAGCATTGCGGTCGCACACCTTCTTCTTTCCTTCCTTCCCGCCTCCTTCCTCCTCTCCTCTTTCCTCCTGCCATTACCTCGGCACTTTAGAGGGCTGCTGGGGGGTTCAGAGGAATGAGGCACCACCCAGATTCAGATTAGACCTCGCCACCCCTGAAGGGCTGCGATCTGCAAGACTGTCGCCACTTTCGAAGGCTGCTGGGGGGTCCAGCAGAGTGAAGCACCACGCAGATTCAGATTAGACCTCGCCATCCCCGGGAGGCTGCGATCTGCGAGGCTGCCGCCAGTTTCGAGGGCTGCGGAGTGAGGCACGACCCAGAATTCATATTAGACCTCGCCATCCCTGGTGGGCTGCGATCTGCGATACTGTCGCCACTTTCGAGGATTGCTGGGAGGTCCGGCGGAATGAGGCACTAACCGAATTCATATTAGAACTCGCCATCCCTGTGGGGCTGCGATTTGCGCAAAGGTCGCCACTTTCGAAGGCTGCTGGGGGTCCAGCGGAGTGAAGCACCACCCAGATTCAGATAAGACCTCGCCGTCCCTGGTGGGCTGCGATCTGCGAGGCTGTCGCCACTTTCGAGGATTGCTGGGGGTCCAGCGAAATGGGGCACCACCCAGATTCAGATTACACCTCGCCGTCCGTGGGGGGGTCTGCGATTCTTGAATTTGTCGCCACTTTCGAGGGTTGCTGGGGGGTCCAGCGGAGTGAAACCTTACGCGGACCACCAGGAGACCTCGCCATCCCTGGGGTCCAGCGGAATGACGCCGTTTTCTATTACGTGGGGGTTGTTCCGAGTCCCGGGCGCGTCAGGAAGGAAGCAGAGAAGCTGGCCGCCGAGTTAGGCCTTGCCCGCTTCTTGCACTGACTATAAACAGGTGTAGTCATGTTTTCGAGCGCCGTGGCGACATAGCGCAGGCAACGCTGCATCTTTACCGTACTATCGTCATCCTTTTCCCGTCACTTTCGTCGTCGTCCTCTGCCCCCTGCGACCTTCCTTCAGCTGCTGCCGCGCTGACGGTTCGGCCCCCCGCGCGTCCTTCGACTGCCACTCGTTCCCGCCCCCATGTCCTCCTCAGGCCTGGGCCCTCGGTCCTCGTCCTTCTTTGTTGTCCTGTGAATCGTGCCACGAGTTCACGTGGGCGCATTCCATGTAGTTTGCACCAGATACGACGGCGCCTGCACTGTCATCGTCCTGGCAAGTTTGGGCCAACTCCTCTTGTCACTTGATGCAAATGGGTTGGGTACGCAACAGTGTGATTAACGCGCATATTTTAGCAAACGCACCCTCGCCGTGGTACTTTGTCGACACCAAAGATGGTGTACAATGCGCCGTGCCTCAGCGCGGCCTCTATACGTAATACGCTCGCAAGGCGCGGCAGGCGTGGCACTTCGTCTGCACCAGAGGGATGCGCAAGGGGCGGCCCACGTAACACACAATACCACGTGGAACTGTCTGATTTACGTATACTCTATAGCTCTACGGCTTCATGGCCACAGTACCTACCAGACCACAGCCTAAACATATTATCGTAGATCGCGCTGATCTGCTCCCAGATGTTCGATTCTGTCCCCAAGACAGCATTGGCTCCATTCCTGGTCTCGTGTGACTGGGGGTGTTCGTACATCTATTGAACGATGAATCATCCAGAGCATGAAATGATGCAATCCCTAGCCATCCAGTACAGCCCCCCTTCCATCGCCAATGTAAATTGATAATGTGCGGCGCACGTGAGCTGATGTCACAATTCCTCTCAAGCACTACGTGCGACTGCACAATCCCATGGAACATGGGCGAGATGTGTCACAATCCCTCCCAAACAATTCCATGCGGCCGCACGCGCGCAGAATGCAATCATGAGTTCACCACGTGGTGCAATCATCAATTGATGTTGGACCCATCAACTGGGTCAATCAACATGCACTGGTCTGATAGTATATACGTATTGCCGCATGTTTGGCAAGCGCGTTCAGGAAGAGGCATCCCTGTCAGCATACATGTTTTTGTCAATCAAAGGTTCTTTGGTGTCTCGTTGCCCTCACCATCCCAAGAAGATCGCACCGCACGTGACACTCACGCTTCTGTTCGATATTACAGGCAGTGCGCACTATATGATTTCTTGCATCGCCAGGGCCGCCCGCCCGTTAGGGCCCGCCCGCCCGACCCGACCCACCTGCTAGAGGTATGCCCCTGCGCATTTATACTTCGCGCGTTCGTTCTCATGTTGAAATGTGTTACGGTCGGGAACGTTTGCTTAGTGTACCGCGGAGGCTCCGCTCCGCGGGGCGGGAGGCCGAGAAAAACTCGGGACGTTGACACTCGGAAATGGGGAAGTGGTTAGCGTGTCGAGCCGAAGCGTGGTGGGCCAGAACCAGAAGCGCGACGCGCAAAGCCCAATTTCCTGACCGTCGCTAATTCCCGTCGACCACTTTTCAGCCGCGGTCTCCTGAGATTTGCAAGCACATTTATGGGTGGACGCGAGTGGTTGTGCTCGAGCGTGAGAGTAACGGCGAAGGCGGGTTCGCCCAGTATGAGGACCGATGCTACGCGCGCCATTCCCGACCCGCAGGTTGGGAGGGGTTGACAAGCTAGCTCGTAAGCTGATTCTAATCACCGGGGTGCCTTCTCCTCGTCTTCCCCTCCAGACCCTCTTCCTACTCCTATCGCAAATATCACACCGAGGAGTACGTGCACGCATCACGCCTCTATGGAGGGAGAACAACGGGGGCCATGACCAAGACTGAACTGACGCGGCCGCGTCCTCCTGCCTTCTCCCCGCGTTTGCACGAAGGCAGCGAGACCTGAGGGAAGCGGGTCCGCGGATCCCCAGGGCTTCTGTCCGGGACCCGCGGAAGCCCAGAACGAACGAACGAATGAACGAGGCAACCGTCGCTTTGAAACTGACGCCCCTGCAATGGCATCGTTTCTGATTTTTCTGCAATAACCCAAATCATCTGGCTGGGGGTCGGGAGGAGGGAAGTGCCGGCCGATAACCTACCTTTTCGCTTTGGACAGCTCCACGTATGCACTCGCGCCCCAATACTGCGTACCCCCTAGGACCTGCGCAATCGGCAATGTTAGGTTATCCAGGGGTGAGGAGGGGGGGGCAGGCGGGCCCGATCCTCCCCGGCGCCCCCTCCGCCCCCTCCCCCGCCCGACGCACCCCGAAAGCGCAAGGCACCCGATCCCAAATATGGGATGCCCGGACTTTTGTCACACGGGGGTCCCAGGAAGTCCTGGCCCTTTCCCTGGGGCCACCAGCTGCACATCCCGTGTCATTTCTTGACGGTCTCGGGGCCTGGCGACGGCCCCCAGGGGGCGAAACAGGCTCCAAACACCTCCCGTACGTTGTGGTTTGCGCCGCGACGCGAAAATGCCTGGGATGGGCACGGGCCCCGACCCCGACCCGCCGCCAGGTCGCGCGACGGATCGAAACGGGCCGATCTTCGAGAGCCGTGCGGCCAGATATCCCCCGAGCATCACCGCCTCCGCGCGCTTGCCGTGGAGCCGGCTACTCCCCGGCTCCGGCCCTCCCGCCCCGGCGCACCGCTCGGCCCAGAGGCCAGAAGATCAGGGGCTGAATGCCAGCTCCTCCCCAGCCGTGGAACAATCACGGGGGCAAACTGTGGGCCCCTGCACAGTCAACAAAAAGCTTCGGGATGAAAAGCCAGACCCTGGGGAAAAGGTCGAGACTCCTGGGGGCCCCACAATAAAAGAATCAAACCGCGGCACCTAAGGCGAAAGGAACGGCGAGAGGGACGGGGGGGAGAGGGCCGCGGACGACCGGAGCGTCCTCAGAGCATGAAGCGACATCGGGTGGGGTGTGTCGGAGGCAGACCCAAGCGTTTGACATTGACAGTGCGTCTGCAGAGGCGCTGCAATTCCAGGAGAGGAGGAACACGGGACCCCCGACGATATAAAAGGATTGGGCCTCCAAGAGGCCCCCAAGAAGCTCCGCAACAGACGCGGAGGAAACAGAGGACGAATCAGCGGCGACTACATGTGGCCAGCACGACGGGAAGTATCAAACAACGCACACGACATCGGAAGCCGCACATCTCCTCCTGTGAGTCGGCGGACTGCGTTAGCCTCTTGAGTCACGCGCCGGGTGACGGATACGATCTGGACTTCTTGCGGGCGAGAGTGGGAGGGAAGGGGATGATTGTTTCCCGTCCTTCATCAGCCTGCGGTGACAAGACTCCAACAGCGCGGTCACAAACATGTGGCTGTTATGGGAACTGCTGGGCGCCAGAGGAAAAACATGCCATCAGATACAGGAACATAACTTGTATCCATGTGCTGTCTTTCAGTCGCCTGCTCCTGCCATAATCAGGCTGCCATTCGAAATTGGGAGGAAGATCGAGTGATAGACTGAGCTGGGCAAGAGAAAAGTGGCGCACGAAATCGCGCGCGAATGTTAAATGTTTGAAATGATTACCGCTGCCCCCGTACGCGGCAGTGGCGCGCGACTTCCAATGTCTGAAACGATTACCGTTGCAGCTGGTACGTGGCGTATCTGAGATCGGGGGCGACCAAGAGAGGGACGTCCAAGAGGGGGGAGCGCAAATCAGGGCTAGCTGGAGGGGGCCAGGGAAGTATTGGAATAACAAGAGGCGTCATGACATCTTAGGAGGCATCATGGCCTCCTCCCCTAGTCATCACCCCCCTTTTGGCCGCCCCCGATGAGTGCCTGTGCAGCGGCGCTTGCCGGTGAGTCGGGCAGAGGAGGGGATGGGGCCAGAGCAGGACTAGCGGGGGCGACTAGCGAACGGGCTGGCTCAGATGGCAGAGGGAGTCGCGGGGCAAGGGGGGGGGAGGGGGGGGCGACACGGGCTGTGCGGAACGGGGGCGGGGGGGAGGGGGCGGCGGCGGGAGGCAGCACGGTGTCACCCCGAGCAGGACCGACGACAGGAGGATGAGGGGAGGAGGGGAACCGACCAGGATTCTGGCAAGCAGGCTCTCCCCTGGTCGTCGAAGCACCACGAGCCGACGTCGGCGGAATCAGCTTTAGCCTGGACGAGGGGACCGCTGCTGGGAGAGGCTGAGCTGGAAAGGCGCCAGCTAAAGGTCAAGCTAAACAGTTCGACTAAATAGCACGTATGCACGCGTGACCCGACTCTGCTGGATCACGGGCTCCGCGCCGCCAGTATGAGTCACGAGGCCGGGCCGAGGTGGGAGTAAATACCCTTACCCTGCATGGCTATAGCAAAACTGCGCAGCACTCGCGCTCCCAAAGCATTCGAAGTAAACAGAGGCGGTAGAAAACAGGTTCGCTCGAAGGTTGCACCATCGCGTGACAATTCTGCTGCGCGCGCGTCACGCGTGAAGTAGAACGTCTCTGCACGTCCAGCGATGTTTCGAACATGACCGATTACTCCCTGCAGTTTTGAGGTACGGTTTCCAGGATTCCAAGGCAACTCATGTAAGCGAACCAAGAGCTTGGCTGTCCAGAGAACAAAAAAGCGGCAACAATGCTGGGGCCTCAACAAGAAGAGCATCAGGCTGCTCCCGTCGTGAACTATAATCCAGCTGTTTTATCCTCCACCTTTCATCTACACCTCACGTGAGCTGCCTCGCTGTCTAGCAATCTCTCGTCGGAGAAGAGGCGGCCAGCGGCGACATGGACTGGACTCCACCCAGTGAGCGCCCACACACTGCCGAGGGAGCACCCGATCCCTGAGCTTGATCAAGCTTTGGCTCAACGTTTGGCCGCACAGGCGTCTGCAAAAAGGCAGGCGGTGGCGTTGAATCGAGAAGAGCGGAACTAAACCCAGCAGCGCCCTGGCCCTGCGCAGCGCGGCAGCGATCGCTGTGCATCGGCATCAGCGCAGGCCAGCTCACGCCATCCTTCGGCACCCGTCCAGCTCATTCCCCTGCGCCCTAGGGGGCCCATCGCACCCCTCTCGAGAGGGGCGTTGAGGGGCCAGGAGCACAGCTTCACCATTCGTGGCTGGACTGCCCACTTCCCCTCCCCTCCCTCGGAGGCCGGGATTTGTGCTTTATGCATATGTATATGTATCGTAGCTGTGTCTGTGTAAATATATATCTATATATATATATATATAGACATATCTATATGTATGCAGCTCTTCCATCTGGGGAGCCGAAGTCCCAGGACTCTAGGAGGCAATGGATGTGGATACCTCTGGGCCCCCCCATGCCTAAGAACATCCGTATCCACTGCCTGCTTGGGCCCTAGGGCATCGGCTCCCCGGGCTCTGGCCGCGACCCCCTCGGGGAAACCAACAGAGATCGATATCGCCTCTCCCCGGACCTCTCCCAGGCCGCGTCCTGACCAGAACTTCATGGCGAATCCAGCCGTGGCGACGAGGGCCTCCACAGAGGCCTAGAAAGGCGCAGCCGAGGTAAAGGCAGCGGTATTGGTACATATTCACTGATCCCCCACCGTCGTGGGCGAAACAAATATATGTATACACGGCCTCGCGGGCCGGTCCCCTGGGCCGCCACCCCACGGAAACGGGGCGTTTTTCCCTGGGTGCCCCGCGCAGAACGTATCCGTGTGACCGCATATCCGCGGGATCGCGCCCTGGAATCCAGACCGCGATGGTGTGGATATGGATGCGCTCGCCGCTCCTGCCACCCCCCTGCTCACGGAGCCCACGCGCCTCTAGCCCAGGTGGCGACATCCAAACAAACCCTACCCGCGCCAACCATCTATGCTCCTGAATCGATGGGAGGCGGGGGTGGGGTTCGGATTTCGCCACGTGCTCGACGTCCGAATTGCAAAGCCTACCCCCGCCGCCCATCCAGTTGCATGCATCGGTGATCGGCGAGGGCAGGAGTTCGGAGATTGCCGCCGAGGTATGCATGCGCTCGCCGCTTCGTGACCTCCCCCCCTCCCCACGGAGTGAGTACACGGAGCCCTGTGCGCCTCAGCAGCCCGCAACCCGCGCGCTGCTCTGGCTTACTCGCCAGCCTCGGCCCGGGCGCCGGGCTCACATGGCTCGGCCGGCAGCAGACCCTGATGCCGGCCTCTCGCCCCGACGGCGCTGAGCACGTGCTGGCTCGGGTTGCGCTCGTCGGCCAATCCCCTGGAGGTGGCGATTACCCAAGTGATTTCTTAGCAGGGACCGACCGTCCCGGCATTCCTTTGGGCATACCACGACATGTTCTTCGAACCCGAAAAGTGTTTACGAACGAAAGCCATGCTCTCACAGCAAAAACATATATTTAAACAAAGCGGTCTCAGCCAGCCATGTTCTAAGAACATGTCGTGCAAATCACCAAAAAGGTTCTTATAATAGGCAAGCCAGGACGCTTCGCCATTACTTGAGATCTGGTGTGGGGGACTGGGAGGTGCTAGCCGAGAAACGAACCGTTTCGCTGGGGGCAGCCCCAGGTACGCCTGCGCGCACCAATACTGCATACCCCAGTCGGAGCTGCGCAATCGACAAGCTCTAGTTATCCGGGGGTGCGGGCGGGTACGTGAATCCGAGTTATCGCCAGACTACAAACAACAGTCTCCACTCCGCGGCCTCAAAGATCCCGACCCTCTCCCCGGGGGGTGGTGTTTTGTTCCGGCTCCATTTTTCATTGCCCTGGGGACCAACAGCGAGCCACAGAGGCCTAAATCCAAGGAAAGCGCCCCGTCCGAACAACACATATCGTCGGCCACCTGGGCCTGGGGGCGCTGAGCATGTGCTGGCTCGGGTCGCGCTCGTCGGCCAGCCCGCGGACGGCGTGCGCGTCGCCCTCGCACTTGCTGCCCAGCATCGCGACAAGCTTGCGTTGCATCCTCTCGGGCTTGCTCGGCCGCGCCCTGCGCCGGGTCGCGTGCGGCAGGTGGCAGAACCTGCACGTGCGGCTGTTCGCGCAGCCCGCCCTCGTCTGATGGTAGAGGCACGGCCTGCAGGTTCCGGCGGCGTGCTGAGTCTCATTCTCCTTCAGCCACTCTGCGTCCTGCTGCTCGCGCTCCTCTGCCCTCCGCGGGGTGTGGCTCTCGGAGTGAGAGCTACCCGACGCCCAGCCAGAGCTGCCGCTGCCGCTCTCGCTCTGGCTGCCGTCGCTGAAGCCCCACCTGCTGTCGCTGAGGTCCTCCCAGGAGCTGCCCGACGCGGACGTGCTGCTGTACTGGCCGCCGTGGCCGAGCTCCTCCGAAGGGGGGATGGAGTCGCTGCTCCCTGCTGTGACCGATGCATATTCCGAGAGCGAGTCCTGACTCATGGCTCTCACTGTGGCGCCCCGACCTTGACCATCATCTGTGCGCGCGGGCCTCCCCGCTGCGCTGTCGCGAACTTCCCGAGCTGCATCCGCCCGCGCGGGGCATCCTCCACTGGCGCTGCGAAGATCACCGTCGCTCCCACTGCGGCCGCGGGCGGGCCCGACGTCCACGCCCACGGCGTCCGAAGAGCAGCCCTCGGCGACTGGCCCTGCTCCGTCGGCATGGCTGGGGCCCTGCGCGCTGACGCCACGGCCGCCGCGCATGATGGTGCTCCGCACGGGGCAGTCACAAAACACGGGGGCAGCAAGCTTCGATGTGCTCCTCGGCCCTCCCCCTCCTCCGCCTTCCCCCTCTCCCTCCCGAAGTGGAGGACCCCCTTTTCAGCTGCAGCGCGGGGCCAGCGCATGCGAGCGCTGGGGCAAACGACATCCGTATCAATGCAGTAACGGGTGGGGCCCAAGTCACCCAGTCACACCCAGGCCGCCCGCCACGTGCGGCCCCGTCCGAGGAGGACCCCCCCCGCAAAATTCTGAGTCCTGCTCGCCCGTCCCACCGCTGGGAGGGGCTCGATGAATACTGCGGGTCGACACAAGATGCCCCCCTGCCCCGGGGGGCCGAAACAGAATCAAGGGGCCGAAACTGTCTAACTGGCCTCCCCGACGGCCAGGGGGCCAACCCGAACTGCCCGCCTCCTGTGAGCCGAGCTCCTCGGCTTGTCATTCTGGGGGCCGAGGGGCCGGCGACACCACGTTTTGAGCGCCCCCCCATCAAATCTGTTCTTGATCGCTGACCTCGATGAACAAACACACCACGTCTTCTGGTTAGGGAGCTCGGTGCACAGACGCCCAGGCTGCTCAACCTGTGGGACGCTGGAGCGTCCATACACTGACCTCCTTCGCCGAATCGGGAAAGGCTGCAAACAAACATAAGCATAAACGGTCGGAGGTCCGCGCAGATTTTTTATCGGCGCTGGGCCCTCTTACTGGCGCGCGGAGCGCGTCCAGGGTTCCAGTGGAGGCGCCGCCAAGGAGGCCCAGCTCCGATCCGATCAGTCCGCGCGGAGCTGCAGGCGCTTGGGGTTAAGACGGTATTCCTTCTTTGGGAATAGTTGGGCTCTGTGGCCAACCACGCGACGTAATGTGTGTTGGAGAAGGGGGAGCGCGACCACCAAGGTTCGACACATCGGCTATGTAAAACCACAGTGCGAGTCAGAGAGTCGCCAGGCACAACCAGAACGCGGCACAAACCGCCCTGCAGTAGGAAAACCCATGCTGTGAACAATGGCCTGGGAGGAACGCGCGGGGCACCACCACAGCGGCACCACGAGCTACCCGTGACCGTTGCTGCCCGGACACTACCCGTGCAGAGGAAAAGGAGGAACCACACCAAACGTATGAACATCAAACCTCTTCGAAACCGCGCGCCCCGAAAGTTTGGGGCTGCCCTGGGCTTGCGCCGCAGGTCCGCGCCAAGGGGGGCGGCGTGAGCAGCCGAGCGGTCCCCGAGCGGCCGCGCCCCTCTTGTGGGGGATGCGCGCGGAGCTCGAGCCGAGGTGCTGCACGGCGCGCGAGCCGGCTTGCACGGGCGGCCCCGCTTCGCCTCCTTTCCCGTTTCCAAATCCCCCCCACCGCGTCCTGCTCTGTGCGTCCTCGTTCCCACTCACTCCCTCCTCCCGCCCCCCCCCCCCTTACCACCTCCCTCACCCTTTTCAATCTGTGTCCCCTCTCACCCCCAGCCCCCTTCCGTCAGTCCTTTTTTTTGGCTCATCCAACTCCCCGTCTTCCTCCTGCTCCTCCACTTCCTTCTCCCCCTCCTTCTCCCCCTCCTCCTCCTCTTCCTCCTCCTTTTCCTCCTTTTCCTCCTCCTCCCCCTCCTCCTCTCCCTCCTCCTCCTCCTCCTCCTCCTCCTCCTCCTCTCCCTCTTCTCCTCCTCCTCCTCCTCCACCTCCTCCTCCTCCGCCTCCTCCTCCTCCTCGCCCCTCCACCTTCCAAGCCCCCCTCCTCCCCCTTTTCCCTTCTCCTCCTCCTTCTCCTCCTCCTCCTCCTCCTCCTCCTCCTCCTCCTCCCCCTCCTCCTCCTCCTCCTCCTTCTCCTCCTCCTCCGCCTCCTCGTCCTCCCTTTCCTCCTCCTCCTCCTCCTCCTCCTCCTCCGGCGGACGCGGGTCTGCAGCGCGCCGGAAGCACTGTGATCGGGAGCCGGCGCAACCCCCCCACCCCAGGACAAGCACGCCGCTCAGCGGCAAGCAAGCCCCAGAGCCGAGGGGGTGCGCCGACCAGGGCCTCTACCTCGCTGACACGGGAGCTTCGCAGCGACGGACAGCATGGCGTGGCCGAGCGCGAGCGCCGGTCGCCCGCCCCCGGCGCCGTCCACAACTCTGTGCCCGCTGGCCGCCGTCGGGCCCCGGTGGCTCGGCGCCCCATGGGCCCCGCGGCCGCTGCGCTCCCAGCTCTGTCCGCCCCAGCCGCGGCGGCGCGTCTCCCCAGCGCCGCCCCCCGCGGGAGCAGCAGCGGCAGCGGCGCCGCAGCGCCGCCCTGCCCGCGCCCCGCCGTCGGTCCAGCGCGGCGCCGCCGCCAGCCCGGTGGGCGGCGTCGTCAGCTCGGCGCCCGCGCGCGCGCAGCTCGGGCGCCGCCCGCGGCGTCAGCGGCCTGCCCAGCGGCAACGGGGCGCCCGTGGCGCAGGTCCGTCAGCAGGCAGCTCAGCCCCCTCCGGGGTTCCCGCGCTGGGCGCGGGCGGCCCAGCCCTGCGCTTGCGTCGCCGCCAGCACCGCGTCGGCGGCGTTGCGCTGGACCCGAGCGACTGGTGCAGTCGCCGGATGGCCGCCGGGCGCTCCGTGTCTTGCGCGGGCGCCAGCAGCCGCGTCAGGGTCAGCGCCTCCTCGCCCAGGCGGCCGCAGCCTGGCAGGTCGAGGTGCAGCAGGCGCCGCGGCGCAATGTCGAACTGCGCGTTGGTCAGTCGGTGGCCGGGCAGCGTCGGCACCTGCAGGGGCGCGCTCGCCCCGGGGCCCCCAGCGGAGCGCAGGGCGGCCGCCGCCAGGGGGTCCGCGGCCGCTTCGTCGGCAGCGAAGCGGGCAGCCGAAGCGAGGGGGGCCGTAGCCAGAGTGCGCTGCGTTGCTGCCAGCGCCTCGTCGCCCACGTGGGCGGCGTCGTCTCGCAGAGCGGCCTCGAGCGTCGCTGCGGCCGCCGGCAGGCTGCGGCGCGCCCAGGCTCGCCGCGGCCAGGGCGCCGGCGCTCTCCAGGCCCAGCCGCCGCAGGCAGCGCGGCAAGCAGAGGTGCCAGGAGGCGGCGCGCGCAGCGGGGGCTGTGAGCTCCGCGCTCTGCAGCCCTTCGCCCCAGGCCGCGCCGGCGAGGAAGAGCTTCCGCTTCCGGCGCGCGGCGTCGCCCAGCGCCTCGCCCGCGGCGTGCTCGTACTCTGCGGCCGGCGCCCGGTCCAGGGCCCGCGCTTCCTCGCTCGGGAGTCCGCGGGTGCGCGCCAGGAAAGCGCACTCAGAGCCCGCCCTGGTGCGCAGGAGGGTCACCGCCACATGCTTGTCGAAGCCCGCCGCGCGGAGGGCGCGGAGTCTCGGGCAAAGCCGCCTGCGAGCCGTCTGCAGCAGCGCAGCCACCTCGGGGCTGTCCGCGGCGAGGCGGCCCCCTGCGGCCGGCGCGGCGGCGGGGGGGGCCGCTGGGGCGGGCGGCAGCGCGCCGCGGCGGAGCACCAAGGCCCGAGGCTCCAGCTCGCGCTGCCCAGGGAGCGCCGCCACGTCGACCTCCCGGCCTGGGTTTAGCTTCGTCTTGCCCGGGTTGCCACGGAAGCTGGCCGCGGCGCAGGCACGGGCGACAGCTTCCTCGGCGGCCTCAGCTCTGCGCGGGTCACAGATGACGTCCAGGCCATCCTGGTAGCAGTAGCGCCGCGCCGGCTCTGCCGCTGCGGCTGCTGCCTGCTCCACGGCGCTGGCCGCCCCAAGGTAGCGCAGAGGGAACGCCTGGTTGGTGAGAGCGTCTCCCTGGTCCCAGCCGCGTTCCTTCGGGGGGGGGTCTGCGCGCCGTCGCGCGCCGCGCGCACGCGCGCGGTAGCAGTGCTCAGGCCCAAACGAGCCCAAGGCAGCAGGTCCGGAACCATGGTCGACACCGCTGTCGCCGCGGCTGCCCGGTCGAACTCGCTGTGAGCGTTGCTTACGCCCAGGCTGAGCTTGCAGCAGTGCGGCCGGCTGTCGAGGTCGAGCAAGGCCGCCTTGCGCATGCGTTCCGCACCCCGGGCGCTCCCCACTGAGTATTCGGTGTGCCCCAGCGCCGCCGCCACCCTGCCAGTGAACTTCCGGCTGACTGCCTTCGAAGCGGCACGCCTGCGGGCGCTTCCCAGCGCGAGGGGGCGCACCTTCTCCTGCTCTTCCCGCTCCCCCGCAAGGATCCGCGCTGACAGCCAGGGCCCGTGCACCTCTCCAGGGGCCCGGCCGAGCTGCAGCCGCAGGACAACGCGTTCGAAGCTCCCCCACGCGGCCGCGCGACGGGGCATGTGCGCGCGTGTAAGCCTTCCGGAGCTCCGCCAGGAAGCGGTCCGCGCCCTCCTCCTCCAGGTCTTCAGCCGCCAGCTCTGGCTGCGAGGCCGCCCGGAAGGTTGGAAAGGCGCCTCTGGGCCTTGCTGTCCGAGGCCATCTGGGCCCGCCCGCCCGCGACTCTGAGGGCCTCCCAGATGTCTTCCTCCGCCAGGGCTCCTTCGATACTCTGGATGCCCCGGGCCAGCTGCTGCGCCTCTGACGGCGTCGCTCATCCGAGGCCTTCCTGTGGGATCTCGGACTCCTGCCAGAGGATGTCCCATGGGCCCTCCCACGCCGGCCGGGCGCGCCTCGCCAGGGTCCGGGCCAGGGTTTCGCCCCTCTGGCCCCGCGCCCCTCCTCGGCGTCGGCGCGCCGCGGCGAAGAGCAGGCGGTCCGAGAACGCGATCGCCTCGAGGAGCCGCGCCTGCTCTTGCTCCGTGGTGGCCGCGAGCGCGGCGTCGCACGGGGCCCACTGCGTGCTGGACCGCCCCAGGGACCGCGCGGACCGTCCGCGCTTGGTCGTGCAAGCGGCCCCAGGGCAACGTGTCCCAGAACTCCACGCGCTGCAACACCCCGTGCTGAACCTCCCCCCCCCCCCCCTCCTCGGTTCATGTCTCATCCCTGGCCCTTCTGCCCGCTGCTGCCCCCGGAGCAGCACTGGCCAGGGGCCCAGCGGCAGCTGCGGCAGCTCCGCCGGCAGCTCCGAAAGCGGCCTGCGCCTCCGCCTGGCGCAAGTGGCGCCATCTAGTGAGCTGCTCGACCGGCCCGCGCTGGGGCGCAGCGCAGCCGATGCGGTGCGCGCGAGCGCCTGGCACACCCCGGCGCACTCGCGGCGCCCTGGCCGGGATTTCCCCCGGGCAGCTCGCGGGCGATCGGCGGAGGGGCGGGAGGAGGGCGCGGGGTGGGAGAGTGGAAGGGCGGGCGAGGAGGGAGGCGGCGCGGGCAGCGGTTGCGCGCGACTTGATCCCTCCTCCTCCTCCTCCTCCTCCTCCTCATCCTCCTCTTCCTCCTCGCCCCCCTCGCCCTCCTCCTCCCTCCTCCTCCTCCTCCTCCCCCTCCTCCGTCTCCCCTTCCTCCTCTTCCTCGCCTCTATCCCCCCCCCCCTTCCTCGCCCTCCCGTCCTCTTCCCCATCGCCCGCCTCTTTCGCGTCGGCCTCCTATGTGTTCATTTGTTTGTTCTCTCTCTCTCTCTCTCTCTCTCTCTCTCTCTCTCTCCTCTCCTCTCCTCTCTCCTCTCCTCTTCTCTCTCTCTCTCTCTCTCTCTCCTCTCTCTCTCTCTCTCTCTCTCTCTCTCTCTCTCTCTCTCTCTCTCTCTCTCCTCTCTCTCTCTCTCTTGTTTTTTTTTTTTTCTCTCTTCTCTCTCTCTCTCTCACCCTCTCTCTCTCTATATATATATAGATCTGTTCTTTCTATCTCTCTCCCTCTCTCTCTCTCTCTCTCTCTCTCTTTCTTTCTTTCTCTCTCTCTCTCTCTCTCTTTCTCTCTCTATATATCTCTGTATATGCACGTACTATAAGTCTCTCTCTCTCTCTATATATATAGATATATATGTACATATCCCTTATCCCTGGTTTTCTCTCTCTCTCTCTCTCTCTCCCTCTCTTCATCATTTTTTTGTTGTTCCTTCTCTCTCTCTTTCACCCCCTCTCTCTCTCTCTCTCTTTTTTTCTCTCTCTCTCTCTCTCTCTCTCTCTCTCTCTCTCTCTCTCTCTCTCTCTCTCTCTCTATTTTTCTCTTCCCCCCTTCCTGGGCGCAGGCTGCGCGGCCGCGTTTTCTTGGCCGCGCGTGAAGCGGCTCGCTGCGGATGCCGCGAAGAGCCTATGCCCTATGCCAGGGAAGGCGCCTCTCCTGCACGAGTGAGGTCAGCCGAGCGCCACGGCTGATCCAACAAAACCATGCGTCATTATTAACCTGGTACCTTCCCCACA
Source organism: Prorocentrum cordatum (assembly GCA_963575745.1). NCBI lineage: Eukaryota > Dinophyceae > Prorocentrales > Prorocentraceae > Prorocentrum > Prorocentrum cordatum. Next base: position 774,793 of record CAUYUJ010007780.1, read on the forward strand.
CCTTCCGCATGCCAGGCTAGCCAACGCCCGAAAATCCATGGAGAGCGGCGCTGGCTAACCTGGGCATGGGGGAGATAACGAAGGTGGCGCGAGGCCCATGCCAGCCGAACCACACACTGCGCATGCAACGCCCCGCTTAACCATCTCCGTGAGACGGAATGGGTGGACCGCGCGGGCGCGACATGCAGCGAGGGCCACGCGGATGGCAGCAAGGTCAGCGTGCATGGCTGGTGGTAAAGTGCCAAGACGGAAGGCGATCAAAAAGGGCCCGCGCGGGTTCGGAGCCTTCTTACGCTGATCGCCCGGAACATGCTTATAATCAGAAGGCACAGTAGCTGGACCGACCTAAGCCGCCCCAGCGGCATAGCCACGCAAAAGCTTGGCCTTCTCTTCAAGCCTGAAGCGGGTGTCTGGCGACAGCCGTGGATAATCTGAAGCCTGCCAAGCAGACCTGTCAGCCACGTCACTGCCTTTCGTTATGAAACGCGGGAGGCGGCCCCCGCCTGGGCGGCGGCGCGAACGGCGCTGCCTTTAACTGCGACGAGCCCGCCGGACCTCTCCACGCAACCCCAATCCCGGATCTCGCGCCAAGCCGCGCGCTAAACCTCTGCCCACGGGGCCTTGACACAACGGCGCTCCTGGGGGCCGCGCGCCAAGGTTCCGCCCGCCGTGTCTGGTCGCGAAGCGCATCGGGTCTTAAGACAAAAAGTCAACCCAATCACATTAATCATTAATGTCAACGACAGGATGCTCGAAACGGTCAATATGAATCGCTCCAGGCGAGTGTTTCGTAAACCTGGGCGCAGGCTCGTCCAAGGCCCCGATGGTCTGCGCCGAAATGAGGACCCCTAAGTCCCCCGTCAAGAAGAAGGCCCCCCCCCCCCCCCTGCAATGCAAAGAACACCTCGCCGAAGCCGCAGATCGCAGTGCCCGGGGGCGTGGTTCGACGCTCGCGGCAGCAAGCCGCCTCAAACAAGATAGCGGACAAATTTTTAATGCCTCAAACAAGATGGCGGACAACATTTTACAGCTAGCTCAGTGAATCCGTGCGACGAATGCTCGTGCACCAAGGCGCCCGGGAACAAGCCCGACAAGACGGTTAGCGCTAGAGGCCAGCATTGCGCTGCCTCTGCTGCGGCCAAGGATGGGCCGCGATGAACTTGCCGCGGGTAAACCTGCTGCGAGAACCCCGCTGCAACTTCGAGAACCCCCGAGAGGTCGGCAACCCCGTTCCAAAGCAACCCCGCACCGCCCGATCTTGGACCAGCCCAGAAGTCCGAGGGGGGGGCGAGAGGGGAGAGAGACCCAATCAGCGGGCGCGATCAACGGAGCCCCTAGAAAGAGAAGCCTGAAGGGGGCGCCCTGGCGACGCACGCGGAGATGTGGACCTGCGCGGGCTGCGGAGGGGAGGGGTGCTGAGACGGCCTGGTCGAAACATCTTCGAGGCCTCTCTTCTCACTGCAAAATCGGAAACCAGCTCTCCCAGACAGTCGAGGCGAGGGCCACAACGTGGCCCTTGTTGAACGCGAAATCAAGGCGAACGCGATCCACGTTCGAAAATTGTAACATGATTGAAACAAACCTACCGTGCACGCGCTGAGCCTCAACCTCAGCGCGCTGCAACCTGAGCCAGCATGCCCGTGACAATATGAGACCGAATAAGCGATGGCAGATTTGACCACGCGCTGCGCATTCCGCCGCATGAAATGTAACCATTTTTTGGGGCGCCGCCAGGCTGGCGCGAATCGCCAGCAAACCCAAAAACATCCACGTCAACGGCAGGGTGCTCGAAATTACCAAGACGCATTGCCCTGGGCCAAAACGCGGTCTCGGAAATCTGGGCGCGGGATCATCCAAGGCCCCAGCGCTCCGCGCTGAAATTCGGACCTCCTAAGACCTCAGTCAAGAAGAAAAGAATCCTTGCAGACAAACATCTCGCCGAAGCCGCAGATCGCGAGACTCGACGCGCGCGGCGGCGAGCTGCCTCGAACATGATGGCGGCAAAAGCTGTAGAACTTCCTCGGCGACTCTGCATGGCATATTCCTCCGTGCCAGGGCGCGCGGGAACAAACCAGACAAGACGGTTGGCGCGAGGCCAGCATCATGCTGCCTCTGCTGCGGCCGCAGATGAGCCGCGATGAACTTGCCGCGAATCAACCTGCTGGATGGAGGGCAGGGGGGGCCTGGTAGATACTTCGAATTTCCTTGCGGTCAGCAACCCCCTTCCAAAGCCGCCCGCCCGCCGACCGATCTTGGACCTGCCCGACAGTCGAAAGGGGGGGGCCGAGAAGAGAGGAAGATCCAATCATCAGGCGCCACCAACGGAGCCCCTAAAAGGAAATGCCTCAACAGAGCACCCTGGCGACGCATGCGGAGATGGGGCCCTGCATTGGCTGCCGGGGGGCGGGGTGCTGAGACGGCCCCCTTCTCAATGCAAAATCGGAAACCAACGATCCCTGACAATCGAGGCGAGGGCAAGTAAATGGCCTTGGTGAGCAGGGAGCAGGGCGAAAGCGATCCACGTCCGAAAATTGCAACGTGGAAGAACCAGCCTACCGCGCACGCGCTGCGCCGCAACCCCAGCGCGCTGCAACCTGGCTTCTCGAACATCAGCGATATTTGAGCCGACAGCCCCATGCCAATATGAGACCGAGTAAACGATGGCAGATTTGACCAAGTTCTGCGCCATGCTCCTGCATGAGATGCGGCCCGTGGGAAAATGTTGTGGATGCTGCCTGGCCGGTGCGAATCGCTGGTGCCGGACGCGCCGCGGGGCAGTCGTGCCCCGTGAAAAACCGCCCCAACAAATCCTCTCGCGAAGAGCTCCTTCGACCAGCGCTCTGCGGCGCCTCGCTTGGAGATGCGCTCGCGCCGCGGCTGGCAAATCGATTGAAATCGCTTGATCATGCGATGTGCGCGGGCAAGTTTCTCCTCCATGAGCTCCGTGGCGCTCGCGAGATCATGGATCACCCCGCCCCTCCCCCCTCGCGCGCGTCGCCCCGGCGTTGGCCGAGCGAATGGCGGCCGCGACGCTGCCGGGGAGCCGGAACGCGACCATCTGAAGAACTAACCTGGCAAAATGACAGCTGGGCATCGCGCCCTGCAGATAATGAACGGCATGAGTGGCTCGACCGCCCATGTCGAAGATGCGCGGCGCGCTGAATGACTGAGCGGGCAGATTTGCCGCCCAAGAAGGAAAGAAACTCCGCGACGGCGGCAGCGCGCGCAAGCCTGGCGCGCGAGATCTGCTCGACAGCTTTCTCGAGATTGAGCGTGGCGAGGGCGCCGGTAAAGCCGCGCCGCAGGCGCTGCTTGCATGGCCGACTGGGCCCAGACCAATCTCCCCGAGCCGGCCTGGCGCGGGCGAGGGGCCGCCGAGGGCTGCGCTGCATTCTGGCTGAGCAGCGGGGAGCCCCGCGGACCCGGGCCCTCGCGCCCTCTCGAGCAGAAGAACAATCCTAGCGCGGACTGGCGGCCACTCGCGCTGCAACTCGGTATCCTTGATCAGCTGAATGAGGCCGCAGGGGCCCCGTCAGGGAGACGGTCAAACTGCCGCGGAGCCGCGCCGTCGAAACCGCGGCCCGAGCGCGGAGGAAAAGACGCCTGGCTGCTTGTCCTGGGAGTGCCCGATTCAGTTTCGAGCTTGCCTCGGACTTCTTCGCTCGGTGCAAGGGCTCGGGCGCGTCGAGGGCGCTGAAGGCCCGCCGACGCAGAGGGCGCCTCGAGGCGCCAGTGGGTTCAAAATCGCCCCGTCGATGGGCGCGGCCGCCCTTCTTGCCGCCGCGCGTCCTCGCGCGCCCCGGCATGCCGCCCCGCGGTTCGACGAGGCGGGCGGCCCCTCGCCGCGCTTGCCGACCCGCGGCGGGAGATGGGTCTTCTTGCGCAGGAATGGAGCCGCCGGTGGCGGGTCGCGGAAGCTCGTGGCCCCGCCCGCTGGCACATTGACCTCGGATCTTCTTTTCCGGTGCCCTCTGTATGCGCCCTCGACGTCGATCTGGTAGATGGCGAGGAACCCTGGCCTCCGCGATGCCGATGAGCTAGCGCCGCGAATGCTGCAAGCTGCGTTCCGTGAGGCCACTGAGAATATCAACCCGCTGCGGCGCCCAGTCTCGCGCCGCGCACCCAGCGGGCCGGGCGCGCGGGAAGGGTGCGGCACTCGCACTTGAATGACAGAGGCTGGCTTGGACTGGCGAACAAGCGCGATGCAAACTGGCGTGCGTAGCTCGGTGGCAACGCAACTTAGATCCTGCATGCCGCGGCAGGACTGAAAGAGCTGATGCGCAACAACGTAGTCGGTCGCGCGGCCGCCCTTGTCGGGCGAGCACGCGGGGGCGGCGGGCGCGCGCATCGCTGCGCCAATGCTCTCTGCCCTAAGAATGGCTCGGCGCTGCTCGGGGGAAATCTGGGCGCCGCCCTGCGCGGCGAAAGGCGCGCGCCACTTTTGGAGCCAGCCCACTGGCACGACGCAGACTCGACCATATTGCTGCTGCAAGTCTGATGCTGCGGCGCAAGTACAGCCCATTCCACAGGGGCCTGCCTGGACAGAGTCAGCCACAATGTAAGACGCCGAAGCGTTTGGGACGAGGTCGGCGGAGACGGTCTCGACTTCGCTGAAGCCGTGCCCTGCAGTCAGGAAGCCAATGCCCGCTGCGTGTACCTGACGGTGGTGCAACTGCTGGCGTGGCCTTGCCATGCCACCCAGCCCGACGTAACTCGTGCTTACGATCAACCGTCTCATGCAAGTGATGCGCCTGAACAAACATCTACCTACCAATACTGAACCAGAGGGTCATCGAGGAACTCGTCGAGACCCGCAAGGCCCGCGACGCTGGAGGTAATGGTGCGAAAAGTGCTACCCGCCAGCCCCTGCCTCTTCCGGGCCCTCGCCCGAGCCATTGCGGGGCTGCGCAGATCCATCGGGGCCGCGCGCTGTCTCGGCGAGGTGGGCCCTGGCGGCCTTGAGGAGGTTGACGGCAGCCTGGCTCTTGGCCCCATGGCGGGGCACCAGGTCCTGCAGGCAGGAGTTGTCGCCTACGAAGTTGTCGAGTTTCGTGTCAAGGGGGCGGGGCTGATCTGATAAGGCCCGTTGCTCAGGCTGTTCGGCGCGGGCCCGAAGCCCAGCAGGTGCAGCTGGAGCAACGGGGGCCTCGGCAGCGTGCCCCAGCTCCTTGGCCATGTCCTCGAGGTTCTTCCTGGGCGTCGCATGGCGCTGCTGACTTTTGCCGCCCCAGGGGCGGCGCGGTCGAGCGCGGTCTTGGCCCGCGCGGCAGACCGAACTTCAGCAGACGTGGGGCGCCAACCCACCGAAGGTTCGAAAGGCTTTAGCGGCCGCCTCCTGGGTGGCCTTGGCGGCCGCAGCGGGCCCCCCTTTTGTGCTGCGAAACGCCCTGAAAGACTCGGCGGGCGCGACGATTGCGCGATCGCGCATGCTCTGCGCCCGCCGGGGCAGAGTCTGGCTGGCGCCCTGCTCGGCACGAGCCGCCCGCGCCGCTGCCTGAAGAACGCCGCTGCGAACGTCGCGAGTAGACGTGGCGCGGCCGAAGACCCTGGTGTGCCAGTTGGCGCTGGCGGCGCTGAAGGCGGCCCGGTCCACGGCCGCGTGCGCTGCGCGCTCCTATTCGGCGATCGAGGCGGGTCCACAGTAGGCGGCGAGCTTGGGCGGATTTGACCCCATTGGCCAAGATGGAGCTGAGGGCTGGCACCGTTGGGAGTGGGCCCGCGCATGCGACGCGATGCGCGCCAGCCATTGTTGCAGCGATACTCACCCGTGCCGGAGCGCGGGCACGCCTGGCACTTGCCCATGGGTATATCATAACGAGCGCGACAATGCAGCGAGGGCTCCATTCTCGATGCAGTAACGGCGGCGCGGAGGAGCGGCCTCCCTGACAGCTGTTGGGGCCGCGAGGCCCCCTTGTCAAAAAATGCGTCAAGTCCCTGGGACTTTCGCTGCGGATTTGAGCCAACGTGTCTAGGAACCCCCCATCCCTTCCTCCTCCCCAGCATTCCCCATGGACCTCCTCCTCCACCTCCTCCTTCTGAGATGCTCATAGCTAGTTTGGTAGTTGTGGGGATGTTGTGGTAGACCATGTTAACTTGATTTTCTAGAGCTGAACTTGATCTTCAAGATATGAACTGGATCTGCCAGATCTTACATAACTTGAACGGTGCTAGTTGCGGGAGATACGGAAGTTTGTGTGTATATATATACACATCAACAAAGCGGCTTTTGCAACGTGTAAAATACTGGGAAATTAGGTGTTTGAGTCGTTCTAGTTGTGGAAGTTGCGTTATAACTAGCGTGTTGTTTTCTTGCAAAAAAGAACGGTTCGTTGTTATTTTTGAACACGAATAAGCATGCGCTGCGAACGCAGGGTGTCTACCATTTCGTTTCTCCCCACATCCAAAGTGGGGTTCTTGTTTTCTCTACACACGCCGCGCAGGATCTCCCCCCCCCCCCGCCCTTTCCTCTCTCTCTCTCTCTCTCTCTCTCTCTCTCTCTCTCACACACACTCACCATCATCATCATCATCACCATCAACCACTATCATCGTCATCACACGCACGCACTCATCATCATTACAATCATGATCACCATCAACCACCATCACCGTCATCAATACTCATCATCATCATCCTCATCATCATCATCGTCACCATCATCACCACTCTATCACCCACTCACCCACTCAATTACTCACTCATCCTCAGTAGGCTTCGGAGGCAGTGGCCCTCCGACGGTAGGACCGCCGCCTCGCTTAACATCATCGTCACCATCACCATCGACATCTCTCGATCACCCACTCACTGCTCATCATCATAATCAGCATCATCATCACTCACTCATCACTCGTTCATCATCAGCACTCACTGACTCATCACTTCGTCATCTATCACTCCCTGGATTGAATATGGAGGAAGTGTCAGGCGGGAGCCTCGTCGGTGAGTGAATTGCACGGAAGTCTCAAGCGGGAGCCCCCTCCCTATGGGGCCCGCACTTCATGCTGGTAATCCGAGCGGGTCATCCGAAACGTGTAACTGTCGTCACTTTTGGGCTCCTGAGGCCTGAATATGGAAGAAGTATCAGGCGGGAACCTCGTCTGCGAGCGATTTGCGAGGAAGTCTCAAGCGTGAACCCCCTCTACATGGGGCCCGCACTTCAAGTTGGTAATCCGAGCGGGCCATCCGAAACGTGTAAATGTCGTCACTTTTGGGTTCCTGAGGCATGAATATGGAGGAAGTGTCAGGCGGGAGCCTCGTGTGTGAGTGAATTGTGGGGAAGTCTCAAGCGAGAGCCCCCTCCCTATGGGGCCCGCACTTCATGTTGGTAATCCGAGCGGGCCATCCGAAACATGTAGCTGTCGTCACTTTTGGGCTCTTGAGGCCTGAATATGGAGGAAGTGTCAAGCAAGCCTCGTCTGTGAGTGAATTGCGAGGAAGTCTCAGGCGGGAGCCCCCTTTCTTATGGGGCCCGCAGATCATGTTACGAATCCGAGGCGGGTCATCCTGAAACCTGTAACTGTCGTCACTTTTGGGCTCCTGGGGCTTGAACATGAAAAAAATATAGCGCGGGCGCCTCGTCTGTGAGTGAATTGTGAGGGAATATCAGGCGGGAGCCCCCTCCCTACGGGGCCAGCAGATCATGATACGAATCCGAGCGGGTCATCCTGAAACATGTAATTGTCGTCGCTTTTGCGCCCCTGAGGTTTGACTGCGGAGGAAGTATCAGGCGGGAGCATCGTCTGTGAGTGAATTGCGAAGAAGTCTCAGGCGGGAGCCCCCTCCCTATGGGGCCCGCAGATCATGTTACTAATCCGAGGCGGGTCATCCTGAAACCTGTAACTGTCGTCGCTTTTGGGCTCCTGAGGCTTGAATATGGAAGAAGAATCGAGCGGGAGCTTCGTCTGTGAGTGAAGTGCGAGGAAGTCTCAGGCGGGAGCCCCCTCCTGATGGGGCCCGCAGATCATGTTACGAATCCGAGCGGGTCATCCTGAAACCTGTAACTGTCGTCGCTATCTGTCCTGCAAACAGATTCTCATGCGGGGTCCGACCGTCGGAGTAATTCTAAGAAAAGGAAAATGCGTCATGGTTGCCCCCACATAGCGTTGTATTGATGTTTTCTTTCTCGAGCGCTTTGCGATGCATTCAATCATGCGCTTCGCGCCCCCTTCGTCTCCTCCTCCTTCTCCTCCTTCTCCTCCTTCACCTTCTCCTCCTTCCAACGTGCCAAGCTCCTCCTCCTCCTCCTCCGTCTCCGGCTCCGGCTCCTCCTCCTCCTCCTCGTCGTCCTGCTTCTCCTCCTCCTCCTCCTCCTGGAGCCTGGGGCGTAAAAAGGTCTGTATTTCCTCCAGGATGAGGAGGAGGAGGAGGAGGATGAACTCCCCCTCCCCCTCCCGCTCCCCCTCCTCCTCACCCCATCCTCCCCCTCCCCCTCCCCCTCGGTCGGTCGGTCGGTCGGAACTAAAGGCCGGTTCGAGTCGAAGCCTCTCCTAGGTGTGGGGTGCAGGGCAAGGGAAAAAGGACAGAGCGCTCCTACGGAGAAGGGCTGCAGGGCACGTGCAGTTAGACATCAGGGGTCAAGTCCAACACGGAGGCCAACAGCAAAAAAGATAGCGGGGGCCGTTATAATGCAGGGAACGGGCCCAAGGGCTTCCAGAACTCGAATCCACCCCCGAGCGCATTCACCACTTCACCCACATCACTGCACAGCAACCCTTTCCTCCACTCATGTGTGAAGGCGGACGCAAGCACATGATAGAACCCTGCGTGCAAATCACTCTGCCAGTTTGGCGCTCTCCCGTCAAGTCCCATGTGGGAGTGCGCTTCCCTGCAGACTCCCCATCCTTTCTCCCTCAGCTCCCCTTCGAGGGTGTCTAAGGACACGCACCACGTGGCAATCGGTTCCCATCTAGTGTGCTGTCCAAACGTGCAACTATCAAGAACGTGCGAGGCCATCACTTTGTTTTTTTCCCGCCAGAGCAACCTCGGGCACATCCTGAAATTTACAACCATGTCCCACTTCGCGCTGTACAATCGAAGTCCATGGAACCCTGTGCAAGGCGGCCGCACAAGCGAGCTCGAGACAGTCTCTCAAGTATTTGTTCTCGGCCTTGACACAACTTCGCTCTCTGGCGTTCCAGTTGGGTCGGCCCCAGGCGCACTCACGGTTCCTCGGAGGTTTCACACGGGCCCCCAGGGTCCCTCTCAGACCAGGCACAGCAAAAAGCCCACCACATATTTTTCCATCCCCCATCATATCCGCCCATTTCTTTACATCTTGCTCAAGCCATTCCACGTGAGACACATGGATGAACTGAACGTGCACACTCAAAGTCGAGCTCTTGGCCTCGATATGGCATTGCAAATCCTCCTTCTTCCTCTCTCCTGAGCTGACAATGAGAAAAAAGGGCTGAAGCATGGCGTTGGAGGGTCTTCCAACGGGCGCTTGCACAGCGGGCCTGGCGAGCAGACACACAGGAGCGTCAACCGTGGGAGAATCGTCAACAGCAATTTTCAGCGCGAGCGGCGGTCCGTACACTGGGTGGGCGGCCTTTTCCACAACATTCTCATGTTTGCCAGCTTTCCGATTTTTGCTCTGGCTGGCCAAACTGTCGAGTCTCCATGACTCCACTTCAGCACTGGAGACGGGCCCGCCCGGCCCATGCCATGTCTTGGCACACACAGGTTGTCTCTTCAGATGTTTAACCAACCGACCGTTGCTATGAAACTGGTAACAACAGATCTGGCACACTGTGCCACAAGCCCACGCATTGGGATCCTCCGCGTTTTTATGGAACTTCCCCTTATGGATAGCAAGGCCTTTGGATGTTTTGGCAAGGTAGCCGCATTCATAGCAGAGAAACCTCGGGGCCGCAGCGTTGCCTCCTCCAGCTTCCTCAATGCCTTCAGCCGTTTCTTCCAGGGGAAGAACACCGAAACCCTCAAGACGCTTGCCGAATTCAACATTCTTCTGCTTTTCAAGCTACACGTGCAGCTCTCTCTCTCAGCAGTTTCACGCACTCCAGCAAAAAAGGGTTTGCGGCAGCTCCGAGCCGCGCGAATCCAGTCCATGGCCCCCCCCTGTCCAGGAATTCTCTTTTTGTCCAGGCGAGAGTTAAGCCAATCGAAATCGGTTTTCAGCTCGGCCGTCCATCCCTTCTCGTCCTCCCAGAGAGTGTCCAATGCAACAAGCAGCCCACTCGGCGCACAGGACAGGAGGCGCGCCAAATAGCGCAGCCTAGCCACCCTAAAGATGGCTCTGTGACCAAGCCGTCCAACTTTGGCCAGAACGCTGGCGTGGGATTGGTGGTCTTCATCATTTCCTCTCAGCGGCATCCCCGAAGCAGCTCTGTAAGCGGCAGCCTGAGCCGCGGCAAGCCTAGCATGAAGCCGAGCCCCCATGGGGTCCCAAATCGCCGAATTAAACCAAAGTTTGGATACCGCGAAGGCATCCGCGTACTTGACCCGAGTGGACACAGACAACACTTTCCTTTTCCCCAGGGCCACCTGGATGGGTCTAAGTTCCTTGCGAAGCACTCCCGTCCTGAGCTGAACCTCAGCCCCCATCCCCCCATCTTTCATGATCATCGTCCCCAGCCCCTGCATTTGCTTGACGATGGCAACCTGGATGGCATGCTTAGGGGACTGCACAAAATCTCCTCCTCCCTCCATGGCGACCTTCCGTTTCGCAAGCTGGGAGCCAGGGCCCACAAGGGCCAACATAAGAAACGTTTTACTCGCGTTCAGCTGAAGTCCAAACCTCGACACAGCTTCGAAAACTAAGTCAACTAAGAGGGCAACTTTCATGTGCACATCTTCCGCCTTCTTGATCGCTCCCACTAAAGTGAGGTCGTCAACAAACGCAACCGAGTTATGGCCCTCCTGCCAGTGGGACTCATCAGAGAATCGTTTCTCAACTTCAGGCGGCTTCCAATCAATCTCCAACTGCTGCATTCCTTCTTCTATCAGAAAGATGATTTGAGTAAATGCGACGTTAAAGTCGTCGGTGGCAAACACCGTGCCTGGGCGCGTGCCCAGAGTCGGGCGCACATATGATGTTGCATGTCTGACCTTCCAAAAAGCCCCGGCCTTCGTGTCGCGCGCCAATTCAAGAAGGTGCTGATCTTCAACCATATTTTCAAGAATAGGGTGGCCCTCAAGGGCCATGGTCGCGGAGAAAAGGGCCTCAGGGATTTGAACAGTATCCAGGGCAGCTTTCAGATCCTCCTCCTCCCCTGGGAGCCTCAAAATGAACTGCTTCACCACCGAGTAGAAAGCGGCGGTAAGATCTAAAAACATGCCAATGGTGGACAGCTTCATCCTCTTCTGCATTCGAAAACGAGTGCGCACAAAGTGCCTCGCCATATATGTGCTCTTGCCCTGCAAGCCCCCACATTGAGTAGTGTGCATGCATTTCAGCAACACCCCCCACACACGTCCCCTCAATAATTTATGATGAACCTTCGCCAGCGCATTGGCAAGCAGAATGCTACGCTGGGCGACAGCCTTCTCCATCTCCCCTTTTCATTTAAAAAAGGAAACGACCTCCCCCCTTTTCATCTCCAAGGGTTCCCGACCAGAAACCCCGCACTTCAACGCAACAGGAAAATACACCCTAGCCATGCCACCAGGGTCGATTTTGAAGAGGTCGTTCGGCACCTTATCGGGTCCTGGGGCTTTGCCTGTTGGCAGCTGGCTAAAGGCTCTCTTCAACTTGTCGCGAGACATCAAATTATCAAGCTTCCTCTCAGCACGAGCCTCCAGCAACGTGCCTCGATCGTTGTACTTGGCAATAATATCAGACTCCGACGCTTCAATCGCCCTTTCGATGTGCCCGAAGTGCCTCTGGAGGTCATTTGCATCATCTTGTGGTGTGATGAGGGGTCTGCCTTCGGGGTCACTTCTCATGGGAAAAACAAGTGGCTGGCGGTGCCTTTTACCCCCATGGAGCAGAAGACGTCTAGCTATCTTCCATTCTCGCCGAGACAAGTTTCCCTCAATGCTCGTGTTGATCAGATGCGCATTGTCCTCTAAGTGTGCCGAATAATCTCGATCAAGCGCATCTAGCAGCAGCTGCTTAGACGCAGCTAGAAACCACGCCAAAGTCAAAGTCCACTCTTCAGCTGAGACTTGCCTCCAAGAAAAAAAGCCTGCCTGCAGTACCAGGCGTGTCCAGATCGCCTCAAGCTCTCCCCACATGCCCCCCTCAAAACTTTTCGCGCTAACCCCCTCCTTGTAAACATCACCTTTTCTGATGCTCTGGGCCACGTAAAACAATCTGCCCACATGCTTCTCCAAGCCCCCTTTGTGCTTCACAGCATGCATCGTTTTCTGGATGAGCCTCCTGAGCCTGATCAACCAGAACGTGGGCCCCTGAATGTACTCTTTGCGTGGGCGTACAGCTGGCTTCGCAAAGGCCAACTTCGCTGCATCGGGTACTTGTCGATTGGCTTCCTGCAGCTGAGCATTCATGTCATATTGCCAGCATGGCAACTCAATGGCAGCAACTTTTTCTTTACAAATCTTGCGCGCTGCCTCCTGCTGCATCTTGTTGCAGTCAAGGTTGGCCCCGTGGCCTGCAGCCCGAGACGTCTGTACCTGCCATCGCAACCTGCCTAACACAGGGAAGTGGTCTTCGCTTTTTCTGTTGAGGTCGATGTGGCGCTGTACCCTAACCTCCCCCATGGACTGAAAAAGTTGCTTATTGACCACCAGGAAATCAATCCTATGCTTACTCTTCGTTTTATTGTCCAGGAACGTGTAGTCGTTCTCATCCCCGAGGAACGCGTTAGCAGCTTTCAACCTGAAGTCCCCCGACCACTCCAACATTTTGATACTCCCCGCCGAGCGCGTGCCTTTCGTCCCTTTACACCCAGCCTCCTCGGTCCCTGGGCCTCCAGAAAGATGGCAATTGCCATCCACAAAACAAAGGCTGGGCGTCCATTTTTCGCACACCTCACGCATTTTAGCCCAGAAAGCGGCTTTGGTGGCAGGAGTGTTGGCTGAGTGAGGCGCGTGCGCCACCAAAACGTACATGCTCGCACCAGGTGCTTCGATCCTTGCCATGAGGAGTCGCGGCGCGGCAAAGACCACTCGCACATGCTGCGTGCAGAAACAAACAGGCTTGCCTCTAGCTCTTCCGTAGGGAATGCTGACGTTCAGCCGGAGCTCCACTCCTAGTCCGTAATTCTCGTGGCCCGCCGAAATGCAACACCAGTCGCCAGCTCGCTTAGTACTTTTCTCGTTTCTGCCCTCTTGAATCCCCAGTATGTGCACTCCAGACAGGGTCAGCTGAGACCTAAGCGCGGCTGCTCTTCGCGCTCTATTGCGCCCCTTCACTCCACGGCGAAAGACGTTCCGAATTGACTGAGTGTTGAACGTGGCGACCGTGAGATCCACAGCAACCGCCACATTTCTCGTCGGTGGGGCAGAGTCGGCTCCTGGTTCCTCGGCCTTGGCGACGCACGTGGGCATCTCGCCTCTCATCTCAAATTCATTACGCAGAAAGTTGACCTGTGGGTAGGCATGGCCGTCCTGATCACCAGGCAGCCATTCCCACAGGCGCACGTTGTTGAAGTCAACAGCCTGGACCCAGCTTCTCGGGGTTTCTGGGGGAGGGGCCAGGAGCTTTCTCGCCGTAGCTTTAGCCGCGTTGTCGGCCAACATATTGGCTGGATGGCCGCAATGGGCCTTCACATGGCTTATGCTCAAGTTGGCCTCTCGGGCCGTGAGCTCCCAGACCACCCCCACAAGCTGGGCTATGTCTCTATCCGACGCTGGGAGGCTCGTGCCCTCTGCCGCCCGCATCGTCCCCGTCGAGTCGCTGTCGACTGTAACCTGGCAAGTCGGGCGCTCGGCGAGGACCCAAAACAAAGCTTGAAGCACGGCCAGGCATTCTAAAGTCGTGCTCGTGGCACACGCTGGCGTGAGACCCATGGCATTGGACTCAGTCAAACTTCCCCTCATAACTCCTCCCAACATGCACTCATCCCCTTTTATACAAAATCATTACCACAGCCCATGCTCCCATCCCCTCCCCTTGTGGATAGTGCGAGCCGTCCGTGAAAGAGTGGATGCTCGTGGCGTCGGCGACGTCGCCGCACCACGGGTAGCTGAGCAAGAGTGTCTCAGCCTCCTGCTCGAGCAGGTTCGTGTCCAGAAGTTCTTGCACGCTCAGATGCTGGAAGGCCCCTCTCCCCTGGCGTACTAGCTGCACAATCGTGGGCCCAGCTTCCTGACTCAAATCAAACATGGGGGGGGGGGGGGGATTCGACAGGCTAGAACTTCTGGGGAACGCAACGTCCCTGCACTCACCGGGCTCAGAGCTCGTCCTCTCAGCTGCCGCACCACACGGGTCAGAGCTACTCCCCCTTGACGTCGATGTCTGCTGCCCCAAATCACGACGTGTCTTGTCGGCAATCAGCTGGTCAGCCCTGCAATTTAATTGAATGTTATTGTGCAAGCATTGTTCTCTACTTGCCCTGGATAGAAAATCCCCGCACCTTAAATTCGAACGCGTTCCCGAAGTGCTTTCACCCTGGGTTGAAACCTGAGATGATTCCCGCCAGGTCTGTTCACCCGGCTTGGTCAAAGGATGTCATGAAAAATCAAAGTGAACTCTTCTACGCCCCGAAGCCTTCACTCTACTACTCACCTGATCTTCAGCTGCATGACCCCGCTGCCGTTGATGAGGGGAGTGTTGCTCTCCTCGGTGTGCATGTGCCGCTATGCCCCGCCCGCTGCCGCTCCCTTCTTGGCGATCTTCGGGGCTGGGCTACGGATGTCTGCGTCCGAGCCGTCCGCTGCACTGGCTGTGGGGGCTGAACCCCCGTTCCCCTGCGCTCCCGCACAGGCTGCCTCGATGCGCGTGACCTCCCTGTCGACCTGGCTCGCGCTCAGGTCCTCTTCCTTGATCTCCTGCTTCGCTGCCGTCAACGATTCTGTTGGAGCTGCAGCCGCCAAGTACGGGTCCTCTTGCGTCAAGCCTCCATGCACTGGTTCCGTGGGTGTCATCGGCGATGCTGGTGCCACTGGTGGCGGTGGCTGAAAAGGCTGTGTAGGCGCCCAAGCTGGTGGCTCCGCTGAGGCTGGCACCGTCGGGGATGTGATGATAATTGGCTGGCTCCATCCTGGCGGCGTCCTTTGTCATGGCTGTACTGAGGTAGGGGTCGGCTGAGGTGGCGTGCCAGCCTTTGGCGTCGCCGTGCCTCCCACCTGGGATGGCGAGGGAACCCCTCTTGTCGTCCCGTGGCCTGTTGGAGTCGACGGTTCCGCACCAGCTGGCTTGCCACTCGGCGGCCCACCAGCCGCCCCTGCTGTAAACCCCACCGCTGCCGTAGGTCTCGCTGACTCCGCTGGCGTGGTAGGTCCCGTCGTAGCTCGATAATGAATCCAGTTCAGCATGGACGACACGATGCCCTCCTGTCTTTGCTGCCTCTGGTTCATATCGGTGATGAGGTTCATCATCTGCATCATCTGTTGATCTTTTGCCGCATCCTGTGCCGTCTGTGCTGGCTGCATCTGTGGCGGTGGCCCTGGCACCTCGGGGCCCCTCATCGCAGGCTCGGCTGCCCCTGGCGGGGGCGCTGCCGTCGCGGGCCCCGGATGGGCCGCTGCCGCCGCGGAGGGCCCCGTGGTGCCAGCAGCGGGCCCCGCACTGGCCGTGCCCGCCATGGGCCCCTGGGCCGCCGCCGCCGCTGCCTGCTGAGCCATCCACTGTTGCTGCGGCGATGGCCCCATGTATGTGTGAGGCATCTGCTGGTGCATCGAGCCTTGTGCACCCCGCACGTAGTGCGGCGGCGGCCCCAAGGGCCCATTGAGCCCAGCTGCGGCGTATCCTGCCGCTCCTGTGGGCGCCGCTCCGAAGCCTCCTCCACCTCCTGGCATCAGCTCGTCCTCTTCCTCTGGCATCTCCATCAACTCGTTCATGCAACTCTCCAGCTGCGCCAGCTCCAGCTCTATCTCCCTTTCCTGCTCGCGCAGGTCCTTGGCCCTCGCCTGCGTGGCAACCAGGCGGTCCTTCGCTTTGTCCTGCTTGTACTTTATCTCGTCCTTCTGCTTGCGCACCGACAGGAGGCTCGTGACGCAGCTCTTCAGCACCATCAGCTCCATGTCGTGGCGCATCCCGTCGTCCTCCTTCCCAGCCCTGCGGGCCAGAATCGCCATGCTTGCGATATCCTTCATCTGCTTCTCGATGTCGGCCTTGTACGATGCCACTTCGTTTGTTCTCTGTGGTGCTGGCCGAACCGCACTGTGCGACTTCGCTGCCCGATGCGGCATGGGCGGCAGCTTCTGCACGTAGTTGCGGATATTGGCCTCTTGCTGTTGCTTCTCTCGGTTCTGGCTTGCGCTCCTTGGCCTCGAGCGCATCGTTGCAGCATTCCAATGCTGTCCACACAGGCACCGATGGTGATGCATCTTCACGGTTCTCTTGCAGTTCTGGCACTGCCAGGTCGCCATCTCGTTGATGCCCTGCTGCGCTGAGTGGTGCTCTCCCAGCCTCCTGTACGCACTGTCTAACGCCACGAGTAGCCGTGCTTGATGACGCTGGGCTCGCTCTCTGCGATGCCTCGCGGGCTCGCGTGGAGCAAGAACAGAAGAAATCGTTATCGCGGCTCTGTGGAGCACGCCTGGGGTCTGGCCTGTAAATGTGACAGAGTACTGTCTCGGATGTGTCCTGCGCGCGCGGGGGCGTGGTCTCAGGCCAAACCCTCCCCTCCCCCTCCTCCCTCCTCCTCCTCCTCCTCCTCCTCCTCCTCTTCCTCCTCCTCCTCCTCCTCCTCCTCCTCCTCCTCCTCCTCCTCCTCCTCCTCTCCTCCTCGCCCACCCTCATTCCCCAATGCGCCCTTAACGCCCCCCATTATCTTGCCAGACCTCCTCCTCCTGCTCCCTCCTTCCGCCACCTCCTCCTCCTTTCGCCTACTTCTCCCCCTCACCCCCCCTCCTCCTCCTCCTCCTCCTCCTCCTCCTCCTTTTCCTCCTCCTCCTCCTCCTTCTTCGTCTTTTTCTTCTCACTATTATTCTTAGTATTCATCTTTTTCTTCGTTCTAGTATTATTATTATTCGTTTTCTTCATCGTTTTCTTATTATTCTTCTCCTCCTCCTCCTCGTCCTCCACCTCCTCCTCCTCCTCCTCGTCCTCCTCCTCCTCCTCCTCCTCCTCCTCTTCCTCCTCATCCTGTTCCTCCTCCTCCTCCTCCTCTTCCTCCTCCTCCTCCTCCCCCTCCTCCTCCTCCTCCTCCTCCTCCTCCTCCTCCTCCCTCGTCGGTCTGTCTGTTTGTTCTTTCGACGACGACGTCGGCCTCAATTCCTCTGGAGGAGGACGAAGCAAGGATGAACGCCGAGGAGAAGGGATGTGGAGGGAGGAGGAAGGAGGGGGGAGGAGGGAGAGGGAGGAGGGAGAAGGGCGGGAGCCAGGATGATGAGGAGGACGAAAGGCAAGAGGAGCAGGAACAGGAGGAGGAGGAGGAGGAGGAGGAGGAGAAAGAAGACACGGAGGAGGAGGAACTTGGTACGTCGGAAGGAGGAGAAGGCGAAGGAGGAGAAGGAGGAGGAGGAGAAGGAGGAGGAGACGAAGGGGGCGCGAAACGCATGATTGAATTCAAATTGGAGCGCAATGAACTAAGCGCTGTGCAAAAAACGCGACGGGGGGCAAACATAACGCAACAATATAGATAAATGTGGCGAACCAAAAAATGTATTCGCAGCGCGTTTTTCTGTAAATTGCAAATTACAAGAATTAGAGTGGTTGAAGATAGGGGGAAGTTAGGGGATATAGTGGTTCAAGACCGAGGAAGTGAATTTTTTAACAAGCAAAAACATGAAAAGCTATCTTCCCCAGCTTCAACCTAACTTCCACAACTTCAACATAACTATCATAATTCGTTATGCTCATATCATCATATCAGTTATTATTGTTTTCCTTCTCCGCGGCGCCTCTCCCACCACCAGGGCCACGCTGGCTAGGGGATTTTAAAATATCGCCGGGGCGGCTGGCGGGCTCACTCCAGCCGCTCGGCGTCACCCCACACGTCTGGGAGCCAGCGCACGGGCGTCCGACCTCACGTCGGAGCCTGGTGCGCCGGGGTCCCGGGGGGGGGTACTGGGGCGATCTGGAGGCCGCGGGCGACACTGCCCGCTCAGCGGCGCGAGCCAAGGGCCATGCATTGGCAATGCCCCAGCCGAAATTCTGTCCCCCCAGCACCCCCACCCGCGCGGGGGGCCTGAGGGACCTCGGACCCCCCGCGCGCTGCGCCACCCCGGCGCGCGCCCCGAGCCCCCCCGGCCAGATTGGGGGGGAACGATTAGCCTTGGGTCCTTGACGCGGCTCCAATCGCCCCCCCCCCCCCCTGCGCACCTCGGGGGCCCCCGGGCCAGGCCGCCGGGGCACCACCCCGGGGGCCGATGGGAGAAGGGGGGGGAGAAGGTCCAGGAGGGCCGCCAAGCCAACGTCGCCTCGGCGACTATTCCGGGCCGCGGACGTTCCCCCTCGTTTCCGGCACGCCCGCGTCTTGGCAGTGGCGACGGCACCGACGGCGGCGGCGGCAGCGGCCGCGCCGAGGCGGCGCCCGAGCGGCGACAGCGGCAGCGGCGGCGACGATGGCGGGGGGGAGGGGTTCCCCCCTTCCCACGGGGGCAATTACCCTCTAAGCTCCCTTCCCCCCATCGCGCGGCGCTGGCGGCGCTTCCCGGGGTCTCACGCCGCGCGGCGCTGGCAGCGCTGCTCCAGGCTGCGGATGGCGAGCGCTGCCTCCGCCGCCGCCTCGTGGGGGCTGTCCCCGAGGAGCCAGCGCCCCCGCCGCTCGGGCTGCGCCGGGAGGGGCACCGCTGCGGTGGAGGGGCACCGCTGCGGTGGTGTTCCATGCTGCTAGCACGTCGGCGGCCTCCTCGCACTGGGCCACTGGGTGCGTCGCAGACTCGAGAGACGCGCGGCAGGGCCGGCACGGCTGGAGGCCGCCAGCTCGGTCTGCCTGGAAGGCCCTCTGGAACGCAAAGCGCGCCCAGGCGCGGACCGCATCCGGCGGGCACCCAGCCGCCGTCAGGGCTGGGGCACCCCATTGCCGGCCGGAGATGCGCTGGAGCCCCTGCACCTGGCTGCTGTGGCTCCACCAGCGCAGCTCGTCCGTGTCGTCCAGCGCCTTCTCGATGCGCCCGCGGTGCTCCCGGTATTGGCGCCACTGGGCCGCCGCGCTGCCGCTTGGCTGCGCTCGCGGGGGCCTGGTGTTCTAGCGCTTGAGCGCGGTCGCCACCGCTTCCCCCCACGAGCCCGGCGTATCCTCTGAGAGGCCAAAGACGTTCCGCGCCTCCTCGTACCGGGGGTCCGCGTCCACCTGGATCCGCAGCATGCGAGAGCCGCCGGGTCCAGCCCAGCTGGTCCAGGAGTATGCTGCGAGGTAGTGACCTTGTGAGTCCAAGGACGGCTCGGCCCCACTATTCCTGCAGGCGGGTGACCTCGCGCTCGAACTCGGGCAGGTGGAAGCAGAGCTCCAGGCCGAATAACGCCGCCAGCCTCGTGCACGTCCTCAGCGCGTCGAGCTGCTCCCTGACTGGGAATCCACGGTCCTGCATGGCCCGTCTCTGGCGCTTGCCCAGGGCACTGCCGCCCTCCAGGCATGCCCGCAAGTGTCCCTGCGCAGGGGGGCCTCCGTCGCGGACTACTCCAAGGCAGCGATAGGAGTCAACGAGTGCTACGTCCCCGCGCGGCCTGGTGTCTCGCAGCCCGCAAGCTAGGGCTGCTGTCTTCGTAGGGCCATAGCGAAGGTGTCCTCGATACTTGTTGGACGTTTGCTGTAGGGCCTGCGCCACTTGCCCGCATTGGCCCCGCGAGGACACTTTGTTGCGGAGGTCGTCCACGAAAGACCGGGCCCCGACGCGGATCTCAGCCGACGCGGATATCCTCCTCCTCCTCCTCCTCCTCATCATCATCATCATCATCATCATCAGCATCATCATCATCATCATCATCATCATCATCATCATCATCATCATCAGCATCAGCATCAGCATCAGCATCAGCATCAGCATCAGCATCAGCATCAGCATCAGCATCATCAGCATCAGCATCAGCATCAGCATCAGCATCAGCATCAGCATCAGCATCAGCATCAGCATCAGCATCAGCATCAGCATCATCATCATCATCATCATCATCATCATCATCATCATCATCATCATCATCATCATCCCCTCCCTCCTCCTCACTCCTCCTTTTCATCCTCTCCCCCCCTCCCCCTCCTTCCTTCGCTACTTCGCTCCACCTTCCTCCTCCCTCCCCTCATACTGCTCTCGCATCTGCGCGCGGTCCCAAGAAGTACCTGTTTCGCCTGTAGCATGGTTCGCACGAGAGGGATCAACGTAGGGGCTGCACGCTTGCGTTATACAGATAACATTCCCCCCCACTCTCCGACCTTCATGTGCCCCGTATCAGAGCAGCGCCGTCGTTGTCGTCGTCGTCATCGTTCTGTTTATTCTTGTCATGACGTATTCCGACCTGCTCTTGCTCTTCGCCTGCGTGCAAAACCCCATGAGGTGCACGTTATGAGACGACGATGTTTCAACGCTGATACGGAGCCTGGTGTGCTAAAGAGGAAGAAGGAAGCGCGAGGAGGGAGGGGGAGTGAGAGAAACCTACACCTGCACATGGACAGGAACGCCTCTAAGCCTTCGCCTTTTTCTTAGGTCGTCGTCGTTTTCGCCTGCCCCACGTCCTCTGTCCTTTTCCACGCTTGCCCTCGTACATGCTCCTCCTCTCAGCTACGCGCACAGAGGAGGGGTGGCGCGAGGAGGTGCCCTCTGAGAAGGCAGGGGGGCTTCTTCGAAGGCAAATCAGCAGCGCCTGGAGGTTTCGCAGAAGCGTTCTCACAAGCCTCTGGGCCCCTCTAAGACGGCCCCTGCCGCCTAAGAAATACTCCACAAAGAACGACTGGCGTGAGGAGCGAGGGCACGAAAGGGTAACCAGCCAACTAGCAAGCACCCTGTTAACAATCAAGAACAAACTCTCGCAGACTGATGACGATGAGGACGACGACCGCGAATACGATCATCACTCTAGAACCACCTCACGGCCCATGTGCGGCGCTGAACAACAGCCGGCCGCGTCGCGCGAGAGGCCACCCGCGGCGTCGCTGGCATACCGATGTGCAGATCTGACGGCGCATTCCCCCGCCCTACCCCCGAGCTCCGCATGGGGCCGAGGTGAGCGCATTGCAGCGCAGCGAAGACGGCGACATGGCTTTACGCGGATGCCCTGCATGGAGCGAATTCGCGGGATCGCGCATCCGTGGGGCCGCACTTGGCATCCAGAGACGAGCGGGCAAACACACGGACACGTATGATGTCCATCACCCGTAAAGGCTGGGAGAGCGAAATAGGGAAGATTGACTACGCAGCGCTGCTCTGACGAAGGTGTGAGCTGCTTAGGGCGCCTGTGTTCCTTTGTGCTGATGCGCCGTCTATAAAGGAAGAAGAAGCTGCACAGACATAAACGGTTAGAGGTACTCTCGAATTTCTTGGATCCGCGCCTGACATGCCTTCCTGCCGCGCGGAGCGCGCAAAGAGCGGCGCGGGAGGCACCGCCAAAGGGGAAGGGCCAGCGCAGGTCCAAGCACTCCGCGCCGAGCTCCGAAAGTTTCGGTTTATGCAGTGTTTTCCTTCTTCGACTCTAGGCGCTGGGCCTACCTGACTGCTCTACCTACCCCCCACCCTCGCCCGACCCGAGCGGCCTGCCCGCTGGCCAGTCTGGAGGACGTGCAACTCACGGGCCGAACTCGGTCCCTAGGCCCCCCCCAGGGGTACATTCCTATCCGTTTTCGAGACGGACCCCGACGTGACGACGAGAGGCCTCCAGGAGGCCGAGGCCAGACACGGAGGAAATTATCTCGCTGGGGTGCGCCGCCAATATCTCGACTGGCCCTCCTCCGAAATTTGGAAGACGGGCGCCGCCCCCGTTTCCTTATCCCCCTCTCTTCTCCGACCCGGGTGCTCCTCGTCGCCCGGTTTCCCGGTCACATTTCGGGTCTTTGGCGGACGTTCGGGGCAATCCGGGCACACCCGGAACGCCGCTGCTGGAGAGCACCCCGAGGCTGGAAGACCGCCGAGAACCGGCTAAAACGACCGAAAGCATTGAACCTCAAACCCCCCAAAGCAATTCCTCAATTATTTGCGGTCACGCCCGTGACTAGCCGCGCCGCTCCCCTCCGCCCCTGGTCAGATCACGATTCGCGCTGGCGCCGTCTGGGAACTCACCACACTTAGTTAAGCATTCCCAGACGGCGCTAGCGTGAAGTGAATTGTGACGTGACCGGCCCCCTCCCCCCACCCCGCGGCCACGCCCTTGAGCGCCAGGGGATGAAAAAAACGGGCTCCATTTTCTCGTGACGAAAGATCACGACGGGAGGTTCTTACTCAGTTTCAGCCTCCTGGAGGCCCCTTCGGACTCAAATAACGACTCATGGATCAAGAGCTGGCCCCCTGGGAAGGAGTTTATTGAGCTCCTGCAGGGCCCGACGCCGTGAGAAGATCACGACGTCGGAGCTCTTGGGAGGAGGGAGCAGGAGGGCCCCCCGCTCCCCAGGCACCCCCTGTAGTCCGACTTGCCAAGCGAAATTCGGCCAGGCTGGATTCGGCCGGCCGACCTCGGCCAGGCTGCACTCGTCCCGGGCCAAATCCAACCTGGCAGAGCGCAGCCTGGCCGAGGTTGGCCGGCCGAGGTCAGCCGGCAGAGGTCAGCCTTGCCGAGCCTGTCCTGCCCCAGGGAGGGGCCAGGACCTCCAGAGCACGTTCGAGGGGTTCCCCCGCCACTGCAGCGACTTGACCTCGGGCGCACACCCGCTCCCGCCGCGCCCGCGCCGCTCCCGGCGATCGGGCGCGGGCGTCGGGAGCTCGAGCTCGCAGGCGGCCGTGCGGCACGAGGAGAGCGAAGCGGGGAACGGGACACGATGGGCACCACGCCAATGGAAGAGGAAACGAACAAGCGAGTTGTTCGGAAGAGTCGGAAGGCGGGGAGGAGGCCGCACGGCGCACCCGTCCCCCCTGGGCACGCCAGCCTGCCGAACTCAATGTCGGCGACAGGTGCGGCGTGAGGAGGAGGGGCAGGAGGCGGAGGGGTAGGATGGCGCAAGAAGCAGCTCTGCCCCTGCAAGCCCTCGCGGCTCCTACAAGCCCTCGCGGGCCCCTGATTTTCCAACATGTCTGCTGGCCCTTCTCTGGGTCATGGCAACTCATGTGGCAAGCTTAACTCTTTTGTTACTCAGGCTTCTTCACAGCACAACAGTCGGTACTTTATGCTTCCTTTGTTGCCACATCGTTGACGCTACGGTTCATCCCACCAAAGTCGGAACACAAAGACGTCAAAAGGGAGGACGCATGCCGCGGGCCGGGAATCAAGGCCCGTAGGCCTCCAGAGACCCGTAAAGGACCAACAACGCTCAACAGCTCGATCGTCATCCTCGATCCTCGATCCGCGAACCTTTCCTCGACATCCACTCCTCCCTACGCGCTCGATTCCTGGACCTCCCCTGAGATGCTTCCTGACCAAACACTCGAGACGGATCCAGCCGTCGCGCGATGAGGAAATCGACGACCACGACGACGACGACGACGACAACGA
The DNA here is from genome assembly GCA_963575745.1 of Prorocentrum cordatum. Lineage (NCBI taxonomy): Eukaryota > Dinophyceae > Prorocentrales > Prorocentraceae > Prorocentrum > Prorocentrum cordatum. The sequence goes on from CAUYUJ010007780.1 coordinate 798,395, forward strand.
CGGTGACGGCGACACTCGGGCTGGATCTGGCGATGAAGAAGCCCACACGTACCTCGATGTCGACCACGACAGCGACGACGACGGCGACACTCGAGGCGAATCCAGTCGTCGCGCGATGATGAGTCCAGAAATGAGCCGGCCGAAGGGCCCAATATCTGCAGCTGTGAATACCGCAGCAAACCAGAGGAGGGGGCTAGCAAAAGGCCAAAATCGTGCGTGAGAATGACGGAGCGACGTTGCTGATAGAATGCAGAGGTCGGCCGTAACGGCGTACATAACCCGTTATGGCTAATCTGCTCGTCTGTAGGCGCGGCTCTGGGGAGCAGCAGGCGGCGGGGTCGTTGGTAGAGCTCCCCATGGGGCTACGAAGCGAGTGAGAAGTGTCGCTAATGGGTGCGTTCACGCGATTCCTGCCACGGGGGCCTTCGGTGGATGGAGCTCACGATGGGGCCGCGAATGGTGCGAGGGGTGTGCCGAAATGGACATGGTCATGCATGAGATCCCTGCCACAAGGGCCTTCGGTGAAGCTCTTTCTGGGGCTACGAAACGTGCGAGAGGCGTTCCACAATAAGCGCTGCCACGCATGCAGTTCCTCTGGGGCCTTCGGTGGTGCTCCCGATGGAGTCGCGAAACGTGTGAGGAGTGTGCCGACATAGGTGCGGTCACGCATGCGATTCCTGCCACGGGGATTTCGATGGAGCTCCGTATGGGGCCACGATCCTCGTGAGTGGTGTACTCAAATGGGCGCGGCCACACGATTTTTGCAACTGGGGCCTTTAAAGAGCTCCCTGGGGAACCACGAAGCGTGTGAGGGTGTGTCCGATTGGGCGCGCCCGTCACACAAGCGAGTCTTGCCACTGGGGTCTCGTGTGAGTGGTGTGCCCAAACGGGCGCGGTCACGCAGGCGATTCCTGCCACTGAGGCATTCGGTGGAGCTCCCTATGGGGCAACGAAGCGTGTGAAGGGTGTGCCCAAACGGGCGCGGTCACGTATGCGATTCCTACCACTGGGACATTCGGTGGTGCCGCCTGTGGGGCCAGGAAACGCGTGAGGGGTGTGCCCAAGTGGGCGCGGTCACGCATACGATTGCTGCCACTGGGACCTTCGGTGGCGCCCCCCATGGGGCCAAGAAGCGTGCGAGGTGTGTGCCCAAACGGGCGCGGACACGCATGCGATTCCTGACACTGGAGTCCTCGGTTGAGCTCACAAGAGGAATGAGTGGCGCTGCTGATTCGAAACAATGACCGAACACCACAGATTGGCAGGGAAAAATCCGATGACGACAACGAATACGAATACGACGACGACGAAAACGACGAAGACGACGACGATCACGACGACGACGACGGCAACGACGACGACGATGACGACGACACGCGAGGATCCAGCCGTCGCGCGATGAGGAAGCCTAGACCGACCCCGACGACAAAGACGCAGATAACGACGACATAGGCCTCCCAAGCGAAGTCGGAGCAGAAGGGGTCGGAAGACCGCGCCGCATCGCCGATGCATCGGCGACGTCGGCGTGGAGAACATCGGGCTCCACGTCGCGCCGCATTGCCGATGCATCGGCGATGCAGCGCGATCCTCCGACCCATTGGGGAGACATGGTTTTCGGGCCACAGATTCGGTTCTCCGGCTGCCGTTCGGGACGACCTGGGCACCCCCATAGCGCCCTCGGCGAGGCGCAGCTGCCGGAACGCACCTCGAGGCTGAAGAAACCGCCGAGAACCTGCGAAAATGCCCCCAACCTCGAATCTCGACCCCAACAAATTATGCTTCGGCTCCATTTTCTGAAGGCCTGGGGGCGACGACGTCACGACGACTGCGACGAGGAGGTGGTGAGTCGAACCGCAAAGCCCTGGCGGGGAGCCGCGGAGGCGGCCCCGCCGGCAGCCGGCCAGGCACGCATCGAAGGCGCAGAGGTGCCCGAGGGCGCGCGGTCCCTGGGACTTCGGCTCCCCCGGGTGCTGCCCCAGAGATGCCCGCGTCGTGAGGGCCATCCACAGAAGAAGGCCGATGGAGGTAACGGCAATCGACCTTCGGGGGGCCTCCTTGTCACCACGGCTCGACGCAGCTCAGAAAAGTGGATCCGGGGAGGGGTCTGGAGATCGATTTTGAGCTGCCGGCTTCAAGAGAGAAGTCTCAGAGGTCTGGACCCAGACATGCTCCCGTCGTGGACAAATCACGGAGGGAGGTTTTTGGCCGTTTTCGGCCTCCGCGGGCCCTCGCCGGGCCCAGGGACAACAATTACGCTACCGAGGAACCCCACATACTTTTAATATTATGTCTGGAATGATGATAGCTGAAATGAAACATGCAAGAATGATGCTGGTGGCCGTTGCCCCGCGAAACCCCTCCGGTGTCGACAAAATGGTACCCCTGCCACTCTTTAGGCGCCTGGACCGTGTAGAAACCGCCCCCTGCGCACCCCCTCTGGTGTCGAGAAACTGCCACCCCTGCCACACTTTCCGAGCCTGGACCGACTAGAGACCGCGCTCAGGGACCACCCCCTGCGCACCCCCTCTGGTGTCAAGAAACTGCCACCCCTGCCACACTTTTCGAGCCTGGACCGTGTAGAGACCGCGGTGAGAGACTACCCCCTGCGCAGCCCCTCTGGTGTTGAGGAAGTGCCACGCCTGCTATGCTCTGGACGAGAGGCGCGCACAGCGACCGCGGTGAGAGACCACCCCCGTGCGCACCCTTTCTGGTGTCGAGAACGTGCCACGCCTGCTATGCCCTGGGCGAGAGGCGCGCATAGCGGCCGCGGTGAGAGACCGCCCCCCTGCGCACCCTGTCTGGTGTCGAGAAAGTGCCACGCTTGCGATGCCCTGGACGAGAGGCGCGCGTAGCGGCCGCGGTGAGAGACACCCCTCTGCGCACCTTTTCTGGTGTCGAGAAAGTTCCACGCCAGCGGTGCCTGGACGAGAGGCGCGCGTAGCGGCCGCGGTGAGAGACCACCCCCCGCGCACCCCCTCTGGTGTCGAGAAGGCGCCAAGCCTGCTATGCCCTGGACGAGAAGCGCGCATAGCGGCTGCGGTGAGAGACCACCCCCTGCGCACCCCTTGTGGTGTCGAGAAGGTGCCACGCCTGCGATGCCCTGGACGAGAGGCGCGCATAGCGGCCGCGGTGAGTGAGAGACCATCTCCTGCGCACCCCTTCTGGTGTCGAGAAAGTGCCACGCCTGCTATGTCTCTGGACGTGAGGCGCGCGTAGCGGCCGCGGTGAGGGATCCCCCCCTTGCGCACCCCCTATGGTGTAGAGAAGGTGCCACGCCTGCTATGCCCTGGACGAGTGAGAGACCACCACCTGCGCAGCGCCTCTGATGTCGAGAAAGTGCCATAGCTGCGGTGCCTGGACGAGAGGCGCGCTTAGCGGCCGCGGTGAGAGACCACCCCCTGCGCACCCCCTCTGGTGTCGAGGAAATGCCACGCCTGCTATGCCCTGGACGAGAGGCGCGCACAGCGACCGCGGTGAGAGACCACCCCCGTGCGCACCCTTTCTGGTGTCGAGAACGTGCCACGCCTGCCATGCCCTGGGCGAGAGGCGCGCACAGCGGCCGCGGTGAGAGACCACCCCCTGCGCACCTCTTGTGGTGGCGAGGCGTCTGCTTCTGATGCGGGGTTCCTGCCACGCCGTTCGAATCTTGCGCGGATGTGTTGTGTGGTGTGCGTGTCAAGTGTGTGATGCGTGTGCGGCTGCATCTGAACGTGTGTCTCATGTGGGTGCTCACAATGTGGCGCATACGTCGTGGGCGTATGATGCAGTGAAGACGCCAGGCGTGCACTAGCGGTGTCGCGGCGACCCCATGAAAGCTGTATGTACACGCGTGTCTCATGTACATGGTGTCCATGTCTTGCGCGTGGGTGAGAGAGGAGGGAGGAGGAGGGGAGGAGTGAGACGCGGGTACGACGCGGCAAGGAAGAAAACCATGACCCCACGAAACATGTGGGTAAAAACAAGCCTGGCATGAACCGACGGCCCTGCAAGGTCGGGACTTCCGGGGGCCCCGTCTATTGAACAAATCGTGACATCCGATGGATCCAGCCGTGGCGACCCGAAGTCCAGGAAGACCCCCAAAGACTTGCCAAAACCCTCACTCATCGATCCCCCTCCAAAACGGGCCTCCGAGGCAAAGCTTGAAAATCCGGTCGCGCTTCGTTGTGACGCTGGAGAACGTTTCAGAGCCTCGAACCTCGAAAGGCGTCGGGATTCTGGGTCCTCGCTCCGTGGTCCCCCGGGGGCAGCGCGAGTGCGAGCTTCTGCGGCCTCTGGGTCAGGACGTTGTGTCAGGTTATCTCCGAACCTCGGTGCGAACTCTGCTCAGAACTCACCCCTCCAGCGCGCGTAGACCCCCTTCCAAATCTACTCCTGGACCTCCCCCGGGGTGCGCTTGGACTAGATGGTTTGTTGCAAAGACCCTGCCGTGGCGACGAGGCCGCCCCAGGAAGCCCGGGATGACACCAAACGGATCACGAAAGCTTCAAACATCGATGCCCATCCTCCTGGTCTTCTCCCCACTCCCTCAACAATCATCCAAGGGCTCCTAGTCGGAAATAACATAAAACAACCGACCGTCTCGATGTGTTCCCATGGTTGTTCCGTCAAGGCATCGGTCAAGGGGTACACTTTGACAACAACTTCGAGTTGGACGCAGCCGTGGCCACAGAAATGCCCTGAAACAAGAACAAAATGGCAACGACAACCCCAATCGACGATTCTCGGTCCAAAGTGTCGCTCCTGATCCACCCCTTGTGGACTCAGACATCCGACGACATGATGCGTTTCCATGAACAGCCAAAGGAAGCAACGATCCCTTGTCCGCGGGTAGTTGTTCGTGCCGGGATCCATTTTTGGCCCCCATGCTGCGGAGGCCGAACTCGAGGAGAAATGCCCAAATTGCAAAGACCACATCGTCGGAGATCTGGGCCTCGCGATCGCGCAGAGAGCATACGGCCGTCGCGGTGTTTCTGCTCTGGCGGCGCCCGGATCCCAAAGGGGGCCCTGCGTATCCTGGAGAGCAGCGCAGGTTTTTCGGAGCTCCCGCGACGTGCAACATTTTTCAGTGCTCCCTCTCCCGAGAAGCGAAGGATAAGTGAGCCACATGCGCGGAGTAGCGTCTGCGCGGCGGCCACGCCCCCCACGCACCCAGACACTGGAAGGCATCCCATGCGCGCGACAGCGTCCAAGAAACAGTCAGCAAGCGCCCAGGAAACTCCGACGAGGCTTCAAGACACCCACCAGGACACCCACAAGGCCTCACTTCGTCTGGGGTCGGCGGAATGGCGTAAGCCTCTTGAGCAGCCCAAGCATCAAAATCTTAGAACATTAAACCGATTGGTTCAAACAAGACTGGCTGACTTAAATATGTTCTAAGAAGTTGTCGCGCAAACCACAAAAGAATATGTTAGAACATTCTTTGGCTGGCCAAAAAGCAAGTCGGGACGCTTCGCCACTGCATGATCGTCGGAGATACCGGGAGACAGGACGCTGCATTCTTCGGGAGACCTTGTCTGTCCGATAGCGCAGCGATCCGCGCTGAACCCGAGTCAAATCAACGTCGACGCGACGAACCGTCGCCGCTCTCGCGCCGAACACACGTCGGAGTACAAGAAAATACCGCGATTCAAAACGACAGCCAAGGCCCCCCGAGGATGCGAAGCAGCGCCGCAAGTCCCTCCAGCGCGGCTCCGAAGGCGGCGCACATGAAGAAAAAACAAAAGGTACCGATACCGCTACTCCCCAGACTTTCCCCTGGGTGCGTCCCGACGAGAATTTGGAAGCGAATCCAGCGGTGGCGACGAGGGCCTCCCGGGAGGCCACGAAAGGGGCAGACGAGGGAAGGGTAACGGTATCGGTACCTCTTCCTCTGAGCGAGCCCAGGGTCCCGGCGGGCAGCCGGTCCGAATTCCCCAGCAGCACGTCGAGCACGAAGAGGTGCCCGAGGGCGCGCGCGGAGCCCGGGAGCCGCTCCGGCTCCCACGCGCGCTGCTCCTCGCGGGGGTTGCAAGCCTCGAGGTTCCAGGGTCGAGGGTCGAAGGTCGCGGGGATTGCCCTCGAGGTTCCAGGGTCGAGGTTCAAATGAGAACGGCGCCCATGTACCGTGCTATGCTTGGACTACCTGCAGGCCCCGCTCCGACGCGGTGCGGTGGATGGCAATTCGGCTCCAAGGGGGCGAGGAGCGATGCATCGCACACTTTCTGGGCCGAGGATCGACGACGCCTTGGGAGACGCCATCGCGGCACGGTGCACACAAGTCGTCCGCAGGCCGAGGTTAGGAAGCAACTTCTGGGAGGTCTTCGCGAGACAGACTATCGAGGCTACCCTTTCTTGGCCAACACATGACATGCCAACTCCACTGCTCGCGGGATCATCCCACCCTCCCACCCGCTTGTTTATTGGCAACACCCACGCGTACCGATGGGAACTTCACAGCACGTCTCAAAGGCCGCACTGGCGCGCGGGCACTTCTGTGTGGGTCGGTGACTTGAGCGTTCGCAGTGTCAGGATGACGTCGGCAACGGCGACACAGATGATGATAGTATCAAACGATGGTCTTGGCGATGGTCATTGATGACGTGGTTGATGCTGATAATGAGGCTGATGCTGCTGATGATGATGATTATGATCATGCTGATGGATGGTGACGATGATGATGGTGGCCTTGATGATGATTGCGATTGTGACGACAGTGATGATGCTGATTATGATGGTGATGGTGGTGGTAATGATGATGACTATGTTAATGTTGATGATGATGCTGATGACGATGATGATGATGATAATGATGAGGAGGAGGAGGAGGACGAGGATGTTGAGGATGATGATGTTGATGATAGTGATGGTGATGACGGCACGGCCAATGACGGAACCGATGCTGATGACGACGATGACGATCATGATGTCCATGTGTCGGTGATGAAGGTGATTGTGCTGATGATGGCGGCAATGGTGTCGATTGGCGATGATGATGATGATGATGATGATGATGATGATGATGATGATGATGATGATGATGACGGCGGTGATGCGATAGCGCTGATGAGGGTAAGGTGGAGGAAGTGCGCGCGCAGAAATCTAGGAGACCTGGTAAACAGTTTCTTTGAAAACACGTGGCTCCCCATATGTCTTTGACGAGCTCTACCCTAAGATGCTTGTGAGCTCACTATGGTTGTTCATTTGGCGTGGGACAGTTGTCACGCTCGCGCGGCTGCGCGCGCGTGTGGCCCGCATGGTATGAATTCATATGAGTTCGTGCATTGGGCACACGCAAGACCAACGCAGATGCACCGCGTGGTGAAATGAGGTTGCGAGTTCTGGACGACATTCCTGAAATCACCTTGTTCTCTTACAAGATCAACATGCGCGCGGGCAGGTAATCACCCAGATGTATGATGAAACACCTATGACCAATGGGAGTGTTGGGTATGTATCTTGGAATGCGCTTGTTGTTGGTGTGATGGCAATGTGTGTGCGTGCGAGCGTCAGCTATCGGATCTTATTTGCAATGGTGCTCTGTAACATAATATATTGGGGTAAACGCATGTCACCGCATATGAACTGACTGGTTTGAGTAGGGGGGAGATAATGGCCTGGATGAGACAAATTCACAATGAACGATGGGGCAGAATACAATGGTGAACCAACAAATGCGGGCTGGGGAGGGCGGTACAGTCGGAAATGTTGAAAGGGGAGAACAAAACCCGATGGATGAGCCCAGATGGTTTGAGCCCAGACGAAGCCCAGGACCGAGCCCAGACTTACCCCGATGAAGTGGGACTGAGCGGAATTAGGAGGAAGTGCTCCAAATCAGGAAAATTGTCGACAACGGCTGTGGCAGCGCCGATGCTGAGTGATCTCCCAAGAATTGGATCCTAAGGGTTCAGGGGTTCGGAGGCCCCCACGGCCTCCAGGGCGCCCCTCACGAGGCCCAGAGGGCCCAAGGGGCTCCAAAGAGGAGCGAGAAGCTGGGGACACTTGTAGGCCAGGAGCTCCTGCAGCCACCCCGAATCCTCGAGGGGCCCAGGCGGAAGGTCGAACATATCGAGGGTCGAGGTGGCTCGACAAACTCGAGGATCGAGGAGCCCAGGCCTCGAAGTTCGAGGATCGACCTTAGGAAGCAACTTCTGGGAAGTCTCCGTGAGACAACCTATACAAGATATAAAGCCCGATGGATAGGCCATTAAGCAGGCCGGATTCGCCCTGATGAAACCCAGGGTCAAGCCCACATTCGCCCCGATGCTGCGGAACCGAGCGGAAGAAGGCTCGCTTTTGGCAGACGAGGTAAATTTTCGACCACGGATGCGCCAGCGCGGATGCTGAATTGAACCTCCCCGGAGGTACATGCACAGAGGCGGCGCAGACGGCCTCCAGGGCGCGCCTCACGAAGCGCGAGGGCACCAGGGGCTCCCGAGTGGCGCGGAAATCTGATCACACCCTCTGGGCAGGGGGTCCTCCGCCCCCCCCCCCCCCGACTCTCGAGGAGCTCGGGCCCCGGGGCCCGGGCCCCAAGGTTCGAGGACCGAGGGTCGTCCGAGGATCGACGACTTCGAGGATCGAAGGTCGATCGGTCGAGGACATCGCGACGGCTCAACGCCGAAGGATCGACGACTCTGAGAGTCGCCCCCGACTCCGAAAAACGCACTCGATCAGGATTGACAGAGAAAACGCGGCAATCTTACAGATCAATAAAACGGTCATTCAATAGAACTGGGCCAGCTTCCCGCGTCCCGAAAGCTTCTTCAAAACTTGTTCCCAACCCTCCTTGGTCGGGTATTCGTGTTGAGTAGAGCAAAGCGGTCGCGTCTCCTCCTCCTCCTCCTCCTCCTCCTCTCCTCCTCCTCCTCCTCCTCCCCCTCCTCTTCTTCCTCCTCCTCCTCCTCCTCCTCCTCCTCCTCCTCCTCCTCCTCCTCCTCCTCCCGCCTCCCGCCTTCTGCGTACCTATTGGGTGTGCATCTTGCCTGCGGTACTTCTTGTGTGATCATCTTGCCTGGGGGCTGCGATTCGCGAAACCGTGGCCACTTTCGAGGGCTAAATTAGACCTCGCCATCCCTGGGGGGCTACGACTCGCGAAACTGTCGCCACGTTCGAGGGCTGCAGGTGGGGACAGCATAATGGGTAGCCGCCGCCGACACAAAGTAGACCTCGCCATCCCTGGGGGGCTGCGATTTGCGAAACCATCGCCACTTTCGAGGGCTGTTAGGGGGGACAGTATAATGGGTAGCTGCCGCGGGCTCCAATTAGACCTCGTCATAACCTGGGGGGATGCGATTTGCGAAACCGTCGCCACTTTCGAGGGCTGCTGGGTGGGGCAGCATGGCTCGCCATCCCTAGGGGGCAGCGATTTGCGAAACCGTCGCCACTTTCGAAGGCTGCTGGGGGGGACAGCACAGTGGGCAGCCGCCGCGGACCCAACGTAGACCTCGCCATCCCTGGGAGGCTGCGATTTGCGAAACCGTCGCCACTTTCGAGGGCTGCTGGGGGGGACAGCATAGCGGGCAGCCGCCGCGGACCCAAAGTAGACCTCGCCATCCCTGGGGGGCTGCGATTTGCGAAACCGTCGCCACGTTCGAGGGCTTTGGGGGGGACAGCATAGTGGGTAGCTGCCGCGGACCCAAAGTGGACTTCGTTTCTACTGGGGGGATGCGATTTGCGAAAACGTCGCCACTTTCGAAGGCTGCTGGGGGGGACAGCGAAGCGGAACCAAATTAGACCTCGCCATCCCTGGGGGGGGGGGGCTGCGATTCGCGAAACTGTCGCCACTGTCGATAGCTGCTGGAGGGGACGGCATGGTGGGTAGCCGCCGCTGACCCAAATTAGACCTCGTCATAACCTGAGGGGGCTGCGATTTGCCAAACTGTCGCCACATTCGAGGGCTTCAGGGGGGGCAGCATAGTGGGTAGCCGCCGCGGGCTCAAACTAGACCTCGCCATCCGTAGGGGGGCCTGCGATATGCGAAAATATCGCCACTTTCGAGGGCTGCTCGGGAGGACATCATAATGGGTAGCCGCCGCGGACCCAAATCAGACATCGCCATCCCTGGAGGGGGGCTGCGATTTGCGAAACTGTCGCCACTTTTGAGGGCTGATGGGGGGACAGCATAGCGGGCAGCCGCCGCAGATACACATCAGACCTCGCCATCCCTGGGGGGCAGCGATTTGCGACACCGTCGCCACGTTCGAGGGCTGTTGGGGGGACAGCATCGTGGGTAGCCGCCGCAGATCCACATTAGACCTCGCAACTCCTGGGTGGCTGCGATTTGGAAACCGTCGCCACGTTCGAGGGCTGCTAGGGGGGCAGCATAGTGGTTGGTAGCCGCCGCAAATCCAAATTAGACATCGCCATCCCTGGGGGGCTGCGATTTTCGAAAACGTCGCCACGTTCGAGGGCTGCTTGGGGGGCCAGCTATAGTGGCTAGCCGCCGCAGATCCACATTTGACCTCGTCATAACCTGGGGTGCCGCGATTTGCGCAACCGTCGCCACTTTCGAAGGCTGCTTTGGGGGTCAGCTAAAGTGGCTAGCCGCCGCAGATCCACATTAGACCTCGCCATCCCGGGGGGGGCAGCGATTTGCGAAACCGTCGCCACGTTCGAGGGCTGCTTGGGGAGGACAGCATAGTGGGTAGCCGCCGCAGATACACATCAGACCTCGCCATCCCTGGGGGGTGGCTGCGGTTTGCGAAACTGTCGCCACTTTCGAGGGCTGCTTGGGGGGCCAGCTATAGTGGGTAGCCGCCGCAGATCCACATCAGACCTCGTCATAACCTGGGGGGCTGTGATTTGGGAAACTGTCGCCACTTTCGAGGGCTGCTTGGGGGGCCAGCATAGCGATCTGCGAAACTGTAACCACTTTCGAGGGCTGCTGGTGGATCAAGCGGACTGAGGCACCGCGCAGATCTGAGCGAAACCTCGCCGTCCCTGGGGGACTGCGATCTGCGAAACCGTCGCCACTTTCAAGGGCTGCTGGCGGGTTCAGCGGAATGAGGCACCGCGCAGATCTGAGCGTGACCTCGCCGTCCTTGGGGGGCTGCGATCTGCGAAACCGTCGCTACTTTAGAAGGCTGGTGGCGGGTCTAGCGGAGTGAGGCACCACGCAGATCTGAGCGGGACCTCGCAATCCCTGGGGGGCTGCGAGCCTCACGAATGCCGCTCGCAGAAGTATATGCGCCCATGTCACGTCATCACCTCCCTATAACGTCTCCAAAGCTACTCATGCCTCGCTTTGCGCAGGGGTTGGTACGTCGCCAGGGTAATTTGCGCACGCTGAGGGGCGAATGTGCTTCTAAAGCTGGGCCAGGTTTACAGCAATTTGATTAAGAAAAGCTGACTCAGCTTTTCGGGAGGACGTGTCTTGATCATAGCTCGACCGTATTTCCGGTGCTCTCGGCATCCGGGGAGGCCCAGATCTCTGGCGATATGCTTTCTCAATATGGGCGTTTCTCCTCGATCTCAGCCCCCCTCGTTCTCGCGTACCCATGGGGCGATCAGAAGTGGATCCGGGGCGAAAGCTGCAGGGACCGGATCGGACCTCCGGGGCGGGGAGAAGCTCGAACCTCCACCCCCGCGCTCCAAGCGCTCACAGAAGGCGCTCTTTCGGACCTCCTGGGGCTGCGGATTCACAACAGCACGTCGGCGGACGTCGGGGGGCCGGCAGCACGGCCCCCAGGAGCCATCGAAACGACTCCGGGTCAAAAGGCTGGCCGTGGGGAAGGGGTCAGGAAGGGGTCAAGATTCACGGGGGCCCGCGTCACGAACAATAATGCAACTTCGAAGGAGAGGGACAGGATAAGGGGGAAGATCGAGGATCGAGTCTCGGGGGAGCGAAGGCGCGGATCACGAGGGGGGCTCCAGCGCCTTCCCCCCCGCGCGGGCCCCAGATCTGGGGAAAGATTAAAGCGCTCCGTCGGCTGGCTCATCGAAGACTGCAGCGTTGCACCGCTTTCGCTCCACAGTACCGTCACTGGTAGCTGGCGACGCCAGACTTCTGCAAGAAGATGCCGCGCGACTATATCATGCACGTGTGTACGAGTGCCCGGACCGAGATAGATCAATAAGCCAACCATCTCAAGTGAGAGAACCCGCGGTCGCCGCACGCCTCGTGCGCACGTCAATTTCAAGAATACTTGACGCCTGAGTATGGCAAAACCGTCTAATCGCGCAGGCCTTGACCAGGAAGGGCTGCCGGCTCAAGATAACGAGACTCGTGGGTAGGTGGAGGAGCGCACGCAGCTGGGCAGGGAGGTGGAAGAAGAGGGGTGGTAACAGTAATACGAGAAACAGCAGAAAGACTGGGAAATGAGGCGGCAAGGAGGTAGAAAAACAAGACATGGGACGAACATGAGCCTTTGGAGCACCGCGCAGATCTCTTGGAGCGGCGCCAGAGGCGCCGCCAGGGGGGGCCAAGCGCCGATCCAAGAAACCCGCGCGGACATTCAACCGCGGGGTCTACATCATACGTCCTTAGGCCTTAAGGACGCTGGGGGGCCATCCTGGCTCATTTCTTGAAGCGCACCCAGCCGTGGCGACGAGAGGCCTCCTCGAGGACAACAGCGGAGGAACAACACCAGGGTGTGGGCCGCCGTCACCCCGACTGGCCCTCCTCCGAGATCGGGAGGACGAGCGTCCCCACAAAAGGGGTCTCCTGCGCCAGGCTCCGCCCCCGCACGAACTGCATCGCCAACACCGCCTGGCACTGCCTCCGCGACAGCGCGCGGGCAAGCGGCGGACACAGGGCCCGTGAAGCCTCCGCGAGCTGCTCCCACTCCGGCCCGTCGTGCTGCCTGTCTTCGGCGCGGAGTGGGGGGCGGGGGGCAGCCAGAGAGCGGAGAGCTCGAAGCCTCCCAGACGGAGTCGCGCCACATCGGCGACGCATCAGCGATGCGCCGGCGACGTCGGCGTTGCATCTGCGACGTCGGGGTGAAGACGATCGGGCTCCACATCAAGCCGCATCGCCGATGCATCGCCGATGCGGCGCGCTCCTCCGACCCCATCTGATCGGACCCCACCTGGGAGGCCTAGAGGAGTAAGCCCCCCGATCTCCAATCGGGGGTTGTTTCTCGGTTTCGGGCCTCTGGGGGCCGTTGTTGGGCCCCGAAGCATAACAAATTGATATGGGGCGGAAAACTGCACTCGAGGACTGGATCGGGACCTCTGCGGCCTGTCTTCCGTGGAGGTTACCGCACGGTCTGCCAACGTACCGTTTTGGGACCCCCACAAATTCTGGCCACCGCCGTCCCTGCCCCCATCATCGTAGGAACTACAGGGAACGGCGGTTCGAGGGCGGACCCCGCCATGCTATTGCGCACATGCGGGCGATGACCAGTATACCAGACACCTACCCGCCATCAGGGACGCCTGTCCCAGGGCGGCTGGAAAGGTTATACACCTACGGTGTCACGTTAGGGTGCCGCCCTTGGGCAGGCGCCCCCGATGGCGGAACAAATCATGCCAGATCGTTCTTCGACCACTAATACACGGTGAGCTCACACGGCATGGTGTTGTTGGGGCACGCGTAGCATTGAAGCTGAACGCCCTCACCACACTAATCCAATGTGAAATTTATGAAAAAAAACTACCGCACGGTCCGTCACCGCACGGTGGTAGGACCGGACCTCGGAGGCCCCAGTTGCCCGAGACATCCTTGGAGACCGCCCCACGTCCCAGAATCCTGCGGTCACCACGACTTCCCACTGGCTCACCACACGGTGTCGTCACCACACCGTCTGGGGCCCCCCGAGTGTCTGCGCTCTCCGTGTGCTTCCTCTCCACTCCCGAGGTGGGTGCTTGGCGCGCGGTGTTCGGAGTCCACTTGTCTCAGGCTTCCCCCTGCTTGTTGTTTCGCTGTTTCGCTTCCAATGGAGCTCTGAGGCCTCAGGATGGCCCCAAGATCGCCCAAGACAGCCCAATGAGAGGCCAAGAAGTGCTCGAAGATGACCCCGCACCAACTTGGCCAAGAGCATCCAAGGAGAGATTCAAGAGGCAATTTGTCGTGCTTCAGAGGGGCAGCACTAATCGGCGCCGCTCTCTTTTCTGGTCGAGACGCATTGTTCGTAGACATTGTGTCTGATACGCAGACTGATTTATTGTGTGGTGTGAGAGCCCACAGGGCGTCCTCCCTCCTCTACCTTCTTCCTCTCCGCATTATCCCACTTTTCCTCATCCTCCTCGTCCGACCACTGCGTGCTCGGACGATCCCCTGACCAGGGCAAATCTCCTGGCGATCGTTTCTGCATGGGCTGGTGGACGTGGACGAAGCGCCAAACATTGTAACACAACGGTTCCTGTTCCTCCTGCTCCTCCTCACTGATCGGATCCCTGTTTCTCTTCCTCACCGATGCCTCCTCCTCCTCCGCATTATCCTCCTCCTCCTACTCCTCCTCCTCATCATCATCACCACCAGCACCAGCACCAGCACCATCACCATCAGCATCACCATCACCATCACCATCACCATCACCATCACCACCACCATCATCATCATCATCATCATCATCATCATCATCATCAGCATCAGCATCATCATCATCATCATCATCATCATCATCATCATCATCATCATCATCATCATCATCATCATCATCATCATCATCATCATCATCATCATCATCATCATCCTCATCCTCATCCTCATCCTCATCCTCATCATCATCAGTCATCACCATCACATCATCACCATCACCATCATCATCATCATCATCATCATCATCATCATCATCATCATCATCATCATCATCATCATCATCATCACCATCACCATCAACATCAACATCAACATCAACATCATCATCCCTCCTCGCTCCTCCTCCTCCTCATCGTCCTCCTCGTCCTCCTCCTCATCCTTCTCCTCTCCCCCCTCCTCACTCTTCTCCTCCCTCCTCCTGCCTCCTCCGTCCCTGTAAATCTTCTGCTCGCTGCAGCGCCGCACTCTGCTGACAGGCCATTGGTTTCATCAGTGCGGCAATCCAAAAGAATCTCCCTCCTCCTCCCTCCTCCTGCACTGCTGCACCCTCCCTCCCTCCCTCCCTCCACCGTGGGCCGATAGGAACAGGCGGGCCCACAAGCAGGCCTGGAACCCACCAGCTCAGGCCCACCACCCGAAGAGAGGGCAACTGGTGCGCCCTCCACCCGCACTCTTCCCCCCCCTGGGTCCCCTGCCTCCCTCCGCCCCCCCTCCTCCAGCATGCAGCTGGCGCGGAGGTCAAGCACGACCCTCGGCCGAACCTGCGTCCTGGATCCTCGATCGATCCTCGGCCCTCGATCGAACCTCGATTCTCGATCCTCGATCCTCGATCGATCCTCGGTCCCTGCCCCTCCGGCGCCTCAGCAGCAGCCGAGACGCCGGCCCCCCGATCTCCAGCTGCCGCGCCAGCTCGGCCGCCATCTGCTCCTTCGCCCCGCGGGCGCCAGGGAGGGAGAATTTGATCTCGCTCCAAGGCGGTGGAACGGCTCGCTGCCAGGTGGGACTCCCAGGTAGTCCTGGCTGGCCTCGACGAACCCCCCTGCCTCTAGTGCCAGCCGGCCTCGACGAACCCCCGACAGTAGGCCAGCCGGCCTCAACACTCCGGCGCCGCCCGCGCCCCAGGGTCGAGGTGCTGAGACCGCCCTGGACAACTCGGGGGGCCAGTTGAGGCCGGCTGGCACTAGTCGGGGGGCTCTTTAAGGCCAGCTGGGACGATCGGGGGGGCTTGTCTATGCGAGGCCCGAGGATATTAGAATTCCCCGGTGGAACGGTTCGCTTCCGCGGCGCGGATTCCACAGAATTCCTGGCCTCCCCTGCCAGGAGCCTACGAGGAGCCTACGAGGAGCCTCTGCCGTGAGACCCGAGGGCTCACAGTCGCGGCCTCTGCCCGAGTCGCGGGGCCGGCGAAGGGCAGGACACTCATGCCCACGTCGGTCGCTCGTGCCTGAGAGAGCTGCGTGCTCTTGGACGCCGAGCGCGGCTCCCAAGAGGCTTGCAAACCACATCGAAGGGCAGGGCACCCGTGCCCACGTCGGGGGCGCGTGCCGTCTCCTTCGAGGGGGCAGCCTGGCGAGAGGGCGGGCGGGCTCCGACTGCAGGCAGGCACCTAGGATAGGAGACCTTGCCGCAAGAGGCCATGAGATCCTGGCGTCGCAGTCTTCCACCCTGGCATCCCAAGAGTTTCCCCCGCCGCTGCTTGACCGCCGCTTGACTCCCTCAAGCTTGCTGATCAAAAAAGCCGCCCGTGTTCGGGCCCGGGGACCATCGCAGATCGATCTGGCTCGAAATATGCAGCAGACAAATGGGGTCTATGGTCTGTGACTCAGGCCGTGGTTTTCGCGATGCTGCAATTCTTCGCAATGTCGAATCTCAAGAACTTCTGCGCGTCACTGGGTCAATCGGGGGAAAAGAGATTTCCGTGGGGCACCTTTTGGCAGGCCAGTGTCGAATCGAAAGTGCCTGCTGCAGAAGGAGTGCGCCGATCGGTGCACCTGCTCCGATCCTGGCTGGTCCCCTTCCTGGGCCCAGCCCGCGCCTTCCTGGCTTCGCCAAGAGAGCTGGTATACACCGCGCTCGACCCCAGGCATCCGACGATACGGCTTTTCCAAGGAGCGCCCCCAAACTTCCCGACCCAATCCCCGGGTACATTTTGCATGGACCCCGGAAACGCCGGGACTGGAAAAATGAGACTGGAAAAATGAGATCGTCGGAAATCTGGGATCCCGGCCCCGGGCCTGCCAGCATATGGCGGGCTCAATAAACCCAGAACCAAAAAAACTTGTCATCCCTTGGGAAGCCCAGTCTTACTTCGGTGGCTTCCGCCAGCCTTCCGCCGGTTTCCGCCGGCGGCGGCGGCCTCGTTTTGCTTCTGCCGCCTTCCGCTGGCCTTCCGCCGAGGAACTCCTTCAATCCTTGAAAGCGAAGCCCTACCTGAACGCCCCACATCGGCGCAGGTGCGCAGCTCGTCGCGCCCCCCCCCCGATCGAGGGCCCGCAGCCACTGGCGCATGCCCCAGCTGTTGGGAAGGCAGCGAAGGGCAGGGCACGAGTGCCCACGGCCACTGCGCTCCTCGGGAGCGGCCCACGCCCTCCAGGGTGCAGGGTGGCGATCAAGACACTTCTCAGTCGCGGCGACTCGGGTCCAATACGCGGTCGGGGTAACAAAAGGACGCTTCGGGGCCAACCGAAATACAGCAGGAGCAGGAAAGGCGTGGATGGGGGAAAGGAAACCGCGGGCGGAGCACGCTCAGACCGTAAAGTTCTTGTGCGTGCGTGCTGGACGATCAAGGAACAGATACGCGGGGGGGAAGACGAAGAACATACGGTCAGGAGTTTGTGATTAGCGTGTCGCGGAGGCGGTCCCTGCGACAAGCCATGCCTTGCAAGCGGAGAACGTGTCGCTCCGCTCCGCGGGAAGCTGGGACAAGCTCGGGCCGCTGACGCCTGGGAGCTGAGACGTGATCGGCGTGTCGCGCCTAAGCAGGGTGGGCCAGAACCAGCGGAACGACACATCAAACTAAAGTTCCCGATCGCAGTTTCTGCAACAGGTGACAAGAAGGTGACGCCCACGAGCAGGCCCGGAACACAACTCATCAACCATCACCTTGGAGAGCTGGCCAACCAACCTCCCCATCATCCTCATGCACATCCCCCTCCTCCCTCCTCCTCCTCCCTCCTCCTCCTCCTCCTCCTCCTTCTCCTCCTCCTCCTGACCCCTCGCCTCGCTGCCTGCACTCGCCGCTGCGCTTGTGCGGTGGCCTGGTTTTGTAGTTTGCCGATCGCTCGATCGCCCGATCGTGCGGTGCCGTTCGCTCTCATCGCTCGAGTTCACGGGTTCACGACGAAAGAACCCAAAAGAAGAAACGAAAGGGTTGAAACAGCGCCGATGGAAAATGAGGAAAACGGAGAGGAGGGAGGACAAGAGGGAAACAGGGAGACCATGCGCCACCGACACCCTGCGCCCCAGCACAGATCCAGGCGGACGGCTCCTGCCTAGGGAGGTGCGGGGCGGGGGGAATGTCCACACTGCAAATCATTGTGTTGCGCGCTCCTGGACTAGCCGGGAAAAACAAAAACAGCCACAAAAGGACACCTTTTGCACACCTTGTCTTTTTGGATCCCCATGTCGAAGAACCTGGAAAGAGGACCAGAAACATCTTGGCTGGTGCTGCCGATTCCCACCCAAGCTATCGACCTTCCGCCACCTTCCCTCCCCTCCCCTTCGAGCAGAGCGCAGGCTGTTGCCAGGAAGTCCACTTGTGGACTTTTTGGAAAGTCAGGAGCGCGCCTCACTTGCTCCTGCTGCTGGCAGTGGGAAGACGGATGGGGTTCGCGGCGAAAGCGTCGCAGCTGAAAGATCGTGCGCGGTGTGCTGTGGCACGAAGCCGCTCGTAGACTGAATCATAACGGATCCATCCTCGTTCCCCCCCCCATAACCTCCCCCCCGTTTTTCCAACACCCATCAAGCAGTGCTGCTAGCTGTGGAAGGAAAGGAGAGGAGGAGGAGGAGGAGGAGGAGGAGGAGGAGGAGGAGGAAGAGGAAGAAGAGGAGGAGGAGGAAGAAGAGGAGGAGGAGGCGAAGGAGGAGGAGGACGAGGAAAAACACCCCCCAACAGTTGGTGACCAGCGTGGGGGCTCTTGGGACGCACGTCAACCACTCCCCATTCCTCGAAACGTCCCTACCGCTCCACTATTTGGGGTGCTGGTAGCTGGTGGCGAACAGTGCGCCGACCGCAGGACCCCAGCCTTTCAACGCGATGTGGAAGGGTGCGCTTCCCTAAGCGGGGCTCGTCGCCTCCCCATATCCTCCACCCTTTTTCCCAACCCCCGAAAACATCGCCAAAGGGCTTGCGGCTTGGCCAACACCGCAGCGCGGGATGTGGAGGAACGGGGAAGTGGGGGGGGAGAGGATCGAGGTGCGTGGGGCGGAGGGGTGGGGGGGCGGGAGGGCACGCAGCCTGCTCCCACAGGCTGCAGTCGGCACGCGTTATGCTGCCGATCTGTGGACACCAGTTGAAGATTCAAGGGGGTGCCCCTGCGCTGAGGCACTCCTTTTTGTATTCTCCCCACATTCAATCCACTGGCTGCGGAGCGGCGCGCGCGGGATGAAACATGCAACGCGCGCTACAAAATGCCGCCGGCTGAAAAAGGCAGTCGCGCAACGCAGAGAAACCACCAAACGATCAATGGCTCTCCACCAGGTCGGGCGACGATTGAACGGGGGAGAGAGCGAGGAGGGAGGGGAGGGAAACAACCTCGCGGGTGCGTAGGCCAGCCAGGGCATAGCCTGGGACACTCGTAGACTTGTCTCACACGAGCGGAGGAGGAGGAGAGGGATGAGCAAAGACACAGGGCCGACTCGGCGGCACAGCGGTTCGCCGCGCGGTGGCGAACGAATCAGACTGAGGCTCGTGTCATGCAGCGTCAAATCAGAAACTGCAGGGCCCGCGGGCGGCCGCGCGCGGCCTCCCGCAATCCCAGCAGGAGGGCATCGGAAGTCGACGAAGGCGAAGGAGTGGCGGAGGACGAGGACGTAGATGAGGGAGAAGAACTAGAACATCTCCAGATATTGTGGTTGCTGGCGTTCGAGGCGTACATAATTGCGCATGAAGCAAGGCAGTCCTGCCGAGGACGGCGCGGCTGCCCGGATTCATGACGAGTTGCACGAACTGCTGGGCGCCGCAGCGCGCGAAGTGCTCGACGCTGTCCTCCTGCGCGCGGCAGCACCGGGAGCGCGTCCGCTGCTGGAAGCGGCGGCCCGCGATGAGCCCGCTGCGCAAGATCCCGCTCGCGGCCGCCTGCACGCGGGGGGGCGCGATGTCCTGGGGGCCCTGGGCGAGGCGAACTGCGCGACCCACTCGCCGGCCAGGCAGAATCTCAATCTGCCACCTATCCAAGCGACGTTGCAGATGCTGGAAAGCTTCCCCAGCTGAAGGCGGTCGCAGGCGGTCGAAGCAGATGCGCTGCCACCCGGCCCTGATAGCGTGTTCTGGCGAAGTGTCGATGGGCCCTGAAGTCTGGCGGGTAGTCCTGGAGCGCGCTGTGGGCCCGTCGCAAGTTGTGCAAGCACGAGTTTCGAAACCAGTTGCCCCAGTGGACCGCCCTGTCAAAGGCGGCGCAGTCCACGATGGCCCTGTCGAGGTTGCGGAAGCACTCCGCGATCTCGAGCCTGCCCGCGCCCAGCGGGCTAGACTGTGAAGCCTGCCGGGTTCGTTCAGGGCGCGGTCCTCGGCTTTGCCCGCGGCGCGCGCGCAGAATGGGACAGGCGAGCCCAGGGGGCTTTCAAGTTGGCTGCGAGAGTTGTGGTGGGGGGTCGCAGGGAGGGGGCGGCGATGGGGGCGCGCGTTCGCAGCGTTGGCGCCCGCGCGTTCTACGGCCCAGATGAAGCGAAGAGCGGTGCCGAGCCTGTCCTCGCAGTCCGCGGCCTCGCGGGGCTTCTCCGGGCCGCGGCCCGCGGCGCGGCTCACCTTCTGGATTGATGCCTTGTAAGGCGGGGTCCGCTCATGGTGCGAATCGGGGTCGGCGTTGAGCTCCGAGAATTCGAGCGCCGCCCCGCGGCTGAAGTCCGGGCGCGCGCCCGCCACCCCCTGGGTGGGCCCGTCCTCAAAGCGGCGCGGCCGCGGGCGCTGCGCCTCGCGAAGACGGCGGCGCGGCGCGAAGAGAGGCGCGGGGCCAGTCGAGCACCGCGGAACCGATGTACTTGCTGAGGGCCTCTGCAGGGTGGACTTCGCAGTAGAAACGGCTTTGTCGCGACCGCGCTCTGGCCGACGCGCGCGCGACGCTGCCCTGGTACAACGCGAGGCCGACGAGGCCGAGCAAGTCCAGTCCCTCGGCGGCGTTCCGACTGCCCGAGTGGTCGCCCACGGACATTGAGACGCGGTCGCCGCTAGTCCGGCCCCTGCAGCCGCCGTCGCCGCAGCGGCTCACGAGTAGATGGGCCGAGCGACCCCGCGGCGCAAGGCAGCGCGGAGGCCGGGAAGGCAAGGCGGGGACGTGCCCGAGTAGCCAGGGAGGAAGACCCCCACGTCTTTCGCGCGCACATCGGGGCAGGCCGGGGATTGCACCACCAAGATGTCGAGGTTGCCAGGGCGGCTCTTCAAACGAGGACTGCCGCCCTCCCTGGCGCGACGACGTCGCGCTCGGCGAGGTTCGAATCATCGCGTTCCGAAAAAGATTGCTCGACCGCGACTCCCACTCCAGCGCGGGCCGTGGAATGCCACGGTGCCCGCCATGCTTGGCTGTCGCGGGGCTCTCTCGAAGATGCGTTGCCGGCCGCCGCGCCGTGCGTCTCGGCCCGCGCGCCCGCGTCGCGGTGCGACATGCGATCGGCCGCGCGCGGGCGCTTCTGCTCGCGCCTACCGAGGTCGGCAGCGGAGCGCGCGTGCGAATTACAGGAGGCCCTGCTGAAGTCGCCAACGAACGGGCCTTCTCGAGGGGCAGGCAGGGAACCTCCGGAGCAAGCGCCGACGAAGAGAGATGCAGGGCCCCGCTCAGCCGGGTGCGCCGGCGGATCTGCTCGGACAGGTCGATGCCCACCACGATCTGCGACCGGTCGCCGCGCGAAATGTTCCGCGGGGGGGAGGTGCGCCGACGAAGATCGGTCGAATTCGCGTGAATGGCGTCGCAGGCGCGACCCGGGTCGCCGCGGCGCATCATGCCAGTCGAGTCGAGGGGCGCGATGACGACGTCGATCACCGTCGCGCACCCGCACGTGCTCAGAAAACAACGAATTCCTGGGGGCGGACCCCCCTGGCGCGGCGATGCCGCTAAGGATGGCGGCCCGCCGCCCCCGCCGCCCTCCTGCCTTCTCCCGCCTCGGGTTGGTCCCTGAGGTCGTTCGCGATGGCGATGCCTATCCAGTCCGTTCCCGCCGCCAACGCCTGCCCGCGCAGCGCCGCGAAAACCCGGTCGACTTCGGATTGAGAGGCTAGGCGTAGCCGCGCCCGGCCCGCAGCGGCCGCTCTGTCGCGCGCCCGGAGGTGGGCCCGCTCGCCCTGCCTGGAGGCGCGGTCGTCGGGGGTCTCCTTGACGATCAGGAGGCTGTTCATGTCGAAGTGGTTCATGAGCTGGCGCGCGACTCCCCTCCCGTCGGGCACCAGGCCCCTGTTGATCGACATGTCGGTAACGAATTTGTCTGCGCCGCCGCTGGAGCGGGTTTCCCCTCCTTGCGCCGGGATGCCCCCGACTGCGTTACAGCGGCGGCCAGCGCGAGCCATGGTCGGCAGCCGTTGCGGGGCGGCTTCCAGCAGATGCGTGCCACCGCATCCCCTGGGGCCTCCATTAAGATCCAATGGACCTCCAACTCTCCTCTCAGCCTCCGTCAGGATGAGGGCTGCGCCCTGGCCCGCGCCGGCGCCGCCGCGCCGACTGGCCCGCGCCGACGCCGCCGCGCCGACGCCGCCACGCCGAGCAATCTTCGCCGACGCCGACGCCGAATGGCACTCCACTGTCTTCGCGCCTGGGTCGCCGCGCAGTTTGCGGTCGGCGATGTAGATCATGCTGGCGGCGGCGCCCCTCTCTCCTGAGCTGCTTCATGTCGGCCAGCTGCTCGAGTTCATAATGGCGCCCTGGAGGGGTGAATTCCGACGCCGCCCTGGGCAATTCTCTGGAGCTGCGCGGGCTCGGGCTGGGCTGGCAGGGGCCTGCGTGCCCATGGCGCCCAGCCTGCCTAAGAGATGCCCCCGTGCGCTACTCGGGAAGTCCACGACGCGCGCGCCCCTCTCCACCGGCGATCAAGAGGGCAGCGGGGATCACGAGGGCGGGGGCCAAGCGGGCTGAGCCCGCGCGCGGGGCGAAGACGCCGAGCCCCTGCCGCGCGCGACGGGGGCATTGACGCCCAGGGGGGCCATTTCAATGGGGTGGGCCACGAAGCGCCGGCAGCCGCAGATCGTTATCCAGCTCTCGCGCAAGAAGGGGCGGGTCCAGAGGCCCATGGGCCTGCCCGTGGAGCCCGTGCCCGGGGGCAGCGCGATCGGGGCGACCATGCGCAGGGCCGCCGGGAAGCGCACCTGTGGGGGCTTCATAAATTTCGCGAGCAACCGCGCGAGCGCATTGTGGTCCGAGGGCGCCCAGTGGCGGAGGCCTTGCCAACCAGTTCGGCGAGCGGCTTGCCGTCGCCCTTCCCCGCCAACTCCGCCGCAGCCCTGGCTCGCTCGATCGCGGCCTCCGCCGCGCTGCCACTGGCGATGGCGGACGCGTGCGCGAGCAGGAACTCGCTCGGGAGAAGTACCTGCCCGCGAAGGAAGCGCTTTGCATCGGTGCCAGAGCAGAAGGGCTGGGGCCTTGCACTTGCGCCGCTCGCACAACACTGCTCGCGTCCGGGCACCCCTGCGCCCGGACCCCTGCGCCCTTGTGCGGGCCCCCCCCGAACCCACGACAAGCCTGCGGCGGGGCGGCTCATGGCTGCGACGCGCAGGCCCGTGCCAGCCTGAAGCATTAGCAGACAACCTCTCCGCGCGCTGCGAAAGGAGGCCCGCAACGCGAGTGGCGGAGGGTCGAACATGGGGCGGACGCATCAGGGCAGGGGGGGGTGGGGGTGCAGTCGGACCCATCGGGCTGCAGTCGGCAAGCGTTATGCTGCAGCTCTGTGGGCCCAAAATATCGCGCGCGCGCTCCTTCTCCTTTCGAAAAATCCACCGAATCACTAAAAATGCTCTTTATGCCGGGGGAGTGTCGGTTATGTTCTTCAGCTCGTGGATCCTCTCACCATTCATGGCGAGACCCACGTTCGCGCTGAACGGCGGCGGCCCCCTGACGAGGTCGCAAAGCGCGTCCAAGAGGAGCGCGCCTCTTATATGAGCGAGAGGAGCACCGAGTGATATCGTACTCGAGCAGTCGCTGCACGCGCAAACAATACATGTTCTCGTTAGGACTGGGGCTCCTGGAGAGAAGCTTTGCGAAACCCACTTGGGCTTGGTCCCAGAGCTCCATGATTCCACAAGCGGTGTCCTTGTTGCCGTGGCTTTCGAGGTGCGTCGCCTTCCGCTCGGAAGCCCTCGTCCACGGCCAGCGGGTGGACAACGGCCCCCCGATCTCCAGCAACTGGATAGCAACGTGCGCCGTAAAGGTCTGGAGTAACATGCTCTTCAGGCGGAACATTACCAGGATGATGTGACATGTTAGGGACCGCAGTTTCCAACTTGTCGGCCTGCTCGCACTCCGTGGAGATGTCAAAAGGTCCTGGCGGCCTCGTGGCCCGGACTCTCCACGCAACCCACGCCTGCGAACGGCACCGAACAGGCGAACCGAGGCACCAGTGCCAATACAGATGCTTGCAAAGTGCAAGGAGGTCTTTCAGGTCTGGCACTTGGAACTCGACGCGTTCGTAATACTGGTCCGTGGCTGGGGACAGCCGAATAGGCAGGGCCCCGCCGCGGCCTTCGGCGTCGCGTCGTGCTCCGCGAGGCCTCATCGGCGCCCTCGGAGCTCGATGGCCCCGCCGGGCCTGCACCTTCCCGCGTTGGCCTGCGCGGCGCGTCCAGCACATGCTTGCCGATCTTGCCTGGCCGATGGGCGAGCGCCCTACGGCCTGCCCTCCAACCGTCGAAGCGTTTCGCCAGCTCGAGGTCGCCCCGGTGGACGAAGCCGACACTGACGTCCTCGGACGTGGCCTTCCGAGGCAGCCCGAAGAGGCTGGCCACATCCCTCAGCGCGCCCTCGAACTCCCCGAGGCGCTGGCCCATCGCATCGCAAACTTTACCGCCGCTCAGGCGCTCGATGAGTTCAGCAGCAGCCCGGATCGTGGTGCAGTGGGCCATGCAATGCCCATGCCGCACAACGATATCCTTCCTCATGGGAGAAATCGAGAATCTGAAGAGCCACATTCGAATGAGGACAATCAGTACATTATGCAGGATACACAAATGCCGTGCCATGAAGTGATGAGAGGTAAGCCCTGGGGACCACAGCCAAACCAACTCGAGCCCAAATGGCTGCGGCGTCCTCCTCCCTCTTCCTTTTGCCCTGCCCCTCCTCCTCCTCCTCCTCCTCTTTCTCCTCTTCCTCCTCCACCTCTACCTCCACTCATCATGACCTACCTGTTTGGCTTCCTGGCGGCTTGTTCCCTTCTCCTGGGGAACCCAAAGGGACCGATACCGCTACTCCCCGGAACTCTCCCAGGGTGCGTTCTGACCAGTATTTCGGAGCGGCTCCAGCTGTAGCGACGAGGGCCTCCCAGGAGGCCCAAAAGGGGGAAACGAGGGAAGGGTAGCGGTATGTCTATCTGTAGATTCCGTCCTCCCTGGACCTCCCCCGCCCCTCTGGAGAAGGGGCTGCGCAAAGGCAGCACTCCGACAGCAGCATGTGGCGCGAGTCGCAAGTCTTGATCACGATCGCCTCCTCCTGGCAGGGCACGGCAGCCGCCTGTACAGATGGGGGCGGGAAGGAGAAGAAAGGAGGATGAGGACGAGGAGGAGAAGGAGTAGGAGACGGAGGGAGGGGGAGGCGGGAGTGGACGAATCAAAACGAGTGTGCGCGGCGCTGAAGAGAGAATCACAAAGTGAGAATGAGCCGCCCAACATCCGTGAAACTTTTGCGAACTTTTGAACGTGCGCGGCGCGAAGGCGAAAGCCACTTTGGAAAGGATCCGCCCTCCACAAGTGAAGCTGCTGCAGAATTTCAAGCTTCAGCATCATACATGGTGAAGGAGTTCAGGCGAAACTGGGTGTGAGACAGCGAGGAGCTACTCACAAGGACAAGGGATGGAAGAGGGAGGTGAAGGAGGAGGAGGAGGAGGAGGAGGAGGAGAAGGACCAGGAGGAGGAGGAGAAGGAGGAGGAGGAGGAGGAGGAGGAGCTGAGGAGGAGGAGGAGGAGGAGGAGGAGGAGGAGAGGGCGGAGAGGGAGGAGAGGGGGAGGGAAGAGGGACGATTTCAAATCGAAGTTCTGGTCGGAGCGGGCTCCAGGACAGGTCCCGCGGACGGCCCTGAGGGGAAACGAAGCTCTGGGCCCAGACTTCTGGCGCCACAGACAGGTCGCGATCAAGAAACGCTGGCCTTACCAAATTGATTGGCCTCTGCGGAGGCTCGCTTCGGCCCCCTGGCCTAATCGAGCGCATCAATACAGAATCCCCTGGTCG
Organism: Prorocentrum cordatum; assembly: GCA_963575745.1. Classification (NCBI taxonomy): domain Eukaryota; class Dinophyceae; order Prorocentrales; family Prorocentraceae; genus Prorocentrum; species Prorocentrum cordatum. Next base: position 824,426 of record CAUYUJ010007780.1, read on the forward strand.
GAGACGAGAGGACCAGGGCCTCGTTTCCGAAACAGCCGTGGCGTCAAAGTCTAGAGGGCAACACCCTGATGACCCAGCCCACGCACCCTGCCTCCTGCTGCTGCTGCTGCTCGCCCCCGCGCCGCTCCTTTCTCCTCCTCGCCAGCACACTTTCTCCGACGTCCGCCGCTATGTTTTTAATCCGCGGCTCCAGAAATCCCGACCCCTCCCCTTGAGCACGTTGTCTTCGGCCTGGATCCGTTTTGGGAGGCCCCCGGCACCAATAACGGTCCTGGGAGGCCGACATAGAGGACGAACGCCCGGATTGACCATTAACATGAAGAAGTCGGAGCTCTGGGCTCTCCACCTCCGCACTATCCTCCTCATGGCCTCTGTTCCCCGTCTGCTCCGCCCTGCTTCCCCCGTTCTCCCTCTGGCCTGGCCGCCATCTCTGCTCCGCCTCGCCACCACCTGTCCTCCTCCACCCTGTCTCCCTCCCCCCTTCCTCGCCACCACCTGTCCTCCTCCTCCTCAACCCCCCGACGTCAGGATTATTCATAACGTCGACCCCCAGAGGTCTCGACCCGTTCCCCAGGACAAGCTTTCCATCCTGAGTAATTTTATGGTGGTCTCGAGGCCCGGCAAGGGCCCCCAGAGGCAGAAAATAGCGGAAAACATCACGTCGTGCTTGCTTCTCATAACGTGAGGGGGTTCTGGCTGCTCTGCACTGTCCTCCTCCTGCCACCTGTCCCCTGCCTGCTCCGCCCTGCCTCCCCATCCTGCTTAGGCAAATCTAGATCTTTTCATAATGCGGTCGGTTTCACGTGCCGCTCCAGGCACTGGAAGGTCTATTTCGTGACACGGCCAGTCCGGATCACCTCACGCATGAAATGGTTCGAGTGTGGGGGGGAACTGCCCCCCCCCGTCCTCCTCCCCCTGCCCTCCCTCTGGCCTCTCGCCCCCGCGCTCGACACAGGGGCGGGGCGGGCCCCCCCTGCAGGGCGCGTGCCCGCGGCGTGGCCCCCCGCCGGGGGGGCCTCGGCGGGGTCGCCCGCCCGCGGCAGGCGCAGGAGCGCGAAGAAGACCTGGACGCGCCCTCTCGGCGTCGAGCCCAAGGGGGAATGCAGAGGGGGCGGGCCTTCTCGGAAGGCTCGGAAGGCCTCCAGCCTTCTGAGACGTTTTCTGCGCCCTCTCAGAAAGCAGTGGCAGCTCCCCAGAAGGCTGGAGTGCTCCTGAGAGGCCCCGCCGCCTTCTGAGGAGGCCTGCCCCATCTCGCTTCCCCGCGCGGGCGCGCTGCCGACTCTCCCTGGGGCGGCGGCGGCAGGCCGGGAACGATGGCGACGGCGACGAGACGACCGCGGCGGCGAGACGACACCTGAGATCCTGGCGTCTCGACTCTCACAGGTCGATCTAGCTCGGCAAGTGGCGCAGACAGCCAGGGTCCAGGGCTCTGGTCGCTATTTTTGGCGATGTTGCATTTTTCCCGCCGTCGGATCTCGGGGGACGGCGGCGAAGACGGTGGCGGCGCTAGGGCTCAGGAGCATGGAGAACCTGAGCATCGCTGAGCCGATGCCCATTCCCAGTAGCATGGCCCTGGCCCCGCTGGCCGACTTGCCCCCCTTAAGTATGCGCTGTTCCCTTCGGGGTTCGCGCGGCCCGCCCCAACTTGGCTGGGGGGAGGAGGCCAGGAAGAACACTCAGATCTCCGACGGTATGCTCTCTCCAATCCGAGCGTGTTGCCTCGATGTCGGCCTCTGTCGTGGTCCCAGGGACAATCAAACATGAACCCAAGATGAACAAAGAACAACTACCCACGGAGAAGGGGTCGGGACCTCCTTCTCCTCCTTTTCGTGCTCTTGTTGCTGCTGCCTCCTCATTCTCTTCTCATCTTCCTCCCCCTCTTACCCCCCCATGATCTCTTTCCCCTCCCTCTTCCTCATCCGCCTCATTCCTCATCCCGTAGAACTCCATCGACACTCCTCCTCCTCCTCCTCCTCCTCCTCCTCCTCATCCTCCTCCTCCTCCTCCTCCTCCTCCTCCTCCTCCTCCTCCTCCTCCCCCTCCCCCTCCTCCTCCCCCTCCTCCTCCTCCCTCCTAGTGCAAGGGGGGGGTCGGAAGGTCCGCCCAGCGCTGGGAGACACGAGCTGGCCCTGGACACCAGCCATGACACAAGCAGCGGTACCAGAGGCCCGGGCCAATCGGCCCTGGTCTGAAGTCGGGGCGCCAAGAGACGGCAGGGCCTGAGGGCATGGGGATCGGCCCCGTTCGGGTCCGACTCGTGGAGTTCGGGGGGGGGGGGGCACCTGGCTGCCACCGCGGCAGTGCCGAGCAGCGTGCGCATCAGGAGAGCTCTGCGCGGCACTGGTCCCTAGGTCGACTGCCTGTGACGGCGGGCGTGCTCTCGGACAGGACTGCACTGCACCCGAAGAAACGATTCCTGCACCAGTGCGCATCTTGAGGGGCGTCACTGATGGGACCGGCGAGTTGCGCTACCCATCGAGATCAGAGCAGGGAGGCAAGGGGAGAGGGCGGGCAAGGCGACAAAAACAAGAAAACCCATGGGGCACTCTACCGCGCCGCATGAAACGGAACCCCTCTTGGCAAACCGAAAGAAAACGGAGGGGCACCGATAGGCACAGCGGCGAATAACTCTGGCACCCCCTCTCTTCTGCCTCCTTCGCCGCGCCCACGCCCCATCGACGTTGGCCTAACTGTGCGTTAGGGGCGTCGGAGGCGGAAGTGGCCGCATGCTGTAGAAGCAGCTGATGCGTGGTGGCGGCCTGGGCTGGTCTCGCGATGTCGTCTGAAACGCGGCCCTGTGATGGGGTGAACACAGGCCAGATCCTTTGTGCTAGACATAACTTCAAGGGGTCGAACGGGACAAAAGGCTGTGCAGTCAACGCATTGGCCAGCTTGGTGGACGCCGCCAAATCTCGGCAGCAGACCAGAGACAACCATCACCGCAAGGCTAGGAAAGGGACCGCCAACGGTGATGCCCTGCGCGTGGCGCCCGATGTCGATTGCCGCGCGCAAGTCGGCACCGTCGGGGGGTCGGGGTCGGCCCGGGGGGCGTCTCGCTCCAAAAACCCTCGTACAAAAATGGAGGGGCATCTTGGGAGGCCGACTCTTACTTGCGCCAGCCTCCGCCGACGAAGGGTCCCCCATTTGGCGTCCGCCACCCGGCCGCAGGCTCCCGCCGAAGAAGGGGCGAAACTCCCTCCCGACCCCTCGAAGGCGAGGCCCATTCTCGGGCTCCAAGGTGCCTTTAAGTGACAGCCGACCCGCGCAAAGGAAGAGCCCGCCTCCAGTTTGCTTCCCCCAGCCTTCCGCCCAGGAAGAGATCCCGAACCCATCGCGAACCGAAGGCGAGGCTACTTCTGGAGCGCCCCACGGTGTCCTTGTGACACCCTGCTCGCCCAGAGCCAGAGGCTCTTGGGCAAGCCCGCTCGGGTTCAGGGCCACGACTGCGCGCCTTGCCGCCAGGATTTTGCGTGTGCCCACCGCCTCGCCTGCCCAAGGCATGCTCGGGCACGACGCTCACAAACGTGTAGTCCCTTCACGTCGGTGTGGCGGCCCAGGCTCCGCCCTCTCGGGCACACGCTAACATGTATTACGGATCGGGGAGACCCCCCCGAAACAAGGCGCCAGTGCCGCCAGATGTGGTGACGGAGCGCGTCGAGATTGGATGGAAGCGGGGCCCGTTGTTGATCCGCGCGCCTCAATCCATGTGTGCGTCTTCTCGAGCCTGTGCTTCCCATGGCTGGGCATTCCCCAAATCGAAAGCCCCGAACAAGGTCCTCGTCCTCATCCTTTCGCTGCTTCGCCCCGCTGCTTACAGGAATGCCGTTTCGCCAAGGCCGGTCTCCTGCGGACCTGGACATGGCCCGATGGTCGAGGTGAACGAAAAGACCCAACGGTCACGGCCGCACCGACACTACTGGGTCACGGGAGAGTGAGAACCACCCGGATTAACATCACAGGCCCTGGGCTCATGCTAACTGGTGCTGTGACTCTCGGCCCCAGGATGTCAATTTGTCAATCTGCCAAGTGCCCGATCTTCGCGCATCACGCTTCGTGATGCGCGGTTATCTTCGCGCTCTCGTGCCGCCGCTCTGGAGAAGGGCAACTCTCCAGTCCAAGCCGCCATGCGCGATTGTCTCCGTGTCCCCGGGGATGAACTAGAACGTCGACGTTAAACAAAGGACTCCATCACACTGGTGATGACAATATGTATTTGCTATCATGGCATGGGGCATACCTGGCCACCGCTGTTGATGTCCAGGCGGAACGCCGCATCGGAGATGTCCTCGATAGCCTCGGACGTCTCGACGGCCGACATCCGGGACCAGTCAACGCGCGACGTGACCTCAGCAGCGCACTCAGCCTGGGGGGCCGCCGCAAAACGGCACCCAGGCAGGCCTGAGCTAGATCGAATCGTGAACTCGGATCGGATCGGATCTCCAGCAAACCGTCCCGAATCGAGTCAAAGTCGGATCACAGCGACTGGCTCAGACGGCTCTAGGGGCGTAACTGCCCCCTGCGTTTTGGACGTTTTCTCGCACGCCACTTCTTCCTCCCTTCTTCATGCTGATATTACTCGCCATCTCTCTCTCTCTCTCTCTCTCGCTCTTTCCTCTTCCTCCTCTTTCTCGTCCTCCTTCACCTCCGCTTTGCACCTCTGTTCTCTTCCTCTCCCCCACCTCTCTTCCCTTCCTCCTCCTCCTCTCCCCCTCCTCCTCCTCCTGTTCCTCCTCCTCCTCCTCCCCTACTCCACCTCCTCCTCCTCCTCCTCCTCTCCTCCTCCTCCTCCGTCTCTGCGTCCTTCTGCGGGGAGACCACCGGTGCCACTTTGTGGGACATGTGCAAATACATTCCTTCGGCTGGCAAAAAAAAAAACAACAACTTAAAAACAAACGGAAGCGCAACACACACACAAACACACAAACTGAACAAAACAAAAGGAACAACCAACAACACAAAGGAACCTGAAGTGCTGGACGCTGAAACTTTCGGACAACCATTGGGAACAAAAACGACAACACACATACCAGGGGAAGCAGTCCGAAGGGAGACGTCCGAATTGGTGTGGGGGGTATTTTCCGTGGACTCTGTTTTTTTAAGGAGGGACTTCTGTTTTCCAATGGTGTTCTTATTCGCGTATCAGCCTCAAGCGCTTCAATGTTTGTGCATCCTTGTGTTCTCTGGTTCTCCACAAAATGGAAGTCGCGGTACCCCCGCTAAAGGATGCATAGACGGAGGGAGAGGAGGAGGAGGAGGAGGAGGAGGAGGAGGAGGAGGAGGAGGAGGAGGAGGGGGAGGAGGAGGAGGAGGAGGAGGACGACGAGAAGGAGGAGGAGGAGGGGGAGGCGGAGGAGGAGGAGGGGGACGAGGAGACAGACAGACAGACAGACGGACAGACAGACAGACAGACAAGCAGACAGACAGAAAGACAGACAGACAGACAGACAGGCAGACAGTCAGGCAGACAGACAGACATGCTCGTGGGGTCCCTCGTCAACTTCGCCTGGTATTCACAAAGATTTGGGACAAGTCTGGATCCTGAGGGGCGGAACCGTTTAAGGACGCCGTTTCAAAAGCGCGGGGGCTGTGCACACGTCGTGGGGGTGGGCCCGATCCAGGGCCGAAAGCGCCCCCCCCAGGGCCAACGCGACGGAGCCCCAAGGGCCAGGACCGCCTTGCTAGCCACCAAGCGGGCGCCACGACACTCGATCAGGCCCAGCCCCCTGACGCACCGCACCGCGAGGAGTCAGGCCTCCCACCATGGGCATTTGGCCCAGACGGGGGGGCCTCCGAGGGGGCTGAAGACCCGATCGTCTCCCGCAAGCACCCCGACCGCACCCGCGAGGCGCCTGTCTGGGAATATGAATTGTAGGGACCGAGGTCGGACGAGGGGTCTGAGGGGGTCTCGGCGGACGGCGGCCTGCCGCCAACAACTGTTAAAACCTCGAGTTCTGAGACCTATCTATCGTCGACCTCGGGGCCGAAAAGTTTGACTGGCAGGCAGTGCGATATCGACCGAGCTTCTCACCTCAATTGCACTTTGTCCTGGGCCACAATATCCTACATCTCGCTGGTCATTTCGAAAAGGGCCCGGTGCAGGGGGCCAGGGGGGGGCGCCCCCGCCTCGCGCGCCCCTTTCACGTCCGTCATTGCCTCGCCGAGCAGCGCCGCCAACTTCTGCCCGTGCGTCTGTGACAGCTCCACCGCGTGCGCGGCCCCCCCCCCTTTCGTCGCCCTCTGCTGCTGCTGCTGCTCCTGCGCGCTGCTGTCCTTGCCCTTGTTCTTGTCGGGCCTGCCCTTGTTCGCTTTCCATCGGAAGTATGGCGCCAGAGCTGTCAGCTGCTGAGGAGAGTAAGTCATCGCCACGTCGTTCCACAGAGCCGCGAAGCCCTTCGTCAGCTCCTCGTTGCTCAGGTTGCCTTCCGTTCCGTGCAGTTTTACCGACGCCGCGAAGACCGCCGCGCGGGGCGGGCCTCTGTCCTCGAAGTTGACCGTCCTTCCGTTCGCCACCTTGTCTCGCAACACCTTTGACTGCGCGCCGCGCGCCCTGGCCGCGGCCTCCTGCTCCTCCGCCAGGCCGCCCCTCGCGACCGTCGAACCTTTGATGCGCCGGCATCGTCTTCGCTGTCTCGCGAATGCCCTTGCCTCCACCGCTCCCTTTGCCCACCGCGCCCGCCATGGAGGTCCTGGCGGGAGGAGGCTGCGTCGCCGCATCTGGCGCTGGAGCTGCCAACCACGACGGAGTGCCCAGCAGGGCCGCGCTGCTCTCGTCTCTGACTTGCGGCGCGAGGAGGGGGGCGGCGCGGCGACGCAACTCTCGGCGCGCGCTGAACCAGACGATCCAGGTCGGCGCGCTCGACCCCGCACATACTGCAACCCGGGCTCTCAGGAGGGGCCAGGCCGCGCAACTTCCGAGCCCCGTCAGGAAGACAATGCCCCCGAATCAACGACCGAGAAAGATGTCGGCCAGTGGCCAGCCACCACCCTGGAGCTGATCGCATACATTTGTAGGTGATCGCACGTGTCCAGCCTTACGAATAACGAACATGGCGCCCAACTCGCAGGTGTCTCGGTGGATCTCGTTTCGTCGGAAAGACTGCCGATCATAACCACCCTTCCTCCTCCGCCCACTCGCACTTCCATTCTCGCGGGGCCTCCAAGCCAGGAGGGGCTGGAACCTCGTTGGGGGCGTGGAAACCTGGCGGCGGAATCGCCGCTCGAGTCTGGGCCGACCCAAAGGCAGAAACATCGATCTTGATAAAGTCGGGCGCCAGCTCGGGGTCCGCGAACCTGCAGTGGCACTCCGAGAGCTCTTCCACGACGGGGGCGCCCCCCCCCCCGAGAGCGCGCCGAACCTTTTGGAACTCCCCCCCTGGATCCGACGAGCCCAGGGAGACGCGTGTTTTGTCGGGCGATCCTTGAGCACAGGTCCGAAGCGGTCGAACTCCATCGCTGGCAAACGGCCAAGCAGCGCACGCGGGAGCTGCTTGTAACTGCCCGGGGAACGGGCAAACTGCTGGTGCCAACTCAAGCGCCTGACGAGCAACTGTTTTGCACGCGACTCCAGTCTCGGGCACTGCAGCATTCCTGAATAAGACCACGTCTGAGCATGAGCACCTTCGCGCGAGGTGCCTCGGCCATGGAGTGGCATTCGGCAGAGGCGCGCAAGGTGGGCATCCAATTCTCTGCGCTGCTGAGATGCCACCATCATCGCCCCGAATCCACTGTGCAACGCGTTCTGGGCAAGCCCAATCAGGATGACCTCGGCCCACCTCCAGGGGCACTTCAGGGACCAGGAACCGCCAATGGAGTGAAAGCCCGCCGACGCTGCCCCCCTGCGCCTGGAGACCGCGGGCCCATCATACCTGCGAGCGAAATGTAGGGTCCAAGGTATCCAATGCATTCTTGAACTTCCCCCCTCAAGATGGGCGCGGCACGTCGGCGGGGCCGCCCCTTTGACCATCGTACTTCCTGCCCCCGAGATAGGATAAAGAGTGACGTGCTTAATCTTGCTGGCCCTGGAGCCTACCTGTTCCAAGTCTTTCTGGAGCATATGGTCATAATCTTCCACCCATCCCAAGAAATCTGACATCCTTGGACATCGAGGCGCCGCCGTAATATTCCAGACGTCGTCAGCAGATTTAAACATGCTCATGTTCGCTCTCATTTCCTTCCATTCAGCGATAAGGGCCCGAGCCATGCGATGGACCTCGCGATGCTTCCAAGTCCAAGGTAGGATGGAACGACAGAGCGCGCCCCTGCAGTGGGTGGCGAAGCATGGGCCCCCCTACGGTGCCACCTTCGCCTGGTTGGAGCCACGCGGGGGTAAATTCGGACGAAGGGAGGCGAATGCGGGACCGTCGATATATTTGCGTCGCCGGCGGAACGTCTAAATCATTCTCAGTGCGCCGATCCACTGCAGCATCCAACTCAGAGCAGTGGCCCGACGCGAAAGCGTTGCTCATGTCCCCCAGGCTGGAAGAGAACGCATGGCACCGGCGCCGTGGCCTCCAGACCACCACCTGAGCCGACGCGATAGCCCCGTCTGGCCGACGATGTTTGAAACATCCATGATAAGTCACGTCCGCGGGTACCTGCAAGACGTCGGAGTAGAGGCCATTGCCCACAGGGTCGAGGACGTGGACAGAGCGAGAGCCGACGGCCAAGCTGCGGCGCCAGCGACCCGGGTCCGAGCCGCGCGATAGATCATGCGACAGCCGCCCAGCATCGCTTCCGCGAAGCAAGACCTTCTGGGGATGCCCACTTCAGCTCCAACACCCAATCGCCTTTGACGAGTCGCATGTCGGGGTGGAAGCAGAACTGCCGCAGCTCGACAGGCGGGGCCCGCTCAGGAACAACACGTCGACGACCAGCCTTCTGAAACGCCCGTGATGCGCGCTTCGTGTCGTCGCGGGCGCGCCCCTCCATCGCGGGCGCCAGGTCGGGGAGGGGGCCCCCGTGGCGTCACCGGCGAAGGCGGGCCCACCGCCATCGCCGACGCGCCAACAATTTCCCCTGGTTGCTCCCAGGCAGCCTGCCGCTCTGCGCGAGTTGGTTGGGCAGCTCGGACCGCGCGACCATCGCGCCCCTCAGGTCCGAACCTGCACCTGCCAGCTTCCCGAGAACGTCTAGTCGTCAGCGCGAGCTTCTCATCCTTCCAGGCTGCCTCGATCCCATCCTCCATGAATCTTTTCCGCGCCGCCCTCTCTCGGCGACGCTGCTGATAGAGCTGGCCAGTGACCTCCTTCGACTCCACTTCGATCTGCTCCAGCCCTGCGCCGACCCCATGCGCCAGAGGCCCCAGCTCGGCTCGGAGCTCGGCCCGTCGTCGGAGAAGGTCTCGCCGACGCACCGCCCCCCCTTGGCGCCGCTGCTGATGCACTGGTCGGAATAGAGGCCGCCTCGCCTCAATCAAAACCTGGTTAGTGCAATGGAAGAAGCGAGATAGGCCGCACCTCCGCAGCATCTCCGCCCACTGGGGGACCTCGTTGCGCAATCGATTCTCCGTGGCCGTCACGCAGTCGCGCTTCAAGTCGCCTTCCCCCCTAATAGCGTGCCAAATATTACCCCGATCCCAGTCCACTCGAGGGGCTCGATGAATCTGCGTCGAAAACTTGGGAACCTGGACGCGCGGCACGATCGGCGCGTGATCCTGCGGGGGCGGCCCCTCGGGCGCCTGCAGCTGTGCGCCAAGGCCGCTGAGCGGGTGGCACTGCTCAGTCGCGTCCGCCATATAAAGACGGAAGAACGTAGAATCAGTCGTGGAGCTGCGACCATTCGTGCCGGAGTACGTAGGTATCCACCCCTTCTGCGCATTCGCCGCCAACAAATGATGCCTGGCGGCTCGCTCGCGAACCGCCCCTCCTGCCCCGCGCCTCCCAGCCTACTTCGTCGCTGCCATCTCCGACGCCACTCCGTCATCAATCCACTGCCACTTCGACAGCGCGCGGCCGAGACAAACGCGGTCGTTCACGCCTGAGTCGATGATTGGACGGCAGCGCGAAGGAAGGGGGATGAAAACCTCGCCGAGCCAATCGCCCAGCAGTCGCACCGTCTCGAAATAGAGCGGCGCCTCCGCGGCCCACCCCAGCTACGGTGGGAAGTGAAGGATCGCCAAGCAGTAGTCCTGGCAATCGCGCTTGATCCGAACTGCCATGGCCCGACCTCCCGCGCTTCGAGGACTCGGCCACGCTCGCGCCGCGTCGCTGATATGGTGGGCTTAGTGCAATATCACCGCGCAACCCGTGCTGGGGTTGGCGTAGTGCCCAGGACTATATTCACTCTCGATGATCCACTGCCCCTGGACGCGTCGCTAGAAGGGGCCCCTTCTGCCTTGCGATCGCACGCCCGCGCCGACCCCCAGCTGCGCGAAATCGAGCGACCTGCGCGTCAGCGCAATCTCGTCGAGCCTGTCTCCGAAAGCGCTCTGAGAGCTCCAGCCAAGAATCTTCGCATCTCGTATCTCGCAGACGCGGCTCGCCGATCGCACGGGGCGAGGTGCGGGGGGGGGCCCGGTTGGGTTGCCGCGAAAAGTTACCAGCCTGCTGCCAGCGGAATCGCCCGCGCAACCGCGGCAGCAGGAGGAGAAGGAGGAGGGGGGGCAAGAGGGAAGAGGAGGGGGGCGGGGCGGGGGGGGGACGGGGGGAGAGGGAGCTGGGAGGAGGGAGAAAGGAGGAGGAATTATAATCATATGACGGAGCGGAACAAGAGGGCGAAGAGGGGGAGAGAGGGAAGAAAAGGAGAGGGAGGGAACGGGGAAGCGAAACGGATATGGAAGACGGGGAGGAGGAGGAGAGTGAAAGAGCAGGATCGGGAAAATGATAGCGCGAGAGAGAGAGAGAGAGAGAGAGAGAGAGAGAGAGAGAGAGCGCAAAATAAAGACATAACAGAAGACAACACATAATCCGCCGGCCCCCCTGCGGGGCCACTGGGCGGTAGGAAGAAGGCTCGCACTTTCCTGTGCCAGTTGCAGCTTCCAGGCCCCATTGTTAAAATTATGCTTCTTGCTGCTTACTGTTCCTTGTTGACTTCTTGCTGCTTACCGCCCCCTGTTGATGGGCCGCGCGAGGGGGGGGGGAGGGGGGGCAAAACCGGCATTTCTACTTCGCCCCGAGAGGGTTGTCTGAATTGCTGGGGCGTGTGCAACTTGACGCCCCTCACGCAGAGCGGCGAGGCCAGGGTCAAATTACGCTACCGAGGAACCCCGCATACGTATTCCCAACCCTCCTGCGTTGGGTTCTCGTTTTGAATAGAGCACTGCTCGCGCCTCCCTTCCCGCCCCCCCCCCCGCCCCTCTCTCCCCCCCTGCCTTCGCTCGTCGCTGCGTGCCAGCTGGGGGGGGGGGGGGGGGGGGCGCGATCTGCGACACTGGGGGGCCCAGCACAGTGGGTACCCACCGCGGCTGGGGGCTGCGATGCGTGAAACTGTTGCCACTTTCGAAGCCTGCTGGGGGGCCCAGCGCGGTCTGCGCCCGCGGCGGATTCAAATTAAACCTCGCCATCCCTGGGGGGCTGCGATCTGCGAAACTGCGCCACTTTCGCGGCCTGCTGGGGAGCCCAGCACAGTCTGCACTCGCGGCGGATTCAAATTAAACCTCGCCGTCCCTGGAGGGCTGCGATCTGCTAAACTGTCGCCGCTTTCGAGGGCTGCTGGGGGGCCCAGCACAGTCTGCACCCGCGGCTCACTCAAATGGGACCTCGCCATCCCTGGGGGGCTGCGATCTGAGGAACTGTCGCCACTTTCGAAGCCTGCTGGGGGGCCCAGCGCAGTCTGCACCCGCGGCGGACCCAAATGGGACCTCGCCATCCCAGCACGTCTGCACCCGCGGCGGACTCAAATGGGACCTCGCCATCCCTGGGGGGCTGCGATCTGTGAAACTGTCGCCACTTTCGAGGCCTGCTGGGGGGCCCAGCACAGTGTGCACCCGCGGCGGATTCAAATGGGACCTCGCCATCCGTAGGGGGCTGCGATCTGTGAAACTGTCGCCACTTTCGAGGCCTGCTGGGGGGCCCAGCACAGTGGGTGCACACGGCGGACTCAAATTCGACCTCGCCATCCCTGGGGGGCTGCGATCTGCGAAACTATCGCCACTTTCGAAGCCTGCTGGGGGGCCCAGCACAGTGGGCACCCGCGGCGGACCCAAAGGGGACCTCGCCATCCCTGGGGGGGCTGCGATCTGCGAAACTGTCGCCCTTTTCGAGGCCTGCTGGGGGGACCGGCACAGTGTGCACCCACGGCGGACTCACATCGGACCTCGCCATCCCTGGGGGGCTGCGATCTGTGAAACTGTCGCCACTTTCGGAGCCAGCTGGGGGGCCCAGCACAGTGGGTGCACACGGCGGACTCAAATGACACCTCGCCATCCCTGGGGGGTTGCGATCTGCGGAACTGTCGCCACTTTCGCGGCCTGCTGGGGGGCCCAGCGCAGTGACGCCACACGCAGATTCAAATTAGACCTCGCCATCCCTGGGGGGTTGCGATCTGTGAAACTCTCGCCACTTTCGAGGCCTGCTTGCGGGGCCCAGCGCAGTGACGCCTCCCAAGTAGCTTACACATCAAGTTGATCGTCCATACAAGTTTCGGCCAACTCCTCGTTTCCATTGATACAAATGGGTTGGGTACGTCACAGGGAAATTTTATGCCACGCGTGTTCGCAAACCATGTCACATCTCGCTTCGCCATCATGACGAGAGACTGACCAGACCAGCCAGATCAGCCAGACCAGCCAGACTGACCAGACCAGCCAGGTCATTCGTTCCAGCCATAACCAGCCAAAGTAATCAGACCAGCCAGCGAGGCCAATCAAGCAAGATCCAGCAAGTCACCACACCTCTTGCGAAGCGTGTCCGGCCACCAATTTCGAAGCTGGCGGCCGTGAGCTTCAAACGCGGATTTGATGAACCTGTCCATGCCATGCTTTTCGATGTACTCTTGCAACCCTGCCAGACTAATGTCGACGCTCATCTCGACCATCCGGTTCAAGAGAATGGTGCACGGAGGTGGCAATTCGGCCACTGCACATTTGGGGGGCATGCCTGTGGGCGCCCGCTGTCTTTGAGCCTGCTTGAGCCGAGGTGTCTACAGTTAACCTTGCTGAGAATACTTCTGCCGCATGCGCGCCTGGGCACCGGTGCATACTGCCCAAGAGATGAACTCCAGAAAAAATCAAGGCTGCTACGCTACCTACGTACCCTCTCTGCTGTCAAGCCCCCTGTGGCGTCGAGGAAATGCCACGCCTGCCGCGCCCTGGGAGCTTGCAGCGCACCCCTCCGGTGTCGAGAAAGTGCTACGCCTGCTAGGCCCTGCGACATTGGCGCGTATAGAAACCGCGGTGGGCCCCCACCCCCAGCGCACCCCCCGCGGCGTCGAGGAAATGCCACTCCTGCTCGGCCCTGCGGCATTGGCGCGTATAGAGACCGCGGTGGGCCCCCACCCCAGCGCACCCCCTGTGGCGTCGAGGAAACGCAACGCCTGCTAGGCCCTGCGACATCGGCGCGTATAGAGACCGCGGTGGGCCCCCACCCCCCGCGCACCCCCTGCGGCGTCGAGGAAATGCCACTCCTGCTAGGCCCTGCGACATTGGCGCATATAGAGACCGCGGTGGGCCCCCACCCCCAGCGCACCCCCTGTGGCGTCGAGGAAACGCCACACCTGCTAGGCCTTGCGACATTGGCGCGTATAGAAACCGCGGTGGGCCCCCACCCCCAGCGCACCTCCTGTGGCGTCGAGGAAATGCCACTCCTGCTGGGCCCTGCGACATTGGCGCGTATAGAAACCGCGGTGGACCCCCACCCCCAACGCACCCCCTGTGGCGTCGAGGAAATGCCACGCCTGCTGAGCCCTGCGACCTTGGCGCGTATAGAGACCGCGGTGGGACCCCACCCCCAGCGCACCCCCTGTGGCGTCATAGGGGGGCCACCCCCTGCGCACCCCCTCTGGTGTCGAGCAAGTGCCACGCCTGCCACGCTTTGCGAGACCGAACGCTGTGCTGTGTGCTGTGTGCTGTGTGCTGTGTGCTGTGTGCTGTGTGCTGTGTGCTGTGTGCTGTGTGTTGTGTGTGTGTGTGTGTGTGTGCGTGTGTGTGTGTGTGTGTGTGTGTGTGTGTGTGTGTGCTGGCGTGTTTGTGTGTATGTGTGCATGTGTGTATGTGTATGTGTGCGCTGTGCCGTGCTGTGTTGTGCTATGTTGTGGGTGAGGGAGGAAGGAGGAGAATGGGGGAGGAGGGGAGGAGGGAGGAAGACGCGGGTGCGACGCGGGAGGGAAGATTACGCTACCGAGGAACCCCACATACTTATTTTATGCCACGTGTGTTCACAAACCATGTCACATCTCGTTTCGCCATCCTGACGAGGCCAGATCAGCCAGACCAGCCAGACTGACCAGACCAGCCAGATCATTCGTTCCAGCCATAACCAGCCAAAGTAATCAGACCAGCCAGCCAGGCCAATCAAGCAGACCAGCCAGACCAACCATATTAATCATGCCAACAACCGCAGCCACAATCAGCCGGACTAACCACACGAGCCAACCAAGCCAACCAACTTGGACCATCCGGTTCAAGAGAATGGTGCACGGAGGTGGCAATTCGGCCACTGCACATTTTGGGGGCATGCCTGTGGGCGCCTGCTGTCTTTGAGCCTGCTTGAGCCAAGGTGTTTACAATTAGCCTTGCTGAGAATACCTTTGCCGCATACACGCCGGAGGCACCGGTGCATACTGCCCAAGATATATTTCAGAAAATGTCAAGGCTGCTACGCTACCTACGTACCCTCTCTGCTGTCAAGCCCCTTGTGGCGTCGAGGAAATGCCACGCCTGCCACCCCCTGGGAGCCTGCAGCGCACAGGGCCCCCACCCCAAGCGCACCCCCTGTGGTGTCGAGGAAATGCCACGCCTGCCACGCCCTGGGAGCCTGCAGCGCACCCCTGTGGCGTCGAGGAAATGCCGCGCCTGCTAGGCCCTGCGACATTGGCGCGTATAGAGACCGCGGTGGGCCCGCACCCACAGCGCACCCCCTGTGGCGCCGAGGGAACGCCACTCCTGCTAGGCCCTGCGACATTGGCGCGTATAGAGACCGCGGTGGGCCACATTGGCGCGTATAGAAACCGCGGTGGGCCCCCACCCCCAGCGCACTTCCTGTGGCGTAGAGGAAGTGCCACTCCTGCTAGGCCCTGCGACATTGGCGCGTATAGAAACCGCCTTGGACCCCCACCCCCAGCGCACCCCCTGTGGCGTTGAGGAAACGCCACTCCTGCCAGGCCCTGCGACATTGGCGCGTATAGAGACCGCGGTGGGCCCCCAGACCCCCTGTGGTGTCGAGGAAATGCAACTCCTGCTAGGCCCTGCGACATTGGCGCGTATAGAGACCGCGGTGGGCGCCCACCCTCAGCGCACCCCCTGTGGCGTCGAGGAAACGCCACTCCTGCTAGGCCCTGCGACATTGGCGCGTATAGAGACCGCGGTGGGCCCCCACCCCCAGCGCACCCCCTGTGGCGCCGAGGAAATGCCACGCCTGCTAGGCCCTGCGACATTGGCGCGTATAGAGACCGCGGTGGGCCCCCACCCCCAGCGCACCCCCTGTGGCGTCGAGGAAATGCCACTCCTGCTAGGCCTTGCGACATTGGCGCGTATAGAAACCGCGGTGGGCCCACACCCCCAGCGCACCTCCTGTGGCGTCGAGGAAATGCCACGCCTGCCACGCGTTGCGAGACCGAAACGCATAGGGCCCCTACCCACAGGGCGCCCCCTGTGGCGTCGAGAAAATGCCACGCCTGCCACGCTTTGCGAGACCGAAACGCATAGGGCCCCCACCCCCAGCGCACCCCCTATGGCGTCGAGGAAATGCCACGCCTGCCGAGCTCAAGGACCACCCCCCTGCACACCCGCTCTGGTGCGAGAACTAGAAGGGGAGGGAGGAGGTGAAACGCGGGTGCGGCGCGGCAGGGCAAAAACCAGAACCCCACGAACCCCACCATAACCTGCGACATTGGCGCGTATAGAGACCGCGGTGGGCCCCCACCCCAAGCGCACCCCCTGTGGTGTTGAGGAAATGCTACTCCTTCTAGGCCCTGCGACATTGGCGCGTGTAGAGGCCGCGGTGGGCCCCCACCCCCAGCGCATCCCCTGTGGCGTCGAGGAAATGCCACTCCTGCTAGGCCCTGCGACATTGGCGCGTGTAGAGACCGCGGTGGGCCCCCACCCCCAGCGCACCCCCTGCGGCGTCGAGGAAATGCCACTCCTGCCAGGCACTGCGACATTGGCGCGTATAGAGACCGCGGTGGGCCCCCACCCCCAGCGCACCCCCTGTGGCGTCGAGGAAATGCCACGCCTGCCACGCTTTGCGAAACCGAAACGCATAGGGCCCCCACCCACAGCGCACCCCCTGTTGCGTCGAGGAAATGCTACGCCTGCCACGCTTTGCGAGACCGAAACGCATGGGCCCCCACCCCCAGCGCACCCCCTGTGGCGTCGAGGAAATGCCACGCCTGCCGAGCTCAGGGACCACCCCCCTGCACACCCGCTCTGGTGCGAGAAGGAGAAGGGGAGGGAGGAGGTGAGACGCGGGTGCGGCGCGGCAGGGAAAACACATAACCCCACGAAACATATGGGGAAAAACCTGAACCCCACCAAGCATGTGGGGAACAAAAACAAAGGATTTGCCACATTTCTGAAATCCGGTGGCTCCCCTCACGCAGATCGGCGGGGTCAGGGTCCAAAAACACATGGGATTTGCCACATTTCTGAAATCTGCTAACACCCCTCACGCATACCTGCAGGGTCAGGGCCCAAAAACATATGGGATTCTTAACATTTCTGACATCCAGTGGCACACCTCAGGCAGATCGGCGGGGTCAGGGTGCAAAAATACATGGGATTGCCACATTGCTGACATTCGGTGGCACCCCTTGCACAGATCGGCGGGGCCAGGGTCCAAAAACATAATGGACCTGCCACATTTCTGAAATTCGGTGGCACCCCTCACGCAGATCGGCGGGGCCAAGATCCAAAAACACATGGGATTTGCCACATTTCTGAAATCCGGTGGCACCCCTCACGCAGACCTGCGGGGTCAGGGTCCGAAAACCAAGGGGATTTCTGAAATCCGGCGGCACCCCTCACGCGGATCGACAGGGCCAGGGTGCAAAACCACACGGATGTGCAATCTTGTTTTGAACATGATCGACCCACGAACCCGGAAAGGAATATAGAAATGTAACGCATGGCAGCGTTTTCAAAGACACCTGATTGGGTGACGGGCACATGCAATGCTGAGTGTATCGATCTTGATGTACCCTGCCGAGGGCTGTGCTGTGCTGTACCGTGCTGAATTGCGATGTGCCATGCCGCGATCGTGCTCTATAGCATCGTGGATCGAGTCCTCCTTTGCATCCGAGTCCTGACCGAACTGATCTGGATCTTAAGCTCGAGCTGCCTGAACACATAGTAGCTGCCCCAGAGCTAATTGACAGGGGGACATGCCAGGAGGACGCGCTCCGAAACGTCCCAAAGGACGCGCCAGGCAGGGGACGTGCCATGGGGTCGCACCGCGGGACGTGCCAAGGGGGCGCGCTACGGAACGTGCCAATGGATGTGCCACGGGATGTGCCAGGGGACGCGCCACGCGACGTGCCAGGGGGACTCGCCAAGGGACGCCCCACTGAACGTGCCAAGGAACGTGCTCCAAAATTACGCTGCGCCCCCGCTCCAGCTGTCACGACCTCTGCTAAATTACGCTGCGTCCGCATTCCTAAGGCCACGAACCTTAACAATTCACACTGCGCCCGCGCTCCAAGGGCCCCGATCCCTCGTAGATTACACTGGGGTCGCGCTCCCAAGGCCCCGACCCCTCGTAAATTACGCTGCGCCCGCACTCCAAGGGCAACGATCCTTTGCAAATTACGCAGGGTCCGCGCTCCCACTGCGGCGATCCCTTGTAAATTACACTAGGGTCGCGCTCCCAGGGCCACGATGCCTAGTAAATTACACTGCGTCCGCGCTCCCAGGGCCACGATCCCTTGTAAATTGGATTGGGGTCGCGCTCCCAGGGCCCCGACCCCTTGTAAATTACGCTGCGTCCGCGCTCCCAGGGCAACGATCCCTCGTAAATTACGCTGCGTCCGAATCCCCAGGGCCCCGGTCCATTGTATTTTACACTGCGCCCGCGCTCCAAGGGCCACGATCCATAGTAAATCATGCTGCGTCCGAGCTCCCAAGGCCCCGACCCCTTCGTAAATTACGCTGCGCCCGCGCTCCGAGGGCCACGATCAATCGCAAATTACACGTGGTCCGTGCTCCAAACGCCACGATGCCTCATAGATTACGCCGCATCCGCGCTCCCAGGGCCTCCTAGGGCATGCTGGGGCGCCCAGACCGCTCAAGTTTTGCAAAACAAGTGTTTCGCTCGAGACATCCTCGATGTTTTGGCGCGGGGGGCGCACCATCCTCGAGCGGGCACGCAAAAAACTCATGTGTGGCCAAGGAAATCATAGAACAACAACGAATTTGTCGAGACGTCCTCGAAATGCCTGCGCGCGGGACGCGGCACGCGCGAGACATCCTTGGAATTCCTGCGCGCGGGACGCGGCACGCGCGAGACATCCTCGGAATTGCTGCGGGTGGGACGTACAAACAAACATTTCGCATGAGACATCCTCTGAACTCTGGCCCCCCACGAGGCCCTCTCGAGACATCCTTCAATTTTGCAAAACCAATGTTTCGCCCGAGATATCCTCAACATTATTATTATTAGTATTATTATTCTTATTCTCTCTCTTATATATATAAGCGTTTCGCTTGAGACATCCTGCCAACATCATAGGGAATCATGAAACAAACAAGCGGATTAGTCGAGACATCCTCAAAATTCCTGCGCGCGGGACTCGGCACGCGCGAGACATCCTTGGAATTCCTGCGTGCGGGACGTGAAAACAAGCATTTCGCCTGAGACATCCTCTGAATTCTGGCCCCCCACGAGGCCCCTGCTCGAGACACCCTCCAATTTTGCAAAACCAGCGTTTCGCCCGAAACATCCTCAACAAATTACAAGAAACGTTTCGCTCGAGACATCCTGTCAAAATCCAAAGAAATCCTAGAACAACCAGCGAATTAGTCGAGACATCCTCGACATTCCTGCGCGCGGGACGCGGCACGCGCGAGACATCCACGGAATTCCTGAGCGCGGGGCGCTTTTCCGCGTCGCGATCGGGGTTCCAAACCTTGTTTTTTTCTGTTGGATTCTGCAAAAACTGCCCTACACCCTCTTTTTTACAAAAGGAAACGGTGGCCCGCGGACCCTGTTATTTATCGAAGATCCGAGATGCGGGGTCGACTTTCCTCGAACGGGCACGCGCGAAACGCATTTGTCATGCCGAATGAGTTTACTTGGTTTTTTATCGAAAATAATTCCGCCGTCCCCCTTCAAGTCAAAACCGTGGGTGAACCAACTAAAGAGAACCCTGGGCCCAAGCCTTTTCCGGGACACATTCGGTGGCACCCCTCACACAGATCGGCGGGGTCAGGGCCCAATTACGCTACCGAGGAACCCCCACATACTTAATTTAAATGTTATGTGTTTGCTTAAGTTTAAAATATATGCGCGATTCTGCGTTATGAGTCCTCGCCGCGAATGTTCCCCTCTGTGTCATCCAACGCCATATTGCTTGAACCTCATCCCTCTTCATAGCTTTCTATCCCCCATCGAGGACAGATTCGAACCAGCCAGCGGCCGCGGTGAGGGACCACCCCCTGCGCACCCCGTATGGCGTCGAGAACGCGCCACGCTTGCTATGCCCTGGGCGACCGTCGTGCATGGTGGCGGCGGTGAAGGACCACCCCCTGCGCACCCCCTATGGTGTCGAGAAAATGCCACGCCTGCTATGCCCTGGACGACCGTCGTGTATAGCGGCCGCGCTGAGGGACCACCCCCTGCGCACCCCCTATGGTGTCGAGATAATGCCACGCCTGCTATGCCCTGGACGACCGTCGTGCATAGCGGCCGCGCTGAGGGACCACCCCCTGCGCACCCCCTATGGTGTCGAGAAAATGCCACGCCTGCTTTGCCCTGGACGACCGTCGTGTATAGCGGCCGCGCTGAGGGACCCCCCCCTGCGCAACCCCCATGGTGTCGAGAAAGTGCCACGCTTGCTATGCCCTGGACGACCGTCGTGTATAGCGGCCGCGCTGAGGGACCACTTCCTGCGCACCCCCTATGGCGCCGAGAAAATGCCACGCCTGCTATGCCCTGGACGACTGTCGTGTATAGCGGCCGCGCTGAAGGACCACCCCTTGCGCACCCCCAGTGGTGTCGAGAAAGTGCCACGCCTGCTATACCCTGGACGACAGTCGTGTATAGCGGCCGCGCTGAAGGACCACCCCTGCGCAACCCCTACGGTGTCGAGAAAGTGCCACGCCTGCTATGCCCTGGACGACCGTCGTGTATAGCGGCCGCGCTGAGGGACCACCCCTGCGCACCCCCTTACGGTGTCGAGAAAATGCCACGCCTGCGATGCCCTTCTGTGCTGTGCTGACCTGAACTGTGCTGTGCTGTGCTGAGCTGTGCTGAACTATGCTGAGCAGAGCTGTGCTGTGCTGTACTGCGCTGTGTGAGAAGGGGAAGAGGGAGGTGAGGTGAGCGAGCGCGGGTGCGACGAGGCATGGAAGAAAACCAGAACCACACGAAGCATGTGGGGAAAAATACAAGGGATTTTTGCCACAGAAATTCGGTGACACCCCTCAGGCAGATCCGCAGGGTCAGGGTCTAAGAACAAACAGGCCGCGACACTGCTTCACGGCGGCGCCCAGACCTCATGATTTAGCTTTTGCATCTCCCATTCTCCGATACAGGGGGCCTGCGGCATGGGGCGAAGCCTTTACGGATAATAAACGAAACGAAACGAAAGCGCACCTAAACGCCCGAGGGGCGGGCCTATAGCGACCAGTGCGGCGGCCCGGGGCCAGTTCACAGCTCGAGCATGCATGGCGCGTGCGAATCTTGTAAACTTACCCACCCAGGGTCTGCAGCAGCTTCCGCCAAGTCAATTGGCACGTCGGCGTGCTGGCCCTGGCGCGCCGAGAATCCACGAGGTCATCGCTCCATCTCTTCTGTGCTCGACCGCTGCGTCGTCGCGCTGGCCGATTGTCGTGTAGTTCAGCTTTCCACGAAGCGGCCTTGCGTGACCACCTGTCCCTCGGTTGCGCGGCAATCCGTCTTGCCCACCTCCACTTGCGTGCGTGGTATGCCGTAGCCCAATCATCAGCCTGAGCGCGGCGAGCACGTGTCTCTGCTACGGTAGTCACTCGTTGGATGAAGTCGGCCCGCGGCTCTAAGTCATTGTCGCCAGGAACGGGGTCGTGGAATAGGTCGGCGTGGGTTGGCTGGGAGCTGCTGGCGTCGGAATGTCCGTCGCTAGGATCTTGGTGGTCGACCCCTTGCTCACTGGTCATGGCTATGTCCAATCCGAGGGCGTCGTGACCAGACTCGCGTTGTGATCGTCTCCGGGAGGGCCCCGCTATCAGACGTAACATTCGTCCCTGTGTTCTCGTCGGAGCGGCGAGCATCTCCGTGGTCAAGGCCCACGAAGCATACAGAACGGACGGGGCGACGGACGCATTGAACAGCCGGAGGCGAGAATGCAACGCGAAGTGCTTGTTCGTCAACCCATTCCGGAGCTGATGAAACCTGCGCCATCCAGACGCGATCCCGCTGTGAAAATCGGCACCCCGTTGTTTGCTATGGGATGACATGCGCCCCGAGTATTTCAAGCTCGCCCCGTGGTCTAAAAGCTCGATGTTGTCTCCGCCAACCAAAATGCGTTGAATCGTAAGCCCCCCTCGGCGAATGGTGTTGGTGAGGATATTCGTTTTCTCCGGGTGTAGTTGGAGCCCCAGGGGGGGGGCCTTGGAGTAGACAAACTAATTTTCGGAGGTTGGAGGCGAAGAGCAAAACGTCGTCGGCATATCTCGAATTTGTCAAAAGAGCGCCACGAGCAAATCCCAAACGGATGCCAAACCCTTTGGAGAGCCAAGAGATCTTCAAAGTACGAAATAAGTATTCCAACAACGCGTTGGACAAATATAAGCTCAGTGGCTCTCCCTGCTTGTAGCCCCTTTCAATAATGAGAGGTCGACTGGTTCTCTCCGTTCTGACGTTTGCCGTCTGCTCCGCGTAGAGTTGCCGAAGTAAGTGGATACAAGCTGGCGGTGCTCCTTGAGCTCGTAGCGCTGCCCACAAGTGCTTGTGATCAATCAAATCGAAAGCCTTGATGAAGTCAACGGCCGCTGCCCACAACGGTAATTGCCATTCGCTGGATCGTTCTTGTCTGATTACCGTCGTAAACAAATGGTCTTCCGTGCTGAAGCCCTTCCTGAAACCTGCCCGGTCGGGGCTTTGCTCCGCGTCGAGGGTGGCCCCCAGTCTGTTGCAGAGGATCCGCGCCAGCAACTTGTACAGCATAGGAGTTATAGCAATTGGTCTGAAAGTTTGAAGTAGTTCTGGATCCCCCGATGTGGATGACTCGGATCGTTGTCTGTCTCCATTGGCGTGGTGCTTCCAGCTCGGGTCGGAGGATGTCGTTGTAGAGTTTCAAGAGGTGTTGCTCCAGGAGTCTGCCTCCAAACTTGAGCACTTCTGCAGTGATGCCCACAGCGTCGGGGCACTTGCCATTCCGGAGCTGGCGGATGGCATGCCGGAGCTCCTTCAAACTAAAGGGCGGCATGTCTTGGACAAGCGATGACGCATGGTTCCATTTGCTTTGCAAGGGTACGTCATTGTCCGGGTCCTCGTCGGTAGTGCCGCGGCTCTTGTAAAGCTGCTCGTAGAAAGAAGCGAAAATGTCAGCAATCCCTTGTCGGTCTGTGTATGATGATTCATCTTCCGTCGTCGCGCTTGGCATGTACTCCTTAGCTCGGCTGCTCTTGGATGAGTTGGTAATGTGTTTGATGTTACCGTAGATTGCACTAACCTCGGTAACATTGGTCTGCCGTCTCTTTCTCTTGATGCTGCGGGCTTCCTTGAAAATCACCCTTGGAAAATGATAATGGCGGTAATGAAATGACGAAGAAGAAACTAATAATAAGAAGAAGAACAAGATCTCGGGGAAGAGAAGTAGAACAACGAAAACGTTTCCATGTCTCTTCCTCCTACTCCTCCTCTTCCTCCCCCTTTTATTCGTTTCCCTCCTCATCTTGTTCCTCCCTCTCCTGATCCTCATTATCTTCTTCCTCAATCTCCGTCTCTGCATCATTCTGTGGGGGGCCACCGATTCCGCTATGCGGGCGAAGGCATTCCTCATGCTGGCAATGGGGATCCCTACAACGCAAAATCAGGAATCAACAACACAAACGAAACTGAAGCGTTGGAGGCTGAAACTTGAGTAACACCAGTGGCAAATCAAACACAAATTATACCAGAGAAAACCACATCCGAATTGCTTGAAAGCTATAGAACTATTGGGCTATAGGGCTATGGGGGTTATAGGGATATATGGGGTAGAGGGCCATTAGGACTATAGGGGGATAGGGCTATATGACTATAAGGCCATAAAGCTATAAGGTTATCGGGCCGTAGAGCTATAGGGCTACAATAGGGCTACCGGGCACCTGGGCACCCGGGCGCCTGGGCACCTGGCAACCCAGGCGCCCGAGCACCCGGGCACCCCCGGGCATCCGGGCACCTGGGCCAGCCGCCGAAATCGGCAGCACACCTCGCTCAGGAGGAATCAACAACACAAACGAAACTGAAGCGTTGGAGGCTGAAACTTGAGTAACACCATTGGCAAATCAAACACAAATTATACCAGAGAAAAACCACATCCGAATTGCTTGAAGGCTATAGAACTATTGGGCTATAGGGCTATGGGGGTTATAGGGATATATGGGGTAGAGGGCCATTAGGGCTATAGGGGGATAGGGCTATATGACTATAAGGCTATAAAACTATAAGGTTATCGGGCCGTAGAGCTATAGGGCTATAGGGCTACCGGGCACCTGGGCACCCGGGCGCCTGGGCACCTGGGCACCCGGGCGCCCGAGCACCCGGGCACCCCCGGGCATCCGGGCACCTGGGCCAGCCGCCGAAATCGGCGGCACACCTCGCCTAACTATATGAATCCGCTAGGGCCCCTACAGAGGCAAATTCTGATCGGGGAAACATGATCGACCCACGAACCCGGAAAGGAATATAGAAATGTAAGGCATGGCAACGTTTCAAAGACACCTGATTGGGCGACGGGCAAATGCAATGCTGAATGTATCGATCTTGATGTACCGTGCCGAGGGCTGTGCTGTGCTGCGCCGTGCTGATGCTGAACTGCGATGTGCCACGCCGCGAATGTGCTCTATAGCGTTGTGGATCGAGTCCTCCTTTGCACCCGAGTCCTGACCGAACTGATCTGGATCTTAAGCTCGAGCTGCCTCAGCACATAGTAGCTGCCCCAGAGCTAATGGACAGAGGAACATGCCAGGAGGACGCGCCGCGGAACGTCCCAAGGGACGCGCCAGGCGACGTGCCAAGGGACGTGCCACGAAGACGCACCGCGGGACGTGCCGAAGGGACGCGCTACGGAAAGTGCCAGTGGACGTGCCAATGGACGTGCCAGGAGACGCGCCGCGCGACGTGCCAGGGGGACTCGCCACAGGACGCGCCACGGAACGTGCCAAGTTGCAATGCTGAATGTATCGATCTTGATGTACCGTGCCGAAGCCTGTGCTGTGCTGCGCTGTGCTGAACTGCGATGTGCCATGCCGCGATTGTGCTCTACAGCGTTGTGGATCGAGTCCTCCTTTGCACCCGAGTCCTGACCGAACTGAATTGGATCTTAAGCTCGAGCTGCCTCAGCACATAGTAGCTGCCCCAGAGCTAATGGACAAGGGGACATGCCAGGAGGACGCGCCGCGGAACGTCCCAAGGGACGCGCCAGGCGACGTGCCAGGGGACGTGCCACGGGGACGCACCGCGGGACGTGCCGAGGGGACGCGCTACGGAACGTGCCAATGGACGTGCACCGCGCGACGTGCCAGGGGGACTCGCCACGGGACGCGCCACGGAACGTGCCAGGCAACATGCCAGACTGCAATGCTAGGGGTATCGATATTGATGTACCGTGCCGAGGGCTGTGCTGTGCCTGGGCGACCTGGACACGTGAAAACACGCGTTTCGCTCAAGACGTTCTCAGCACATCCTCATGCTAGACATCCGCCTGGGCAACCTGGACACGTGCAAACAAGCGTCTCGATCGAGACTATCTCGACACATCCTCATGCTAGACATCCGCCTGGACGACCTGGACACGTGAAAACAAGCCTCTGGTTCGAGACATCCTCAACACATCCTCATGCTAGAGATCTGTCTGGGCAACCTGGAGGCGTGAAACCAAGCGTCTCGCTCGAGACATCCTCAAGACCTGGGCACGTGAAAACAAGCATTTCACTTGAGAGATCCTCTGAATTCAGAACCCCAGGAGAGGACACGTTATAACACAAAACAAGCGTTTCGCTCGAGACATCCTCAACAAGTTCTGAACAACAAGCGTTTCGCTAGGGACATCCTCAAAAATAATTCAGCCGGCCCACCTCGACCTCGATATTTATCAGGGAATAATTCCGCCGGCCCACCTCAAGTCAGGTCCAGGGGTAAACAGCTAAAAGAGAACCCTGGGCCTGCGCCCTTTCCGGGAGAAACAAATTCCATGGAAAGCCGTCCAAAGGGAAACGTCCGAAGGTGTGGGGGGTATTCTAAGTGGAACCATTGTTTTTGTATTTTGTTGTTTTGTTCTTTTTGTTGGGGGGGCCTTTGGGGTTGTCCAATGGCCTCCCTGCACGTTTCAGCCTCCGACACTTAAATTTACATGTGTTTGTATTGCGTTTTTTCTGCGTGTGCGTTTCTGGTTTCCCACAAAGCGGAGCTGGACTGAGAAGGAGAGTGGGGAAGTGGAGGAGGAGGAGGAAATTTTCTTTGAGATCAACGCCCAACTCCTCTGCAGGCCTTCTAGCAGAAGGCACAACTTCGTACCGCAATCGAGGAAAGTGCAGCAGAGCGAAGAACATCTCGAGCGGTCCACCGACGTGCCTGCGCAGGGGGACTGGGCCGCTCATCGAGAATCAAATCAAATTTTAAACAAGGTGTCATGTGTTTGCTATTATGCGGGTGGCGGCAGTTGCACAGAGCCTCCCACCCATGGTGAGTAATCTGGGAGGGAGGGGGGGCACGACGTGCCACGAGTCCCCGAACTGACGTCCAACTCGAATGGCACTTGCAGCGCGCGCAGATGAACAGGACCGAGCCGCCCGAGCAATCGAACGCAATGGTGCGATGTTCGAGCAGATCCTGCCTGGCAGCGCGAAGCTTCGAAAATTCCGGACACCTGCCCGGCGCGAGGCGCTCCTGAGCTCGTGAGCCTAGCAGGCAGACGGCGCAACGCCAGATGCTGGACCAACGCCCCCATCCATGGCCAGCCCACCGGGCAACAGAATGGTACGGAACCCACTCTGCCGAATATAAGTCGACGGTGTCTGGCAACAGATGATGGAGCAGATTGGCGGCGAGCACAAGAGTGGCGCGAGCTTGCTTGACAAGCCTGAGCGCCGCAACCAGCTTGTCGGGCCCCCCCCGGGTGGAGTTCGACAGCCTGCTTCGCAATGATGTCGGCGTGATGGCTGCCCATGCGCTTCCAGCGCTCGGATTCGTCAATCCTGGTCTCGTCGACAGCGCGGTGGGCGGCGACCTTCATTCAAACGCGGCGCTGGCAAAGCACCCCGCGCGATGATCTGCAGGAAGGCACCCGCGTAAACTCGCGTGCCCGGCAACTGCTCACCCCGAGAGCAACGCGCTGGCTTGACCACGTTTTCGCATTCCGAGTGCATAGAAATGCGATACGATGCCAAAACATTCGCCCAAGTGAAACAACAAAACTCTGCGCCCTGAGGAGACCGGGGATCAGGGGCCCTGACAGGAGCGCGAAACTCCGCGATGCGATTCCCGGCGTCGTCTACAATGATGACACGATTTGGAAGCTCTACTGGATTTCCGAACGAGATGTCTGGAACACGCGCCGTTCACGAAGAGGCCGCTGGCCAATTTACGGGCGCGCCTGACGCGGCGCGGCGTCGTGCTCTCCTTGCCGAAAGCGGGCCAGCTACAGGGAAGGACTCATGTGGCGTGCACTGTGATCTCTGGAAACTATACAGGAATATCGGCCTGTCTGAACTGGCCGCGAGATGCACGAAACACGGCGTTCTTTTCGTCATCGCACGCTTGTGCATTCATGCTTATCGGCGCGACATTTTCCTGTGTCTTGGAGGCTGGCTGGCGGGGCTTCACTTCTGCATCGAGGGAATCATTGCTGGCTGCTCCATGGCGACGTCGTACTTTCTTGTTTGCCAAGACGGCGATGGCTCACGCGCCCCTCGCAATCTCGACGTCGACGTCTAGGGCTTTCATGCGCCGACCTGCCCCATTGGGTGTCCAAGGAAATCGTCAGCGGAGCCCGGGAGCTCCAATTGGTGGTCGAGAAAGTTTTCGCTTGCTGTTTCGCATTGGACAAAAAAGCTGCCGCTGTGGCGCCCTAAGGAACTGGGTGACTACATCTCGTCGCAGCTGCGGGCCCTTGGATGTAAGTTCGCGGGCAGTGCAGTGAATGTTGGCATTGCATACACGTTTGGCCGCGCCGTTGGGGTGGCTGGCCAGTCGGCCAAAATGAAAGCTCGATTGGCGAAAACTGCCCATTGCGCCCTCCAGCTTAAGATGCAAGGTCTGCGGTGCAGAGGGTCTTTTTGTCTCCGGTCTCTCGAGGGGCGTCCTACGGGTCCAAGGTCACGGCCATGGGCGATCGAGACCTCCTGCTTCTTCGGCGGAAGATGTTTTCACATGTCAGGCCGTGCTCGCAGCTCCGGTCGCTGACAACGGCCGCCAATTTCGGCGACGACCCCGCGCGGCGCAACGCTGCTTCTCCCATCCTGATATGGGCAGAGGAGATTTGGCTTAGCCAGACGTCTGCCCATCAATGAGCACCCCCCCCTCCCCGCCTTGAGGCAGGGTTGGGGGTCGGCGCTCGGGAAGCCCGCCTATTCTTGGAGGGTCGCAGGCCCGACCAGCGCCCTTCGCATGTCCGTGGTTCGCCTGGGGCGGCGCGTGGAGAACTTCACGACGTTGATTGATGAGCGTGGCTTTAGCCTCCCCCTTGGAATCCCCCTTCCGGCCCTCGTCAGGCTCAAAGACGGGCACTTCAGAAGGCTGGAGCGACGCTCGCGGGAAAACCGGGGGTGCTTCCCAGGGTCTGCCATGACATCGTCTGCGAGGCGTTGCATAACAAGAAATGCACGGCTTTGCCAACAGCCATGATTCGGGTTTTTGCTGCTGAGGGTTTCCTTCACTGGGTTTTGGGCCAGGTGCTTCAGATATCTGCTCGAAGATGCTTGCCCCTGTTGCGGCTGCCAGGATGTCATCTTCCACCGGCGCTGGGGGTGCCCCCATGGGCCCATGGGCCTGCGGCCGAACTTCGCGCTGAGCTAGTGGGCTCCGGCATCATCGAAGCAGCATTAGAGGGCATCGCAGCCGAGTGCGACAGCCTCGCTTGAATATCTGAAGATGCTCGCCATCCTGCCGACTCCTACCCCCGTCCTTTTACGGAGTTCGACGATGGCCCTGTAATTGCGTAGCGCCGTGGATATATTGCGAAATCGAAGTGGCAGCGCCCTGGCAACGAGTTGAGAGGGAGAAGGAGGAGGAGGAGGAGGAGGAGGAGGAGGAGGAGGAGAGGGAAGATAAGCGAGGGGGAGGACGAGGAGGAGGAACATGATAAGTGGGGGAAAACAGTGGGGGGAGGAAGAGGAGGAGAGAGGGAAGTGGAGAAGAGGAAGGGAAAGGAGGAGCGAAACGGAGATGGATGAGGAGGAGGATTAGCTGCTGTGCTGGAGGTGACAGCATTCGGAATCCGTGAAAACAAATACGGCAATAACATAACAGCACAGATTCCACTGATAATACTCCCCCCACCTCTTCGGACGTTTCCCTTCGGGCGGCTTCCCATGGAACCTTGATTTGTTGTTTGTTGTTTGTGGTTTTCTTGGGGGTCCTCAGCTGCTTTCAACGCTAAGCCTGCTGGCGTCGCTCCACGGAGCCAGACGCGCGCTGACTGGTCACCCCCCTGGGCGATATAGACGAAGTCCTCGGTGGCCTGGACGAGCGCGGGCGCTCTGCATGGAACGGGAGTGGGCAGCCCCAGAACTTGCGAAAGTCGCCGCAATGGTCAAGTCCTCGCAGCGGGCAAACATCATATTCCTTCAATCCTGCCTCGAAGCGCCTCATGGAACTCTGGGCTGCACAACTACAAGCTGCCTTGAGCGCCTTCGCGAGATTCCCCCGGCCGTCGAGAAGCATTCGCTCGATCTGCCAACGCGAGCTCTCGATGTCAACAGCTCTCTGGCATCCTCCTGCTGCGCGTCCCATCACGCGCCCCATGTCAAACCTTGCGGTGAAGGAGCTGCTGGGGAACTGCGCATGACATAATCATGCTCCTCGACCTTAGGAGGGGCCACCGGGGAAGCCTCCCTGACTGGGTCGGACCAGGACCAAGCCGAATCTGGGCTCCACCCGAGTTCCAGGAGGGTTCCTGCGACTGCGCGGAGGTGGCGAAGCTCGGCGACCATCTTGGGCCGCGCGGCCGCCGTGCCACTGCGGGTCTGAGGGTCGGCGGCGACGAGCCCGAACCACATCTCAAACAACATAGCCCTGTGAAAATGGCGGGGCCCAGCGCCTCTGGCCGCAGCTTGGAGCGGCGGGGGCCTGCCGCGAGACAACTTCCAGGCCCGGGCTGAGCCCGTGCACAATAGGAACGGAGGGCGCTCTTCGTGACCGCGGGGGGCCTCTAGATCCCCCTGCGCCTCTTGGGCCCAGGGCGCCCGCTGGCCCCGCGGCGGCGCCTTCTCTGGCCAGCAGCGGGGCCGAGCCCGAGACCACCGATGCTGGGCTTGGTCTGGAGGGGGGCCCCGCGGAGCTCGCAAGAGTCCCGGACCTGTTCCCCGACGTCGCTGCCATTCGCGAGGAGGGCCGACTTGGGGGGGGGCCGCGCCAGAGATCTACCAGCCCCGCCTTGATATGCGCCGTCGCCTCTGGGAAATCACCCAGCGGCAACCTGGCGGAGCCAACCGCGCGGGCGCGCATATCGTCGACGCGAACCCGTCGCGCGGGGCGATCGGGCCCGAGGTGCCCCTGGCGGCTGAGATCGCGCAGCAGGACCAGGGCCCGTGCTGCGAACTGGCAACGCCCCGCCAAGATGTTTAGCTGTGGGATGATCGCCCAGCAAGCCCAAATTTCTGCGGCGACGAAACGCGCGGCGAGATGGAACGTGGCCCCAACGCTAAGACATATACTTGGGCATCCCTTCCCATCGAAGCTTTCTGGGCCAGTTGTTCGGCGATGATGGCATCGTGGAACTTTCCCATGTCCAGGGGCCCTTCGACGACCTCGATCTTGAGCTCTGCCCCTATCACTGCAAAAAGCTCTGGCAAATATCTGCCCCAAGGCGCCTGGGGCCCTCGATTGCCGCGCCCCAGCGCCCTGCTTCGGCGGCCCCCGCTTGCCGATCCCGCCCCTCCCCCCCCCCCCTCGCCATCCTGATGGGCAGCCTATAGAGCGAGGCGGCGAGCGCGATCGGCCTGTCCGCCGTCGCGGTCTTCGGCGTGAGTGCTACCAGATTGCTCGTACACTGGGCCGGCACGGTCTGCGTCCTCTCGACGGAATTCAATCGATCGGCGAGCCGGGCGATTCCTGGGCCTGGGTGCGCAAGGAAATCCCGAACTTTCCACCGGCCGATGCCGGTGGCCGAATGTATTCGGGAAGTTCTGGTGGCTATGATCACCTCCTCTTCCGTCCAGTCAATCTCTAGGTTCTCATCCACCTTGGCCTCTCACGCTGAATCCAGGGCGCCGAAACAGGAGCGCCGGCTCGGACGTGTCCGGGGCCCCATCACTGCCCCCGGAGCCTGCTTTTGGCCCCGCGGATCTGCACTGGGCCCATGAGATCTTCTTCTTTCAGCACGTCGTTGTCAGCTTCTTCGGGGGCAACCTCGGCCTCTAGCTCTGTGGCGAAAGCATGGGCCAGGCCTCCTCCTCGCTCGATGCTTGCCCCCCACCGGTCTGCGAAACCACCCGGGGATTGCTTCGTCGCGCGGGCTTCGAGAAACTACGCCTGCTTCTCCGGCAGGTCGCGAGACCTGCTGGAAAGCGCCTCCCAGAGCTGGTCTTGCTCTGCGGCGGTGAAGTCGGCGATCCAGTTGATGTGAATCAGAGCCTTCTCGATGAGATTCTGCGCCCTCCTACGGCTTGGGCGCGACGGGCCCCTCGTCCTGGCAGGGCGCCTCTCGCGCCCCGCTGTCGGCGTTCAGCCCCCCCCCATCGCTTGGGGGGGTTAGGGGGGGAAGCGGGCCCGGTCGCAGAGGGGGGGCGGCCGGGCCCCGCCGGGCCCCCGCCGCGCCCGCGGGCGCAAAGCACCACCGCCCCAAGGACTGTGACATTACGGCGACCCGATGGGCGAGGGCGGCGTTGGCATGGGCCTCCGCGGCACGACGACAAACCTCAGGGGTTTCGGGGGCCCTGTCGAGCGCCGCGATGCAATGCTCTCCCCAATGCCTCGAGGCAGCTCCGCGCTCGGCCACGTCGGGGGCACCCGCGGGGCAAGTGTTGGTCTTGCTGAGAACCCCGTCTGAATTATCCTCGCAGCCCCGGGCGGGGGCCTCCAGGGGCCCGCATTATTTGGCACGGCCTCGAAGAGCTGACCTAGCTTCAACGGCGCCACCGAAAACAACACAACGAAGCATAAACAATAACGATCACCCGAATTTTGCAAGCGGAGTCTGCGATCGGCTGGGCGACGACCCCATCCGCGTTCTTCACCAGAGGCCCCCCTCGACGAGCCACTGGCCCGTCGTGTGGCGGCCCCCCCACTGCGCAGGGCAACCTGTGGGCTCTCGCGAAGATGGCGATCTGGCGGGCGACCCGAGCGCGATCAATCGTCATGCCCCGCATCGCTCTGGAGGTGGGCGGCGACGAAGAGAACGCTGTGCCTCTTGAGGCGCAGGCGGCGCGCCGCCCAGCCCAGGCCGCCATTTGGCGGGGCGCTCAGGCCCTTGGCCTCCATGGCGCGACCGCGCGAACACAAGCTGCGCAAAACGCAAAAGAAAGGCCGACCCCCCCATGCGAGCCCGTGGCGGAAGTCGGAATGGCGGGGCAGACGTAGGACCTGTTGCCCTGCTTCTTCATGAACTTGTGAAGGTCACGGACCTGCCGACGACTCACGTGCATCTCGCTGTGCGTGCAACATGCGGCCGCTCGAAATCTTTAGACTGGACGCATTCTCGAGCTCGCTTGTACCACCTCGTGAGGTTGGCACGATGAAGTGATCAGTTCCTTGCGATGGCCTCCCTCTCCTGCTTCAGCCCGCCAGTGTCCTGCATGCCCCATGGCACTGACGATGGGCAGGCATAGGTCAGGGCTCCCATGAATTCCCCTGCTGTCGCTGAGGCTAAAGATCTCGTCGCGGCAGTCCTCGATGAAGCCGGTGAAACGAGCTACCCCGAACTGCTAAGACGCCAAATCATGTTCTGCTGAACCGCCGCGCGGCTGGCCCCGCCTGACCCGGGAGGACCCATGGGCGAGAGATCTCGGCCTGCCGGCATGCTGGAAGTTCCCCCCCCTCCTTCGCGCCGTCGCCTGCAGCCCCCCCGCGGGCCGCGGGGAGGCAGCCTGGGCCGCGCCGCTTCTGCCCCGCTGCGCAACGCCGCTCCTCGCGGCAGGGCCTCCGCCGCCGCCTGCGAGGACTCGCGGCCCACCTGCCGGTGGCGGCTCGAGCGCCGCTGCCGCCTTGCCCGCCCGGGTTGCCTGGTCATGCTCCTCGACGAAGGTGTTGGTATTCTCCGCGTCGGCGCCCTGGGGCTCGCTGATGACTGCGCGCAGCCCTGGTGGCATCGCTTGGGCACTGGTTTCGGCCTTGGCGCCCGCCGCGCGCGCCGCCGCTGCTTGGGCGGGTGGCTCCACATCCATCTCGTCGACTGGGGCGGGCCCCCACTGCGCTGTGGCGCGGCTGCTGGCCATCTCGAATTCTTGGCGCACGTCGCGCAGCGCGAGGGTGACCTTGGCACGATCCGCATTCGCCTCATCGGGCTGGCCCTCGAGCTCCTGGACGAGGGCGTCGAGTTCCTCCGCGCGCATCTCGCGCTGCCGCGCTCGCTGGAAGGCGGCGACGGCCGCGGCCGCTGGGGTTGGCCCCTTTCTGGGTGACCAGCGCCGTCGCTGACTGCGCCGCGGGCTCGAGCTCCTGCTTTTGCTGCTCGCTGATGACTCCGAGGATGGCAGCGAGGATGTTTCTCCGATCCATCTCGGGGGCCGCTGCGCCACCCTTACCATCATCGCTGGCATCGCCTGTCTTAGCAGGCAACTGGAACGGTCCGCCACGCGCGCGCCAAGCCTTCTCCTTGGCCCTGGACGGGTAGCGCCGAACCCCGCATCCTTGGCAGGCCAGATGCGGGCGCGACTTCAGCTGGCGCTGCCGAGGGGCCACTGTCCACTCCCAACCCATGGCGCGATGTGACGCGTCCAAATACGTTTGGCGACAAAAGCAGCAGGCGGGCCTGCGCGGCGCGAAAAAAAAACCCTCCTGAGGCTCGCCCGACATGAAAATCACCTTGAGCCACCCTCCTCCTCCTCCTCCCCCTCCCCCTCCCCCCCCCCCTCCTCCTCCTCGCCCTCCCCCTCCACAATTACTCAATATGAAAATGCCCCCCCTCTTCCCCTGATGGCGCCCGGGCGATGGCCGCGCACCCTCCGCGCATTTTTTTAAAACACAGGCTTCCCGGGAAATCCCGGGAAACGACTCTCGCTGAGACGCCGGCGTCATTTTCGGGCCGAACGCCCCCCGCGTACTTTTTTTTTACACGCAGGATTCCCGGGAAACGGGTTTTCGCCTGCGTTTTTTTTTTGGGGGGGGGCAAAATGATGCTCTCGCTGAGGCGCCAGCCTCATTTCTGCTCCCGAATCGTTCCGAATCGTGCTCCCGCTGCAGCGTGGGCCTCATTTTCGGATCGGTGTTTGGCCTCCGTCGTTCAGGATGGCGTTCTCGCCCCAGCGCGGGCCTCTTTCTCGCGCGCCCATCCGCCCGCCACCACCGCGCCGCACCACCACCACCACCACCACCACCACCACCACCACCACCACCAGCACCAGCACAGCACCAGCACCAGCACCAGCACCAGCACCAGCACCAGCACCACACCACCACCACACCACCACGCACACACGCACGCACGCACGCACGCGCACCACCACCCACTACGCACGCGCGCGCGGAGCCACAGGTCCGCTACGACACGCGTCCGCGGATAGAGAAAATCAGCGCCATGGTAAGGGATGGGAGGGAGGGGTAGGACGTCAGATATGACGCGAGCGCACCTAGCTTGTCCCCCTCCTCCTCCCCCTCCCCCTCCTCCCCCTCGCCCTCGCCCCCCCCCCCCCCCCCCCCCCCCCCCCCCTCCATTATGGTATGATCCTCCCTTTGGGCGGTCATATCCTTCGGCCAACTGCAGCTCGGGGCGCGCCTGCAATCGGCGCCATTCTAGACAGAGGCACGGCGCCGTCGGACCGCGAGCGAAACGCGGGAGGCGACGGCGACAGACGCACGCGACGAGGGGAGCGAGGCGACATGAGACCGATGAGGAGGAAGCGGAGGAGAAGACGAACGCCCGTCGCGCGCCCGAACGGGCCAGGGCCGCATGCCCCGAGCCCCGATTCTCAGTAGCCCACCTGCCCCGACCTCTGCCTCCCCTCACTGCTTCAGGCGGCGCGCGGGAGCGCCCCTCGGCGCGCGCCCCGCGTCGGCCGTCGCCCCCCAGCCGCGGGGGATCTGGTGGCGCACCGCCTGCGCGGCCACGGCCTTGCATTCGTCCGCCTGCGGGATCTCGTGTGGGGGGGGGGGGGGGGGCGTCTGCAAGCAACCCTCGTGCGTGTCGTCCGTCGCCGCTCCTCCCCACGCCTCGCTCTGCCGCTTGCCCAGGGCCTCTCTGCCGCCTCTCCGTCGTGGAACACCAGAACGTGCCCCTGAATCGCGAGCGTGATCCTCGCGATGCCGACGTCGCACGTCGGGGGCTGTGTGAACTCTTCCACCCAGCCCGCCACTTCCTCTGGGTCTGCGCGCCGCATCATCGTCCACCGCCTCGCGCGCGCCCCTCTGTGCTTCTTCAACTGGCACGGGCAGGAATCGGCGCTCAACCAGTTCTCGAAGGCGGGAGGAATACGTCCAAACATTTGCAATTCTGGCGGACCGCGCCTGCGCCCGCCCCCCGCCCCCTTCACCTTCGCGTCGCGCGCCTTCAGGATACCCCGCGCCACCGAGAGAAAGTCGTGATCCGTCTGGGCGAACATCTGCGCCGCGTGCTCGTGCTCCGGCGTCCTGGCCCTCGTCTCCAGCTGGCGCGCCAGCCTCTTCATCGCCGCGTCCTCGTCCAGGTCCGTTTTCTGTTTCTCGGTGTCGCGCTGGGTCGCCGTCTTCTCTTTCTCGTCGTCGTTCACGATCCACTGAGTCCCCGAGCCCGGCCAGGCCCCCCGCGCACTCAAACTCAATCTCGTATCCGCCCAGGTACGGTGCCAGGTGCACGCGCAATGTGCAGTCACGCAGAAAGCGGGGATCTTCCGAGCCGAAACTACACGACCGACGCTCTGCGAGCCCCCTCCTGATCTCCTCCCCGCCCCCGCCTTTGCCCCCGATGAATCTGCCTTTCTTCATCGACGTCTGCGCGCGTCTCTGCGCTTGGGCCCTCGAACAAAATATCGAACTACATATCGCGCGTTGGTCATTTAGGCAGCGCGCCCTTGCCATCACTATCCCTCCGTGATCCCCCCCTCGCGCGGACGTAGTGGGGCGCTAGCTGCTGCTAGTTCTGGAATGCTGCGTTGCACTGCGCGTCATTCCCCATCTCCGCCTAGCATCTAAACCGCCCCTCGCCCACTAGATCTCACGTCGGTCTCGTCCTTCTCATCGAACTCCCCCCGATACGTGAAATGGCGCGATAGGGCCCCACGAAATGATAGGGCCCCGACGTCGAGCTCCACGAAATCCCCCCTCTCCCCCAAGAGCACTCGTGATGGCGTCAGTTCAACGCTCTCCAACAGTGCCGGCCCATCGTCGAAGCGAGCAAAATGAGACACGTCCTGCAGCGACTGGCGGGCCCACGGGCAAACAGGCGCCTCGAGCTCGCCATCGACCTCGCGGCCCGCGAGTTCGGCTTTGCCGAACACCGCCGCGAGCACCCGCCTCCCATCTTCAGGACACTTCAGCAACTGCTGCAGCCACCGCAGCCGCCGCACTCAGAGCTCGACATGTAGAGCCGCCACCTTCACCCTCGCCAGCACCTCGAGGTTCGTCAGGGCCCTGGCATTGCCCTCCTCCTCCCACGCAGCACCTCTCAGGAGCACGCCTGGCCAACATGATCGACCCACGAACCCGGAAAGGAATATAGAAATGCAAGGCGTGGCAACTGTTCAAAGACACTTGATTGGGCGACGGGCAAATGCAATGCAGAATGTATCGATCTTAATGTACTGTGCCAGGGGCTGTGCTGTGCTGTGCCGTGCTGAACTGCGGAGTTCCATACCGCGATTGTGCTCTACATAGCGTCGTGGATCGAGTCTTCCTTAACATCCGAGTCCTGACCACATAGATCAGGATATTAAGCTCGAGCTGCCTCAGCAGATGGTAGCTGCCCCAGAACCAATCGACAGAGGGGACATGCCAGGAGGACGCGCCGCGGAACGTCCCAAGGGACGCGCCAAGCGGCGTGCCAGGGGACGTGCCATGGGCACGCACCTCGTGACGTGCCAAGCGGACGCGCTACGGAACGTGCCAATGGACGTGCCGCGGGACGTGCCAGGGGGCGCGCCGCGCGACGTGCCAGGGGGACTCGCCAAGGGACGCCCCAGGAAACGTGCCAAGTTGCAATGCTGAGTGTATCGATCTCGATGTACCATGCCGAAATATGTGCTGTGCTGCGCCGTGCTGAACTGCCATGTGCCATGCCGCGATTGTGCTCTAGATAGCGTTGTGGATCGAGTCCTCTTTGCGTCCGAGTCCTGGCCGAACTGATCTGGATCTTAAGCTCGAGCTGTCTGAACACATCGTAGCTGCCCCAGAACTAATCGACATGGGGGACATACCAGGAGGACGCGCCGCGGAACATCCCAAAGGACACGCCGAGCGACGTGCCAGGGGACGTGCCATGGGCACGCGCCGCGGGACGTTCCAAGGAGACGCGCTACGGAACGTGCCAATGGACGTGCCGCGGGACGTGCCAGGGGACGCGCCACGCGACGTGCCATGGGGGCTCGCCAAGGGACGCCCCACGGAACGTGTCAAGTTGCAATGCTGAGTGTAACGATCTTGATGTACCATGCCGAAATCTATGCTGTGCTGCGCCGTGCTGAACTGCGATGTGCCATGCCGCGATTGTGCTCTAGCTAGCGTTGTGGATCGAGTCCTCTTTGCGTCCGAGTCCTGGCCGAACTGATCTGGATCTTAAGCTCGAGCTGCCTGAACACATAGTAGCTGCCCCAGAACTAATCGACAGGGGGGCGTGCCAGGAGGACGCGCCGCGGAACGTCCCAAAGGACACGCCAAGCGACGTGCCAGGGGACGTGCCATGGGCACGCGCCGCGGGACGTGCCAAGGAGACGCGCTACGGAACGTGCCAATGGGCGTGCCGCGGGACGCGCCAGGGGACGCGCCGCGCGACGTGCCGGGGGGACTCGCCACGGGACGCCCCACGGAACGTTCCAAGGAACGTGCCAAGTTGCAATGCTGAGTCTGTCGATCTTGATGTACTGTGCCGAAGTCTGTGCTGTGCTGCGCCGTGCTGACTTGCGATGTGCCATGCCGCGATTGTGTTCTAGATAGCCTCGTGGATCGAGTCCTCCTCTGCATCCGAGTCCTGATCTGGATCTTAAGCTCGAGCTGCCTGAACACATAGTAGCTGCCCCAGAGCTAATTGACAAGGGGACATGCCAGGAGGACCCGCCGCGGAACGCCCCAAGGGGCCCGCCAAGCGACGTGCCAGGGGACGTGCCACGGGCACGCACCGCGGGACGTGCCAAGGGGACGCGCTACGGATCGCGCTGGGGACAAGCGCTTCGCTCGAGACATCCTGCCAACATCCTCAGAATTCCTGCGCGCGGGGCGCGGGCGCGCGAGACATCCTCGAAATTCTTGCGAGCGGGACGTGTAAACAAGCATTTCGCCTGAGACATCCTCTGAATTCTGGCCCCCCACGAAGCCCCCCACGAGGCCCCCGCTCGAGACATCCCCCAATTTTGCAAAACCAGCGGTTCGCTCGAAACGTCTTCAACAAATTATGAAAGACAAGCATTTCGCTCGAGACATCCTGCCAAAATTCAAGGAAATCCTTGCAAAACAAACGAATTAGTCGAGACATCCTCGAAATTCCTGCGCGCGGGACGCGGCGCGCGCGAAACATCATCGGAATTCCTGCGCGCGGGGCGCTTTTCCGCGTCGCGGTCGGCTCTGCAAAACCAGCGTTTCGCTCGAAACATCATCAACAAATTCTGAAAATAAGCGTTTCGCTCGAGACGTCCCCAACTCTGGAAAACCAGCGTTTCGCTCGAGACATCCTCAACAAATTCTGAAAAACAAGCGTTTCGCTAGGGACATCCTCAAATTTTAATTCGCCGGCCCACCTCCCGCGCGTAATTTATCGCAGAATAATTTCGCCGGCCCACCTCCCGTCAAAACCGGGGGTAAACCATCTAAAAGAGAACCCTGGGCTCGAGCCCTTTCCGGGAAAACCCTTCGAGCATGTCCAGGTCGCTGCTCTCCAGGGGGGGCCCGTGGACTTCGCCATCGCCTCGAGGCCCGTCTGCAGCGCATTCGCCACGCATCCTTTGAAGAATATCGCCTTCCACTTCTGCGGCGCGCCCGACGTCCAGAAGTTGCCCATCTGACTCCACGCGACCATGCCAGCCTGGAGCCGCTTCTGAACCTCTGGCATCACCGCCAAGCGCGCCGGGCATCTCGGACCAAGGTACCTCGCCTCCGCCACCGTGAGTCCCTGTAGCAGCTGCCCGCCATGCAACGTCCGCTACGTGCAGTGCGCGCCCGCCCCCGCGCAGAACAACAAAGCCTCCTGCTTCTCCGCGCTCTGAGCCATGCCCGCCCTCGCAAGCGCGCGCCACTCACGCGGTCGTCGTGGGCATGGCCCACCTCGACGGCCTCCGACGCCCTGGAGAACGGGAACGAGTCCGCCACGTCGCCCACGAACAGCGCCATGGCCAGCTGCGCCCCCCCCCCCCCCCGCTTCCTCGAACGGGGACTCGCCGCTCGCCCAAGTCAGCGCATGCTGCTCAAGCTCCGCCGCGCCAAGCGCGCACGCCATCACGAACAGCCTCACCATCGCAGGGCCCCCAGGCGCGCACTCCTCCCCCGTGCGCCGCACCAGGGCCTCGGGGGCGCCGTCGAACTGAAAGCGCGCGTAGTCCAGCCTCAGCAACGACAGCGGGGCGCCCTGCTCCGCCGGCACCCTGGTCGCCGCCCTCTTCAGTGTGGCCTTGCCCATCGAGACGAACGCGTTCGCCGCGCCGTGGAATCCCTCTCCATGCTGCAGCCCCACCTTTCTCATCCTCCAGGCCGTCGCCATCTGCGCCACGATAGCTCCTGCACGTCTCCGTCGCTTCAGACCTCCGTGCGCCCATGCAAGAGCCTTGACCGCGGGCGCTCTCCTCGCCGCCCCGCCGTAGTAGCCCTTCGCTAACGTGCGCGCCGACGTCGCGATCCGCCCCCCCATCACTCCCTCCTTGTCCGCGCTCTTGCCTATGCGAGCTGCCTTCGCCGCCACCCAGCTCCGAGGTAGCGCGCGTCTGGCCCTTCGCACAGCAACGCACTCATCACTCTGTAGAACTTCGGCGTCTTCAGCTGCCCGACCTCGCCCTCCAGCCCGACCCCCCAGCGCCCCTTCATCGCCCCGGGAAGGAAGCGCGACTGATAAGCTCCACGTGCGCACTCCAGCCCGGCATTGCCCTCCCCAGCTTCGCCTTCCACGGCGCGCCCCTCAGCGCGCCGAAGCCCCTCTTCATCCCCCCATTCGTCGCGACCCTCTCCCAGACCCTCCTCGCCCCCAGGTCCCTCGGCATCTCGCGCGTCGTCACCTCGACTGCCGAGCGCCCGCCATCAGGTCCACGCCCTCGCGCCCCCCCCCCCGCTCCGCCCCCGCGCCCCCAACTCGATGCTTCCCGAATGTCCTCGCGCGTGCACCGCGGTGCCTCTGAGCGAGGAGCCCTTCCGCGCGATGCATCGTCGCGCTGTCCTTCCTCTCCGCCGCATCCTTGAACTCCTGGGCGCGATCCTCCCCCAGCTGCCTCGCGCGCGCCCCCCCTGTTCCGCGCCCACTTACTCGCCCGCCTCAGCTCGACCGTCAACTCGAGATCCCTCAGGTGCAAGTCCGCGCTGCTCCTCTCCTCCCCGTGCTCCTGCTGCCCGTCGCCCTCGAGCCTCTGGTCGGTCCGTCCGCTCGCGCAGCCAAAGTCGCTGACCCTCTCGGCGTGCGCGAGGTACTGGAGCTCTCGGAACTTCTCGCGTACATATCTTCTCTGTTGCAGAAATTCCGTAACTTTCGCACTCTGTATATCGCGCCCCTCCGTGCACAGCGGCGACGCCGCGGAGACACCCATGCCCATCTGCGTCAGCGCTTCCATGATGCCCTCGTTCGCAACGTCCATGCGCAACGCACCCTCCGTCGGCGCTGCCCGCTCGTGCACGTGCTCCACCCGTGCTTCCAACTGCTCCACGAACCCTTGGCGTCGCCAGCCCCTCTGCAACAACATAGGCGTCGCCTCTTTGTTGGGCGCCTGCTGCCTTTTCCATCACCTCATACGGCTGAGCCACGCACTCACGCAGGACCTCGCACGCCAGCGGCGCGCGGTCCCACAAGGTCTTCTGCGTGTGCGACTGCAGCCACCATGCACCCTGCTCCTGTATTCTACACCATTTGACATCAGGCCTCCAGCTTTCTGGAGTCACAATATAATCGAGAACATGCGCCTCACCATTTGCATAGTACGTCGCACCCGATGGCCACCACGTGCTAACAACACTCAGCTCCTGCGCCGCTATCACCTCATAGAGCATCGCCGTGGCCATGTTCTTCTTTCCCGCTTCAGACGGTCCCACAGCGCTCCCCTCCGATTCAAACTGGCCATTCGCATCCATCATCAGAATCGGTGACCATCTCGCCGACAATAGGCTCAGGACTGATAGTAACCACCGCCCCATGCTCGTAATCGTCGCCTCATACTGATGAGTCCGTGGCGCTCGATATCGCGGTTGCGATGGGAGATAGAGCAATATCGGCGCCAGCCTCATTGAACACCTCTGCAACTTCAATCCTCCGACTCGTCCCTGGAGCTTCTTTGGGGACTGGGAGGAAACCCTTGCAATCCTTCGTCCCGAACAATCTATTATGGATCCACAGTGCCAACCCACACGAATTGTTCGTCATCGCCCCTCTTTGCCGTCCCCAGTCCACACACCAGTGTCTCCTCGTCGATATGCTTGTGTTCAGCATCTCCCCCGATGACTTCTGTTGTGTGCCGATCAACCCTATCAGACCCATTTTCTCGAATTCCTCTGCGGTGTCCCGGCTCCGCTCTGCATTGACGGAATTTGGGTTATATGTCACGATGCTGAAGCCGCTGTGGGCCGCCCGCGTCTGACTCCACTGGGGCGCCAGCTGCTGTGAGTGGTGTGCGTGTCGGAAGCGGGCGGTCGGGGGGAGGCAACGCGCGCGCACCCCCCCCAATCATCATGTGAGAAGATGCCCACTTCTCCTCCTCCTCCGCCTCCACTTCCTCCTCCTCCTCCCACCCTCCTCCTATTGCTCCTCCTCCTCCTCCGACTCGTCTTCCCCTCCCGCACGACGTCTTGCCCAACCCTTTGTTATGACCTTGCAGTATACTCCACACCCCTGATCACGGCAACTCGTCTGAACATGTTGTCTGAATGGGCTGGTGGGATTACTTGACGCGTTTTGAACTATATGTTGCACTGTGCGGCCTCCCGGCTCCCCACGCAATGTTCCGACAAAAAGATCCAACATGCTTCCACACAGACCCCAGGTGTTCTGTGCCCCCTTCTCAAAAACCTTCGTGTTTGGGCTGGGTGGGCCGCAGGTAACCAGATAAAGGAATAATCTCAATACATGATCTCGTTCGCTGGCGGGTGACTAGTGGGCCAAAATACAAAAGGGAATATCCGCAACCATACCAACCGACCAGAACTCTGGCATACCGTCTCGCGCCCACCGTTCATGATGACCACCTCCAAACAAATATCTGCCATTTCCACCGTGGACGGCGAAGACACGAATTACATGCTCGACGCCGTGCTCCCCTTGACCAGCCCTGTTGGGGCCCGCTCCCAGGCAAGAGCGGTACCCTTGAGGAGACGCACGCTAAGATGCGCTGGGCTCGGGATACATTCCATGAGTTCGGCGGTACCCACCGACCTCTCGTTCCTCTGGATAGTTCCCCCTCCTCGTTCGGCATCCCTCCTCCCCGCGCTCCGCCGATTCGCGCCGGAAGCCTTCTGCAGCCGCTCGCGGAACGAGCGCGGCGTCCCTGGGGCGGCGGGCGCGGGGCCCGCAGCAGGCAGCACCGCACTCTGTGGCCAGCTTGGCAGCTGCAACTGCCGATGCAACCGCCCTGCGCCCCCCTCAGACGCTCTTAAACATGTTGTGGGAATGTCGTTTTGCAGATTGACTGATGATGTATCCAATTTGGCCGCCGTTTGTATCACGTGCTCAAGTCTGGGATCGTCACGTGACCCACCTACCTGGTGTCTTTCCGTGCTCGCTGCGGTGGTTCGCCTTTATTCCCTCTAGAAAACGATTGAATGTATTGCAATGCCGCCTGCCTGACGCCCAATTTCTGGCGCGCCGTTTTTGAAACGTGTTGGTGGAATCGATCGCGACACATGGAACATGGGAAGAAATCGCAACAACCTGAATGACAACTGATCTCCCCATGCCTTCCCGATACATGTAGGCACGGATGATCACACATCTCACCACAATCAAATTAAGTGCCACAGGGCTCTCTGGACATCGTGATATTAAGTTATCGTGGGGCATCCTCAGAAAGAAACATCCTCCTTGATGTTCCTGCTCGTCCGCTTCCACCGCCCACACACCCCGATGCCACGGAACTCCCCAAGGCGAAGCGAAGTGATCAAAGCGCAAAGGTGCCGACATTACGT
The DNA here is from genome assembly GCA_963575745.1 of Prorocentrum cordatum. Taxonomy (NCBI): domain Eukaryota; class Dinophyceae; order Prorocentrales; family Prorocentraceae; genus Prorocentrum; species Prorocentrum cordatum. The sequence goes on from CAUYUJ010007780.1 coordinate 867,715, forward strand.
GCGATTGAAAAGACTCGGACGGACAACGATATTGCTGCACATGCCCAGAGAAACATCAACCACAGCGTGCTGGAATGCCCTTCAGCGGGATCCTGCAAAAATGCAGCCCTCTTCAACTGCTCGAATCCCCCCTCTGTCCCGTCAATTGCCGCCCTGCCCTCCCAAAGAATTCGGGATGGCCCCCTCGAGATGTGTGGGGGCCCACGACATTCAACCACTGCCGTGCTTTCTGGGGCAGGAGTGGCTGGGTCTGGGGGGGCGGGGGCACTTGGTGGGACCCCTGGGAGCCCCCAGCGAACGCTGGGACCCGCCGCCCTCTGGAGCCAAGCTTCAACCTGTGCTGGATCTCTGGGAGACTGTCGCTGTCCAGTTGGACTTGCGTCGGATCTGCGTCGGACGCAAAAGCGGCAGGGCTGTTTGCGGGACGGACAAGACTGGCGAGAACTGGATCGAATCGCAAAGTCGGGTGGGGTCGGAAGCGGATCGGATCGCCACACGGATCGAACCCCGAACTGGATGAAGGTCGGATCGCCGCGCCTAGTTCTGGCTTGTCCTGGCCGATGCATGTGAACGAATCGAAGCTTGGAGGCCGGGAAACGGGCAACAACACCAACACGGCTGGTGACCTCCATCGGGAAAAGATGATCATAGATTTCGATTCTGGTGGCAATAGTTCGGCCAGCAAGCCCGAACATTACCACCATAGCGGAGATCGGGATCATCTTCCCTCGGTGGAGAAAACTGTGGATAACGGTGCTGGTGCCAACTTCTAGGCCTCCAGGAGAATCGGATCGACTTAGAGTTGCGGCCTCCGCCAGCGAATCGGATCGTATTGAATCCGAACGTCTAGGCAGTCCTGCAAGGCCCCCCGAACAGTCAGCGCAGCGGCGCCCAAAGAGAGCAGCAGCTCTGCCTCCCGAGCGGGGGGTAACGCGCAGTCTCCCTGTGAGTCCAAACGGGCGCATCTGGAACGGGTCGCGTTTGCGACGGATTCGCTTTCTCGGGAAGTGGAGCGGGATCAGCGAGCCGAGAAAACGCGCGAAGGCGCATCTAGGCACAAAACAACCGAATGGATCTGGACACACACTTGTTCCTCCGGCGCGCGGCTGAGTGCGGTAAGCGACGCTGGGGGCACCGTTCCACCCGCGGCGTGCGTTCCCTCACTGCCTTCTTACTAAGCGCGAGCGATCCAGCAGCCAACGGCGCGCGCTCCATCACTATGCCTGATACGGAGCGCGGGCGTTCGAACCTCGCCCTCAACCGACGCAGACGAATCCGCCTGGTCAAACATCGCAGTAGCCAAATGTATAGGGAATGCGCAACAAAAATACTACGCGACCCTCTTCCCAACGACTGTCGGGGAATCTGGAGACGTGGATGCAAATCGGGCACCGGCTTGGCGAGCCCGCAGGGGGTACGCCGAGGCAGTCATGGGGATGGTGCCGGACTGGGCCGAGAAGGCCTCTTTCGGAGGGAGAAGCCAGGGAGACCCGCTTGCCCTCTTCTCCCTGCTCCTGCCTTGACTTCAATATGAGGGGGTAGCTGACAACTTCGATCCGACATCGATTCGACCTCCAACCCCCCCCGACCGTCTCTGCCGTTGCGTGTGCCTCCTACTGCTCCCCGCACCTCCCAGGACGTCCCATGGTTGTTCAACCCGCCAGCCCGAAAGGTCTCGCCCTCTTCCCCGGAGACATTTTCTCGTCTCGGATGCATGCTTGATGGTCCTGGGCCCAATCACGGCCCCGAGGCCTGAAGGCGAAGAAAGCCATCAGGCTCAACAAATCAGATCGCCCGACGCCTGGGCCCACTCCTCTGGCAAGATGCGCGTGAGAGACTCGGTCGAGTTTGCGCGTGGCCCCCCTCGCTCGAAACAAATTCGGGCCTGCCGTCGCGGCCGCCTCCGCCTTGGCTGCCGAAGCGCGGGCCCCGATCGGCCGCGAGACAGCTATCGCATCCATCGCTTGCGAGCGCTGATGCCAGACTCTGGCAGAAGGCACTCGCGACAAGTCCAACCCACTCACTCTGAAAGACCGAGTGCCAGCCCGCAGATGCGCCACCGCGCCTTGGCACGTGGTGGAATGTCCCCAGGTGCCTGAATCCTCTGCGTCGAGAAATCAATAGTGTAAATATTATGTAAACTTTGCGAGGCCCGTAACTCCAAGTTTTGGACGATAATGGTCGGGTGCTGTCGGGGTACGGTCGCGTGCCTTGTTCAAATGCAAGCGGGCGCAAATACGGCCCCAGAGCGTCCTCAGAGGCCCCCATTACCACCCAAGAGGGTCCCAAGACGGATCAGGAGCGCTCCAACACACCCAAGAGCGCCTCAAGACGGCCTACGAGCCCCCAGAGACGACCCAACCCAAGAGGGCTCCAAGAGGCCATCCAAAAGGTTGTAGCGTTCGAGCGTCAAGACGGCCAAAAAGGACCCGGAGATCGGCCCAAGATCGCCTCAAGAGGCCCCCAAGAGGGCCCCAGAGGGCCCAGAGACTGCCCTAGAGGCCCCTAAGGCGGCCAGCCCTTCAGAGGGGCCGAAGAGGGGGAACACGAACTGACATGTCGAGCCATCCGTTCCAAGATGGCCCTCGAACCTGCCAGCAGGCCCCCAAAGCCCCCGAAGAAGCGCGAGGAGGTCCCCAAGCCCAAAAGACGCCCCGAGAGAACCCCAAGAGACAACCGAGATGCCCCTCGAGGCCCCAGAACTGCCTCCAAGAGGCTTCCGATTGGCTTCCCTAGAGATCCCAACTGGCATTGCAAGAGGCCGCTGACCTACAACACAAGCACGGTGGCGGCATAGGCCGAAAGCCACGAAGCAAAAGACTGTCCCCCCACCGCAACAGTGCAAGGACACAGGGCGCCAACCGGTCGACCGCAGCGGCCGATTCCAGCGGCAACGATCCCCGATCGCGCCTGCGGCTATGAACACGACTAGGGCGCCTAACCTGCCCCAGCAAGGCGCTCGGGTGGCAAGATGGGAAGATTAAAGAGGGAGTGGACGCAGACAGGGGAATAAGCGACGCGTCGGAGGATGAGGACTAGGGGCGAAACAGGACGACGGCCAGGCGGATGAGGCGTAAAACGGGGAGGACGCGAAGGATCCCGGGGGTTCAGGAGGAGGGGGAAGAGGAGGAGTGCGGGTAGCCTAGGGGAAGAGGAAGAGGGGGAGGAGGACAAGCTAGGTGCGCTCGCGTCATATCTGACGTCCTACCCCTCCCTCCCATCCCTTACCATGGCGCTGATTTTCTCTATGCGCGGACGCGTGTCGTAGCGGACCTGTGGCTCCGCGCGCGCGTGCGTAGTGAGTGGTGGTGCACGTGCGTGCGTGCGTGCGTGTGTGCGTGGTTGTCGTGGTGGTGGTGGTGGTGGTGGTGGTGGTGGTGGTGGTGGTGGTGTGGTGGTGGTGGTGATGGTGATGGTGGTGGTGGTGGTGGTGGTGGTGGTGGTGCTGGTGTGGTGGTGGTGTTGGTACTGGTGCTGGTGGGGTGGTGGTTGTGGTGGTGGTGGTGGTGGTGGTGGTGGTGGTGGTGTGGTGGTGGTGGTGGTGGCGGTGCGGCGCGGTGGTGGCGGGCGGATGGGCGCGCGAGAAAAAGGCCCGCGCTGGGGCGAGAACGCCATCCTGAACGACGGAGGCCAAACACCGATCCGAAAATGAGGCCCACGCTGCAGCGGGAGCACGATTCGGAACGATTCGGGAGCAGAAATGAGGCCGGCGCCTCAACGAGAGCAGCATTTTGGGAACATGATGGACCCACGAACCCGGAAAGGGATATAGACATGTGGAGCATGGACACGTTTTCACGATACCCAACTGGGCAACACCTCACGAAACATCCCACGAGACACTTCACGAAACATCCCACGAGACACCTCACGAAACATTCCACGAGACACCTCACGAAACATTCCACGAGACACCCCGCGAAACATTCCACGAGACACCCCACGAAACATTCCACGACGACAGGCAACCACTCAACCAAGGCGGTGTGGTCGTGCTGGGGAGTGGTCGTGCTGGGGTGTGGTCGTGCTGGGGGGTGGTCGTGCTGGGGGGTGGTCGTGCTGGGGGTGGTCGTGCTGGGGGGTGGTCGTGCTGGGGCGTGGTCGTGCTGGGGCGTGGTCGTGCTGGGGCGTGGTCGTGCTGGGGCGTGGTCGTGCTGGGGTGTGGTCGTGCTGTGGTGAGGTCGTGCTGGGGTGTGGTCGTGCTGGGGTGTGGTCCTGCTGGGGTGTGGTCGTGCTGGGGTGGGGTCGTGCTTGGGTGGGGTCGTGCTGGGGTGTGGTCGTTCTGGGGTGTGGTCGTGCTGGGGTGTGGTCGTGCTGGGGTGGGGTCGTGCTGGGGTGGGGTCGTGCTGGGGTGTGGTCGTGCTGGGGTGTGGTCGTGCTGGGGTGTGGTCGTGCTGGGGCGTGGTCGTGCTGGGGTGGGGTCGTGCTGGGGTGGGGTCGTGCTGGGGTGTGGTCGTGCTGGGGTGGTCCGCACCCTGTGATTTATCGATCGGGTCGTGCTGGGGTGTGGTCGTGCTGGTGCTGGGGTGGTCGTGCTGGGGTGTGGTCGTGCTGGGGTGTGGTCGTGCTGGGGTGTGGTCGTGCTGGGGTGTGGTCGTGCTGGGGCGTGGTCGTGCTGGGCGTGGTCGTGCTGGGGTGTGGTCATGCTGGGGGTGTGGTCGTGCTGAGGTGTCCCGCACCCTGTGATTTATCGATCGGGATTTCAAAAACAAGCGTTTCGCCTGAGACATCCTCACATTTTAATCCGCCGGCCTCCTTCGACCTCGATATTTATCAGGGAAAGAATCCGCCGGCCTCCTTCAAGTTGGGCACCGGGGACATGTTTACCTACTAAAAGAGAATCCTGGGCCTACGCCCTTTCCGGGAAAAAATGACGCCGGCGCCTCAGCGAGAGTCGTTTCCCGGGATTTCCCGGGCATCCTGTGTGTTAAAAAACATGATGGACCCACGAACCCGGAAAGGGATATAGACATGTGGAGCATGGACACTTTTTCACGATACCCAACTGGGCAACACCTCACGAAACATCCCATGAGACACTTCACGAAACATCCCACGAGACACCTCACGAAACATTCCACGAGACACCTCACGAAACATTCCACGAGACACCCCGCGAAACATTCCACGAGACACCCCACGAAACATTCCACGACGACAGGCAACCACTCAACCAAGGCGGTGTGGTCGTGCTGGGGAGTGGTCGTGCTGGGGTGTGGTCGTGCTGGGGGGTGGTCGTGCTGGGGGTGGTCGTGCTGGGGGGGTGGTCGTGCTGGGGGGTGGTCGGGGCGTGCTGGGGCGTGATGCGTGCTGGGGCGTGGTCGTGCTGGGGCGTGGTCGTGCTGGGGCGTGGTCGTGCTGGGGTGTGGTCGTGCTGTGGTGAGGTCGTGCTGGGGTGTGGTCGTGCTGGGGTGTGGTCTTGCTGGGGTGGGGTCGTGCTGGGGTGGGGTCGTGCTGGGGTGTGGTCGTGCTGGGGTGTGGTCGTGCTGGGGTGGGGTCGTGCTGGGTGGGGTCGTGCTGGGGTGTGGTCGTGCTGGGGTGTGGTCGTGCTGGGGTGGTCGTGCTGGGGTCGTGCTGGGGTGTGGTCGTGCTGTGGTCGTGCTGGGGTGTGGTCGTGCTGTGGTGAGGTCGTGCTGGGGTGTGGTCGTGCTGGGGTGTGGTCTTGCTGGGGTAGGGTCGTGCTGGGGTCGGGTCGTGCTGGGGTGTGGTCGTGCTGGGGTATGGTCGTGCTGGGGTGGGGTCGTGCTGGGGTGGGGTCGTGCTGGGGTCTGGTCGTGCTGGGGTGTGGTCGTGCTGGGGTATGGTCGTGCTAGGGTGGGGTCGTGCATTTCGCTCGAGACATCCTGCCAAAATTCCAGGAAATCGTACAAAAACAAACGAATTAGTCGAGACATCATCGAAATTCCTTCGCGCGGGGCGCTTTTCCGCGTCGCGGTCGGCTCTGCAAAACAAGCGTTTCGCTCGAGACATCCTCGGCAAACTCTGCGGAGCAAGCGTTTCGCTCGAGACATCCTCAACACACGAAAAAGTGGCCCGCACCCTGTGATTTATCGATCGGGATTTCAAAAACAAGCGTTTCGCTCGAGACATCCTCAAATTTTAATTCGCCGGCCTCCTTCGACCTCGTTATTTATCAGGGAAAAAATTCGCCGGCCTCCCTCAAGTTGGCACCGGGGGACAGGTTTACCTACTAAAAGAGAACCCTGGGCCTGAGCCCTTTCCGGGAACAGTACGCGGAGGGTGCGCGGCTATCACCCGGACGCCATCAGGGGAAGGATTCGGGAGCAGAAATGAGGCCGGCGCCTCAACGAGAGCAGCATTTTGGGAAACATGATGGACCCACGAACCCGGAAAGGGATATAGACATGTGGAGCATGGACACTTTTTCACGATACCCAACTGGGCAACACCTCACGAAACATCCCATGAGACACTTCACGAAACATCCCACGAGACACCTCACGAAACATTCCACGAGACACCTCACGAAACATTCCACGAGACACCCCGCGAAACATTCCACGAGACACCCCACGAAACATTCCACGACGACAGGCAACCACTCAACCAAGGCGGTGTGGTCGTGCTGGGGAGTGGTCGTGCTGGGGTGTGGTCGTGCTGGGGGGTGTCGTGCTGGGGGTGGTCGTGCTGGGGGGGTGGTCGTGCTGGGGGGTGGTCGTGGGGGCGTGGTCGTGCTGGAGCGTGGTCGTGCTGGGGCGTGGTCGTGCTGGGTGGTGGTCGTGCTGTGGTGAGGTCGTGCTGGGGTGTGGTCGTGCTGGGTGTGGTCTTGCTGGGGTGGGGTCGTGCTGGGGTGGGGTCGTGCTGGGGTGGGGTCCTGCTGGGGTGTGGTCGTGCTGGGGGGGGTCGTGCTGGGGTGTGGTCGTGCTGGGGTGTGGTCGTGCTGGGGAGTGGTCGTGCTGGGGTGTGGTCGTGCTGGGGCGTGGTCGTGCTGGGGGTGGTCGTGCTGGGGGGTGGTCGTGCTGGGGGGTGGTCGCTGGGGCTGGTCGTGCTGGGGCGTGGTCGTGCTGGGGCGTGGTCGTGCTGGGGTGTGGTCGTGCTGTGGTGAGGTCGTGCTGGGGTGTGGTCGTGCTGGGGTGTGGTCTTGCTGGGGTAGGGTCGTGCTGGGGTCGGGTCGTGCTGGGGTGTGGTCGTGCTGGGGTATGGTCGTGCTGGGGTGGGGTCGTGCTGGGGTGGGGTCGTGCTGGGGTCTGGTCGTGCTGGGGTGTGGTCGTGCTGGGGTATGGTCGTGCTAGGGTGGGGTCGTGCATTTCGCTCGAGACATCCTGCCAAAATTCCAGGAAATCGTACAAAAACAAACGAATTAGTCGAGACATCATCGAAATTCCTTCGCGCGGGGCGCTTTTCCGCGTCGCGGTCGGCTCTGCAAAACAAGCGTTTCGCTCGAGACATCCTCGGCAAACTCTGCGGAGCAAGCGTTTCGCTCGAGACATCCTCAACACACGAAAAAGTGGCCCGCACCCTGTGATTTATCGATCGGGATTTCAAAAACATGATGGACCCACGAACCCGGAAAGGGATATAGACATGTGGAGCATGGACACGTTTTCATGATACCCAACTGGGCAACACCTCACGAAACATCCCACGAGACACCTCACGAAACAGCCCACGAGACACCTCACGAAACATTCCACGAGACACCTCACGAAACATTTCACGAGACACCCCGCGAAACATTCCACGAGACACCCCACGAAACATTCCACGACGACAGGCAACCACTCAACCAAGGCGGTGTGGTCGTGCTGGGGAGTGGTCGTGCTGGGGTGTGGTCGTGCTGGGGGGTGGTCGTGCTGGGGGGTGGTCGTGCTGGGGGGGTGGTCGTGCTGGGGGGTGGTCGTGCTGGGGCGTGGTCGTGCTGGGGCGTGGTCGTGCTGGGGCGTGGTCGTGCTGGGGCGTGGTCGTGCTGGGGCGTGGTCGTGCTGGGGTGTGGTCGTGCTGTGGTAAGGTCGTGCTGGGGTGCGGTCGTGCTGGGGTGTGGTCTTGCTGGGGTGGGGTCGTGCTGGGGTGTGATCGTGCTGGGGTGGGGTCGTGCTGGGGTGTGGTCGTGCTGGGGTGTGGTCGTGCTAGGGTGGGGTCGTGCTGGGGTGGGGTCGTGCTGGGGAGTGGTCGTGCTGGGGTGTGGTCGTGCTGGGGTGTGGTCATGCTGGGGCGTGGTCGTGCTGGGGTGGGGTCGTGCTGGGGTGGGGTCGTGCTGGGGTGGGTTCGTGCTGGGGTGCTCCGCACCCTGTGATTTATCGATCGGGTCGTGCTGGGGTGTGGTCGTGCTGGGGTGTGGTCGTGCTGGGGTGTGGTCGTGCTGGGGTGTGGTCGTGCTGGGTTGTGGTCGTGCTGGGGTGTGGTCGTGCTGGGGTGTGGTCGTGCTGGGGGGTGGTCGTGCTGGGGGGGTGGTCGTGCTGGGGGGTGGTCGTGCTGGGGCGTGCTGTCGTGCTGGGGCGTGCTGGGGCGTGCTGGGGCGTGGTGGGTGCTGGGGTGGTCGTGCTGGGGCGTGGTCGTGCTGGGGTGTGGTCGTGCTGTGGTGAGGTCGTGCTGGGGTGTGGTCGTGCTGGGGTGTGGTCTTGCTGGGGTAGGGTCGTGCTGGGGTCGGGTCGTGCTGGGGTGTGGTCGTGCTGGGGTATGGTCGTGCTAGGGTGGGGTCGTGCATTTCGCTCGAGACATCCTGCCAAAATTCCAGGAAATCGTACAAAAACAAACAAATTAGTCGAAACATCATCGAAATTCCTTCGCGCGGGGCGCTTTTCCGCGTCGCGGTCGGCTCTGCAAAACAAGCGTTTCGCTCGAGACATCCTCGGCAAACTCTGCGGAGCAAGCGTTTCGCTCGAGACATCCTCAACACACGAAAAAGTGGCCCGCACCCTGTGATTTATCGATCGGGATTTCAAAAACAAGCGTTTCGCTCGAGACATCCTCAAATTTTAATTCGCCGGCCTAATTTATCAAAAAAAAGCCTCCCTCAAGTTGGCACCGGGGGACAGGTTTACCTACTAAAAGAGAACCCTGGGCCTGAGCCCTTTCCGGGAACAAGCGTTTCGCTCGAGACATCCTCAAATTTTAATTCGCCGGCCTCCTTCGACCTCGTTATTTATCAGGGAAAAAATTCGCCGGCCTCCCTCAAGTTGGCACCGGGGGACAGGTTTACCTACTAAAAGAGAACCCTGGGCCTGAGCCCTTTCCGGGAAAAATGACGACGACGACGACGACGACGACGACGACGACGACAAGGAAAAGGTCGAGGTCGAGGACGACGGGCTGGAGGAGGAAGAGGACGAAAAATTCGATAGATGACGAAGAGGTGGAGGTCATTGATGTGAGTATGCGGGCAGGTCGAAAACAGGGTGAGAGCAAACACAGGAGGAGGAGGAGGAGGAGGAGGAGGAGGAATCGAAACACGTTCGACTGCGCATGGGAAACAGACATACAAAAACACGGAGGACGACGAGGAGGAGGATGAGGAAGAGGAGGAGGGGGGCAAAAGGGATGAGGAGCAGGAATCGAATCGAGCAGGAGGGAAGGATGATGAGCATGAAAAGATGACGATGAGTACGAGTGAGTACGCCAGGCACGGGTACGCCAGGCACGAGGGGAACACTTTCCCTGGGAATTTCTGGGAGTGCAGAGTGGTGTGCCCAGTGACCATGACATTGACTTACAACATGCGAATGCGTCCCCGTTCCGAAAGTATATTATGCACAAGGCATGTCCAGCCAAAACGGTGAGACGTCGCTTGGAAGGGATTTCGTTCTTGTCATTTCATGCGGAAAGAAACTCCGAATGGAGTGATAGTCAGCGTGAGTGAGATCTCTCTTGTGAGATGGCAAAAGTCGTGATTTGATCCTGAAATTGTTATAATACGCCTTTCATTCTACAACAGGGCGAATTCCGGAACATGATTGTCGCCACTCAGCTTCCCGCGCCCCTGTACAAGCTGCGGGCACATCCGCCTTGGGGGGGGGGGCACGCCCGCATCGTGCAGCTGGCAAGGAGCACCCTGGAATAGCACCGCGGCTCCAGAAAGTCCTCCTGCCCGTCCAGGCCAGAGAGGATCGTGCTAGGAGTCTGCGGGTGGAAAAGGGCCCGCGTGGCGTCGCTGTAGTCGTCACTGCCCAAGATGAATAAGTTTCGTAGTGGGCAGCTAGCTGCAATGGCGTCTCCTGATACTGTGTCGCTACATCCGTTCGCTACATCCGCTCGCTGCAGCAATAGCGAGACATCAGAAGATGTAGAGTGATGTGAGTAGTCGGACCCAGGGAACGCGTACGGCATGAGAGAAAAGAGCACATGTAGAGGTGAGCGAAGACAAACAACGAGTATGCGTGAGAAGTGAGAGGGGATGAGGACGAGGACGCAGACGAAGTGGAAAGGCGTAGAGGGCGAAGCAAGAGAAGGGATACGAGATGCGGAGAAAAATGGAGGAGGACGAGGATCAGTAGGAAAAGAGGGAGGGGGACAACGGGAACGAGAGGGACGATGATGATCATGAGGACGATGAACAAGACTCGCAATTTTCGGGGTGCGACATATGCCGTATTCCTGGCGCTGGCGCCCGCAGGGAACGCGTTGTAGACACCTTTCAAAGGCAGAACCTACATGTGGCGACTGAAGGGTCGCAATGGTAAAAACAACACAGAAGAGCAGGCGACGGCGCAAGCATAAACCATCGGAGGTCTGCGCGGATCTCTCGAGTCGGCGCTGGAACTTCCATCCCCTGGCGCGCAAAGCGCGCCAGGGGGGGCGCGGGAGGCGACGCAAGAGGGGTCCAGCGCCGATCCAGGAAATCCGGGCGAACCTCGGAAAACCGATGCGTATGCAGCGTGTTGCTCCTCGGCAAACGAAAAAATGCGCGACAAGCATCTACAGACCACCGCCGTGCCTGGCCAGCGCCACCCTGAGCCCCAGCATGGTGTATACGTCCTCCTGGCTGAGTCGACGACCCGGTCATGCCATGCCCTGATTTTTCCCAACCATCCTGTGGTGTTGGGTCCTCGTTTTGAAGAGACAGCGCCCCGCGTTCCTTCCTTCCCGCCCTCCTCCCCCTCCTCCCTCCTCCCACCACCACCACCATCATCATCATCATCATCATCATCATCATCATCATCATCATCATCATCACCAACACCATCACCATCACCATCACCATCACCATCATCATCATCATCATCATCATCATCATCATCGTCTTCGTCGTCGTCGTCGTCATCGTCATCGTCATCATCATCAACATCATCATTTCAAATATTCGTGGTCCCATCGGGAGCTCCACCGAAGGTCCCAGTAGGGGTTTTCGCATGCGTCTCCCCCGCCCAGGACAACGCTTCGTGGCCCCATAGGGAGCTCCACCGAAGGCCCCAGTGGGGGTGGGCGCATGCGGTTCCCTCACCCAGGGCAGCGCTTCGTGGCCCCATAGGGAGCTCCACCGAAGGCCCCAGTGGGGGTGGGCGCATGCGGTTCCCTCACCCAGGGCAGCGCTTCGTGGCCCCACAGGGAGCTCCACCGAAGGCCCAAGTGGGGGTGGGCGCATGCGGTTCCCCCACCCAGGGCAGCGCTTCGTGGCCCCATAGGGAGCTCCACCGAAGGTCCCAGTGGGGGTGGGCGCATGCGGTTCCCCCTACCCAGGGTAGCGTTTCGTGGCCCCACAGGGAGCTCCACCGAAGGTCCCAATGGGGGTGGGCGCATGCGGTTCCCCCACCCAGGGCAGCGCTTCGTGGCCCTCCACCGAAGGCCCCAGTGGGGGTGGGCGCATGCGGTTCCCCCACCCAGATAGGCCCCACCGAAGGCCCCAGTGGGGGTGGGCGCATGCGGTTCCCCCACCCAGGGCAGCGTTTCGTGGCCCCATAGGGAGCTCCACCGAAGGCCCCAGTGGGGGTGGGCGCATGCGGTTCCCCCACCCAGGGCAGCGTTTCGTGGCCCCATAGGGAGCTCCACCGAAGGCCCCAGTGGGGCGTGTGGCCGCATGCGGTTCCCCCACCCAGGGCAGCGTTTCGTGGCCCCATAGGGAGCCCCATAGGGAGCTCCACCGAAGGCCCCAGTGGGGGGGGGCGCATGCGGTTCCCTCACCCAGGGCAGCGCTTCGTGGCCCCATGGGGAGCTCCGCCAAAGGTCCCAGTGGGGGGGGCGCATGCGGTTCCCCACCCAGGGCAGCGTTTCGTGGCCCCATAGGAAGCTCCACCGAAGGCCCCAGTGGGGGTGTCCGCATGCGGTTCCCCCACCCAGGGCAGCGTTTCGTGGCCCCACAGGGAGCTCCACCGAAGGCCCCAGTGGGGTTGTCCGCATGCGTTTCCCCCACCCAGGGCAACGTTTCGTGGCCCCATAGGGAGCTCCACCGAAGGCCCCAGTGGCGGTGTCCGCATGCGGTTCCCCCACCCAGGGCAGCGTTTCGTGGCCCCATAAGGAGCTCCACCGAAGGCCCCAGTGGGGGTGTCCGCATGCGGTTCCCCATACCCAGAGGTAGCGCCACCGAAAACGATATTCATATTTGCGGTATTCACAACTGCATATGGGTGGGTCCTTCGCCAGGCTACTTTCAATGCGGAAATCCCTACCCTCTCGCCCAGTTTTCCACCTCGGGTCGTTTTTTGACTTTCCTGGGGCCTGGCGAGGGCCCCCTGAAGCCGAAAACGGCCGAGAACCTCCTATCGTAATTCTTGTTTACGACGCGAGCAGGTCTGGGCGTGCACCATCCTGTGGGCCCCAGGATCGCCCTGGCCTGGCACGATGGTGGATCACAGACGCCCTCTGCGGATACACGGCGGGTTCCAAAAACCCTGAACCTAAACACCTTGCCATCTCTTAGGAAGCATATGTTTACTTCCGCCGGCTTCCGCCAGCCTTCCGCCAGCGGAGGCAACCTTGTTGTACTTCTTCCACCGCCCACCGCCTTCCGCCGAGGCAAACATGACATCGTCTTCGATCCTTGAAACCGGGGTCAAAGGCGGGGCGCTTTCCGGAACGCCGCACGCTCGGGGAACATATACGGACATAAACAGGAACTTTCGACAGTCCGCGCGGTTTTTGGATCGGCGCTGGACCTCCCTCGCGCCTCAGGGGCGGCGCCAGAAGCGCCAGGGGGTCCAGCGCCGATCTGGGAAATCAGCGCTCACCTCCGAAAAACTACGTTTATGCCATGATTTGTTCCCCGACACATGTAAATTTGCTCAGGGAGATACAATTCCGTCGACCCAGTCGGCGTGTGAAAGAGGCTCTTTGGCGCGAGGCCAGCCTGATCCAAACCGAAGTACGCCAGCCTCCTCTGAGTCGTCGTGGTCGTCGTCGTCGTCGTCGTCGTCGTCGTCGTCGTCGCCGTAAGGGAAATCGAAAAAGGGGGTATTGAACAACGTCGTAATTACGTCGAAAGGGAAGCCCCTTCCTTGTGTCCCTTCCCGCCTGGCCCGGGGAAGGGGGGGAACCCGTCTCGGGGGGTTGTCCTTGGGAGGGTCCCGGGGCCACCCCGTGCTGTCCCCCTTGCAGGCAACGGAACGGGGGTATGGTCTCTCTGCCGACAGTGGAGCTCAGGACCTGGGCTTGGCCCCGGCTCCTGCCCTGGCCCCAGCCCCAGTCCCGGCCGCAGTAAGGGGCCCCACCAGCCCCCTGACCACGCGCAGGATCCAGCCCCCCGTCTCGGCCCGGACCCCAGCCCTGGGCCTGGCCGCAGCCCCAGCCTTGACCTCGGCCCTGGCCCCAGCCCGGGCTCCGGCCCCCAGCCACCCCCGAGGAGACAGAACGCTCTATTCCTCCTCCTCTTCCTCCTCCTCCTCCTCCTCCTCCTCTTCCTCCTCCTCCTCCTCCTCCTCCTCCTCCTCCTCCTCCTCCTCCTCCTCCTCCTCCTCCTCCTCCTCCTCCCTCCTCCTCCTCCTCCTCCTCCTCCTCCTCCTCCTCCTCCTCCTCCTCCTCCTCCTCCTCCCTCCTCATCACATCACCATCACCATCACCATCACCATCATCATCATCATCATCATTCATCATCATCATCATCTCATCATCATCATCATCATCATCATCACATCATCATCCATCATCACCATCACCATCACCATCACCACCATCACATCACCATCACCATCACCATCACCATCACCATCACCATCACCATCATCATCATCATCAGCATCATCATCATCATCACCATCACCATCACCATCACCATCATCATCATCATCATCATCATCATCATCATCATCATCATCATCATCATCATCATCATCATCATCATCATCATCATCCTTCTGTTCATTATGCTTCTCCGCTTTATCCTCCTCCTCTTTCTTCTCCTCCTCCTCCTCCTCCTCCTCCTGCTCTTCCTTTTCCTCCTCCTTTTCCTCTTTCTCCCCCCGTCCTTTGTTTTCCTCATCCTCCTCTTCCTGTTCCTCCTCCTCTTCCTCCTTTTCCTCCTCCTACTACTTCTGCTCCTCACCCTCCTCCTCCTCCTCCTCCTCCTCCTGCTCCTGGTTATCCTCGCCCTCCTTCTCCTCCTCGTCCTTCTCCTCCTCTTCTTCCTCCTCCTCATCAGCATCATATTCTTCCTCCATATTCATATTATCCTCCCTCCCCTCCTCCTCCTTCTCCTCCTCCTCCTTCTCCTCCTCCTCCTCTTCTTCTTCTGATTATTCTTCTTCTTATTCCTCCTCCTCCTCCTCCTCCTCCCTCCCTCCCCATTACTCTCCTCCCCCCCTCTTCCTCTCCCCTCCTCCTCCTCCTCCTCCTCCTCCCCCTTCTCCTCCTCTTGTTCCTTGTCCTTCTTCATCTCCTCTCCTCCTACTCCCTCCTCCTCCTGCTTCTCCTCCTCCTCCTTCTCTTTCTCATTGTCCTACTTCATCTCCTCCCCTCATCTTTTTCTTTCTCCTCCTCCTCCTCCCCTCCTCCTCGTTCCCTCCTCCTCCTCCTCCTCCTCGTTCCCTCTCCTTTTCCTGCGTTTCTCCTCTTCCCCTCCTCCTCCTCCTCCACTTCCTCCTTTTCTCCTCCCCTTCCTCTCTCATAATCCTCTTCCTCCTGTTCCTCCTCCTCCTCCTCCTCCTCCTCCTCCTCCTCCTCCCCGTTCTTCGTTGGTTCAGCGTCTTGCTGTTTTGACTCCTTTTCCTCCTCCTCTTTCTCCTCCTCTTTCTCCTCCTCCTCCTCCTCCTCCTCCTTCTCCTCCTCCTTTTCCCCCTTCCCCCGTTTTCCATTTCAGCCGGTTTGCGCTCAAGCCATTGAGCGTTGCAGGTACAACGATTCAAAACGGCACTTTGTGCCTGCGAGTCATCAAGCTTCGGTTGAGGGCCGATCCCTTTCGCCTTTTTTCAACTCATTCCGCCGCGATGGGGAAAAGCGGTAGGGGCAAGCCTGGTGCTGGAGATGTCGGCAAGCAAGGCAAAGGAGGCCAGCGTTCCCCGCCTACTGCCGACCTCGAGAAGGAGCTCGCGCTGTACGCTGGTGGCTCTTTTGCTCCTCCACCTTGGGCTGCGCGTTTTCTTGGACTCCAAGGACCCGCCCCTCCAGCCCTTTGGACCTGCGGGTCCTGCGGCTGCATGAAGAAAGAGATGCGCTGGAGGCGCTGCAAGCACTGCGGCACCGAGTGGACCCCGATCCAGCCGTGCTGACTTCCCACGTTTGGGGCACATGGTGGAATACGGTCGAATGGTCCCGATGGCGGTGCCAGCCCCTTCTCGCCCTTCGCGTCCTCTGGTCCGCCTGGTTGCTTTGCTCTGGCCGGCAGTGGAGGTGGCAAGGGTGGTGCAGCTCCTGCGGCCCAAGCTCGCGCTCCCGCCAATGCTCTCTCCCGCGAAGAGCATGCGGCGCTGGCGGAGCTGCTGGCCAAGTCGGGTGAGGCGCTGGGCGCAGCGAGGCACCGTGAGCTGGCCAAGCCCCCGCCCGCCGCGAAAGAGCCTACGCTGCAGCACCAGGTGTCCATGGCCCACAGTAAGCTTCGCGGCCTCGAACGCAAGCTTCACGGTGCTGTGCAGCGTTTCGAGGAGTGGTCGCTGCAGATGGTCGAGCAGAAGGGCCTGGTCACCAAGCTCACTGAAGAGGTGGAGGGGAGGTGGCTGAGGCTGAGCACCGCCGTCTGGTCGCAGCCCTGCATGAGCAGACGACCCAGTCCCGCCAGAAGGACGGCGAGGCCAAGTCAGCGCCTTGCTCCCTGGCTGCGATCATGGACGGCACTTTCTGGCAGCAGCTGGACATCGACCCCTCGGAGTTGCTGGTTGGCATCGAGGATTATGAGCTGTCCCAGGCTGACCAAGAGGAGCTCGAGGCGAGGGGCAAGCAGCTGCGCGATGGCATCCAAGAGCTGGCTCAAAAGCTTTTCCCACAGGCCAAGGAGACGGCCAACACTATCATGGAGTCGCATAAGGATCACCCCGGGCGCCTTGCCAAGAAGAGGAAGGACGCCGAGCCTGAAGCTGCCGCTGCGCCTGGCGATGGTGAAGAGGCTCAGGGTACCAGCGTTCCTGGACACCCTCAGGAGGATCCTGATGTTTGCTTGCCTGGGGGTGGAGACTCAGACGCAGGCGCCTCGGCCGCTCTTCGCGCCAGGGCAGCCAAGATCATTCAAGGCCAGTCTGAACAAGTTGCGCCCCCTGCCAGCGCTCGAGGATTGGCCGGGGGCACACATTTCGGAGGCAGCGACGTTCTACTTTCAGCACTTCCAAGAGATGCTCGTGCTCGTCGAGGTCGCCAGCGGGCAGATGACGGCGTGGGCTTTTGCTCTCTCGCTGGCGCAGCGTGCTTCGAAGTCTCAATATTTCAGGACGTGGGCGTCTTCCGAGGGTGACTGCTTATCTTGCATGGTGGGCCTTCTGGGAACGTATAGGAGCCCTGGGGGCCGCCTTGAGCAGTCGCCACCGCTTGCTCGAAACTGCTCGGAAACCCTGGCATGCAGGACGCAACCTCCGCGGGAGGACCCCGCTTCCGAGGCTGAGTGCGTTGAGGCGGCCAGCTCGGCCGCTTTCTCGACCTCTGCGTGCAATTTGAAATACGTTGCCTGTCGGCGCGCCCGCTGGACCCCTCCTAATGCCAAGCGGCCGTCAGTTTTAAGAGGTCTCATTCTTCTCTCCGAGGTGCGGTTAAGCGCGCGTTGTGGCGAGCCAAACGTGCGTTGGCGTCATGCTTCGCCTCCTTCTCTCGACTGGTGCACAGTGCTGCCCCC
The DNA here is from genome assembly GCA_963575745.1 of Prorocentrum cordatum. Classification (NCBI taxonomy): domain Eukaryota; class Dinophyceae; order Prorocentrales; family Prorocentraceae; genus Prorocentrum; species Prorocentrum cordatum. The sequence goes on from CAUYUJ010007780.1 coordinate 884,852, forward strand.
TGTGAGGCGCAATTTTTTGGTTTCGCCAATCCCTGTGAAGGATACCCTGTGCTTGTGGATTTACAGCCGTGTAGTCCCGTCGAGTTCTTCAGCGGCCCTTCGGACGCCCTGGTGCATTATGTTTCCTCGGGCGTTCTGGAGGCTCCTGGAAGCCTTGGCCCTGGCCCCCTGGACAACCTGGAACTCTGCATCCACTCGGTCAATTGCAACCGCTGGTCGACCATGCAGGATCCCATGGCCCAAACTCCTGCTCACATCTTCTTGTGCCAAGAGCATATGGTGCGAGGCGCTGAGGAGCTGGAGCGGGCGTCGGTTTGGTGTGCGCGCCAAGGGTGGAACGGCATCTTGACCTCGGCCCTCGGCGCGGCCGCGGGCCCCTCGTCCTCTGGCACGCGCATCCTTGCCAGAGACTTCCCTGGCTTGCATGAACCCCCAGGGGGGGGGGGGGGGGGGCTAACGGCCGCTTCGCGGCGGCCATCGCTCACCTACCTCGCGGGGGGCGTTTTGTTATATGCTCGGTCTACCTTCACAATTCGGGAGGCGTCTGAGATGAACATTGACCTCGTAGCATGCACCAGTGAACGCATGCATTCGTTCCCCCTGCCTTGTTGCAACGGGGGCGATTTCAACGCGGACCCAGGGGCACTGGCCAGCTCGAGGTTTGTTGAGAAGCTGATCGGTTTACAGGTGGTGGCGGGCGGCCACGCTCACTTTGGCGGGGGCCCCCCGTCGCCCCTGGACCTCGGGGAAAACCGCGAAGAGCGCGGGGGCATCCAAGACGCCGCGTTGAGCTCGCACAGGCCTGTTCCGGTGGTTATCCATGCGTCTTTCGGGAGGCTAAGAGGTCTCAGTTTCAGGGTGCCTCCTCCTCTTCCTGCCGCTGCGGTTTTTGGGCCGCGATGTGGTCCTCCTGGTTGGTCTCGCGCTCGCGAGCTTGCTGACCAGGCCTCTCCCGTTGTGCTGCTTCAGGTGACGCCAGGGGCGCATCGTCGCTGCTCTCGCCTGCTCATGCTGTCTGGGCTGACAAGGCTGAGTTTGAACTCATCCCGATTTTCGGCAAGTCTGTTCCTGTCCTTGGTTCGAAGTCCGAGGGCCCCCAGCTGGTTTGGAAGAAGCCGGTGGGGCGTGATCACGCTATTCGAGATCCTGAGCACCAAGCAGCGCGGTGACTCAGCGTCCAATATCGTGCCTTAGTTTCGCTCCTGGTCTCGAACCATGGCGAAGGCGCGCAGGTCGAGGCGTTGACGAAGTTGCTTCAGGAGCCTCCCGCGCACATCCAGAGTTCTGCTGCTCTCCAGCCTCTCTTCGCTGAGGTTGCGCGCATCGTGGCCCATCCTCGTTTAATTTGTTCGGCGATCCGTTCAAGGACGAGAATTTGTGCACCAGACTCGGCGAAGCTGTGAGCAACGCTCACACCGCCGCCAACAAGAGGTCGCGACAGAGTTGGAAGGCCTGGACCACCGAAGGTTCGGATGAGGGGGCTAAGCGCGCACGCTCGTGTACGAGGGGCCCCACCTCCAAGCGACCCACGACAACCCTCTCGGCGGATGGATCTGTCGCGTCCGACCCTCTCGCTCTTTTGGCTTCGGAAGGCTTTAAATTCGCTGCCTTTTGGGGCCAGGGCACTGGGGCCTCCAGCGGCCCCCCGTCTCTGCCCCCCCCCCCCCCCTGCCGAGGGTCTCGGCCGATGAAATCATGGCCGTCTCTAAGAAATGCAAACAGGGATCTGCTGTCGCCTACGATGGTTTCAACTGCAGGCACTATCAGTATTTGTGCGATGACGCGCTAGACGCGCTCGCCACTATTTTTGAAGTTATGAAGGCGCTTGGGGAGTTGCCTGAGCAGATCTCGGCCGTTCTGCTTGCCCTTCTTTCGAAGCCCACTGCTGGCTACCGGCCGATTGGGGTGTTCTGCTCCTGGCACAGGGTGTGGAGGAGGCTTCGGCGCCGCCAAGCCCTTACCTGGGGGCTAGGGCACCCCCGTCGGTACTGGGCTGATGGCGGGAATCGGGGTGCTTCGGACGCTGTCTGGAGACAGTCAGTCCTTGCTGAGCACGGAACCGCTGCGAAAGAAGTGTCGTGCAGTGTTTTCTATGACATGCTTAAATACTATGAAACGATCGACCTTGACATGCTCCTCGCTAAGTGTCGACGTCGCGGCTTCCCGCAGCCCATTGCGCGCCTGTGCATGCTTGCCTTCCGCTGCGGTCGGCTTCTGTCCTTGGGCGGCATCATTATGGGCCCCTCTTTTGTTGATAAGGGAGTGGTGGCTGGTTGTAACATGGCCGCCACTCTCATTCGGGCAAAGGGACTTGACGCGTTTGACTCGGTTCCGTTGCAACCTAGATGTGGCCTGGACATTTAAATATACGGTTATGGTATTTCTGCTGCTTGGCCCTCGCCAACGTGCTATCTCTGCGGCTGTTGCGAGTTCGCAGGCCCTGCATACGGCTGTCGCGGTGACGATGGGTTGCAGCATCGGTCTCCTTCTGCCGTACGGTCGCCTTAGAAGTTGGCAAGCAGCTTGAAAGCCTGGCTGGAAAAGTAAAGGATCCCACAGTCAATTTAGGTGTGGACTACACCGCTGGCAAGTCCATCGGCGCTGCTGGTAGGGGCAGCAAGCTCAAGTCGAGACTGGCGGCCTTATGCCGTACGGCCAAAAGGCCCAGGAAACTGTCGGGGGTCATGTGGCGAAAAAGCCGCAGTTGTTTGTTGTGTTTCCGCCTGGCCCCCTGGCTGGCGGCTCTCATAGGGCTGAGATTGTGGGAGCTTCTGACAGCGATCTGATATTGATGAAGAGACAGGCTGTCTTTACTGTTCGGCCCTTCTCTCAGGGACGCAGCCTGACTGCGTGCTGCATTCTTGCTGATGACCCCACCTGGGGGGCCGCTTGTGCGCCAGTCCCCAGGCGGGGCAGAGAAGCGCGGCTTGCCCAGACTAGAACCTGTGAGCATTCTCTCTCCCGCAAAGAGCTGCGTGACTCTTGGGCCGCCGTCTGGGGTCAGGACAAACGCACTTGGGGTCTCGTCGGCGGTCCTATTTCCTCGCTCTTCGGCTTTGCCTGGTTAGGTTAGGCTGGCGCATGACCAACGACTTGACCATCGTCGATGATCGCGGCTACATTATTCCCCTGTGTGTGACCTCCCCTGCCTTGCTGGCGAGTCTCTGTAGAGATGGAATGACGAGATCGCTCGAGATAAACCTCGGGGCAAGTGGAATTCTAAGGGCCGGCTGCGTTGAGACGCGACTAGAGCGGCGCTTTCGTCCAAAGCCTTTTCTCCGAGTGACCGCGGCATGGTCAGAGCGTTGGCATGCAGCGCCATCTGGGCCCCAGACAGCGCTCTGGCGCGCGGCTACCAGGTCAGCCCTAAGTGCGTCCACTGTGGCGCGCCTGACTCTTTGCACCACCGCCTTCGGGTCTGCCCCCGCGTGGCCGACCAGAGAGCGAGCGCCGCTGAGGATTCTATCATTGCCGCCGCTTTGGACACTAAGGCGGACGACTACTCGGCCCTTTTCTTGCGCTTTCGGGCTCTCGCGCATCCCGCCGACCGCATGCCCAGGCCGCGCCTCGAAGGCAATGTGGTGTTCCGTTGGCGCTGCGATCCGCCGGGGGGGCCCGGGGGGCCCGAGTCCCCCCGAGGGGGTTCCGTCTGGGGCTCGCTTTTCCTCGACGGGTCTTGTCGCAGGCGCATAATTCGCGAGCTCAGTCGTGCCTCGTGGGCCATCGCGACGCACGATGACCAGGGGCTACCCCTAGGGGAAGTCATGGGGCCCGCATGGGCTCAGCGCCCGCAGACGGCACAGGCTGATGAATATTTAGCTCGCGGGATGGCCGGTAAGATGGCCAAATCTCCCTCCGCTCTGCGCTCTGATTGCTTGAATGCGCCCAAGCACTCTAACCTCCCGTCTGGTGATGGGCTTCCGGGGAAGCGCATGCACAGTGGTGTCATGTTGGAAGCGAACGCCCGCGAGGGCAATGGGATTTCGGATGTTGTGAAGGTGGCCGCTCACAAAGATCTCGATGAGTCGTGCATCGACAGCTCGCTGTGGGGGTCACCGTCGCGCAGCTGACCCAGTAAGTCCGCGGAGGCTTCGCAAGGCGACGGACGCGCTGTTGGCGAGGGGGGCTCTCGCCGCACTTGCTGCTGCATGCGCTCCGACGTGCGCCGTCATGTTTGCAATCGCCTTCGCTGCATCTCTCGCAGCGGCTTTGCGCCTCATCGGGGATTTGATTCTCTTATGCGTTGCGCGCCTGACGCGCTCTCAGCGCAATCACCTCATTCATGCATTGATGGGGAATGGCACTCTGCCGTATGCAGACTGTCAGTCTTTCTCGCACCTTGTCGGCAGCGACTGCCTGATCGGCGGCGATATGAACGGGGGGGCTCGCCTGGAATGCGGGGGGCTGATTGGCGCATTCGCGGGCGCACTCGGGCTCGCGAGCCAGAGAGACCGGGCCCTCCATTGGCGGCTTGGGTGGGCGGCCGGCCACGCGCCTAACGGCAGGGTCGCGGTCGAGGTCCGCCGCGATGATTCACGTGCTCACCCCGAGGACGGTGACTACGAGCCCGAGGCCATCGCCTTGGATCTCGTCAACGTCGTCTGGTTCGACTATGGCCCCCTCGCCCGAGGCTCTTGCTGCTATCGACATGGATGAGCTCTACGGGTACAGGCCGGAACGCTGGACGCGCTCCCAGCCATGGCCCCAGGTGGATTTCGCCGCGGAGCGCGAGCGCGACATCCTCGAGGCGGAATCGGTCATGGCAGATATTGAGCGATCGATGGCACGGCAGGGCCGAGGAGGAGGACGACGACGAGTCCGTGGACGAGGCGGAGGCCTTGGACTCCCTGGACGAGAGCCCTATAGCAGGCGCAGCCACGTCTAGCTCAGGAGGCCCCGTTGCCGGCTCAGCTTCCCAGCCTTCCGCTGCGAAGCCTTCCGAGGCCTGCTCGGCCGCCGCCTTGCCCGACACCGATGTGCCTGCCTGCCCCTGCGAGGTGGTCTGAATCCGCTACTTCTCGAAAGGTGGCTGTAAAGCGGGAGGGCGCTGCCAACTGTGCCATGACGAATCCCATCGCGGGGCGTCGCAGGCTAAGTCCAAGCGGCGCCAGAGGTGAGTTCGGGCAGCTCGTCCCGGGCAACACTGATTTTACTTTGTGCTGTTTTTACCTTGTGCTAATCTCCCTTGACAATACATGCCCAGTACGCTTTGTGATGTTCCGGCGGTTGGCCGCGGAGTCCAACGTCTTTCCGGTGGCTGGATTACGACGCATGGTGGGATGCTCCCCTTCACTGGGGCAACGCCGCCCCTGGGATACCTCTGCGTTTGTCGTGGTTGAGCTCGTGGGCGAGATGGTGGTGGGCGCCTGTTGGGACGACGCCGATGTTCTTTATCCCCAATGCTTATGGTCTCGTGCCAATTAACCGGGTCAGCAGAGTGAGTCGGGCATCGACACGTTTGGGAGGTTTTGTCGCAAGTGCAATAACGATGCTGACGCTGCCGCCAAAGCTGCTCTTTCGTTACATGCTGCTGACGCGTATGGCCTTGGTGGTGCCGATAAGCAGGTTAACATCGCCAAGGGTGTGTGCAAGCTCGCCTCTACAATCCGTCTGGGGTGGCCCAGGCTCGACCTGTCGGAGGCTGAGTACCCCCCGCCAGCCCGTCAGCCCTCTCTGTTGTCGTTGCAGAGTTTGTTTGCTAGGCTGTAGGGCTGTCGACGAGCCAGGGCCTGGCCACTGCGCGGGCAGGGGCAAGTTGGATGAGGGCGCGTTGGCCTCGTTGCGCCATCGAATGTTGGCGTTTTCTTGCAGCGATGGCCAACGCCTTTTTGTCTGCATTAAGTGCCGATATCACAGCAACGGCGAAAGGATCAACGGACTTGGGAAGGTTTGCACCGAGGCCCCCTCCAGGCAGCACGCCGGGTACCCTTGGCGGGGCCTCTGCCGAGGCATCCACCCGAACCCCAGGCGTCGCGATGTTTCTGTGAATGTGCATTGCGCCGGGCAGCCCTGGCCCAACGTCTGCTCGCCGCGGCCCAGGGCACGAGTGAGGCTAGGCCTCCCTGACAGTTGCCCTGCGCTGCACACTCTTTCATTCTCTCGTGTTTGTGTCCGAGTGGCAGGTTCGATCTGGGGCCGTATGCCCTGCTGAGGCACTGGACTGTTTTTCTCTTGCCCGACCACGGGGCGATCGCCCGTCGCGTGGTCAGTGCCTCCTAGCCCACGGGGTTGCTGGAGGTACCCTTCATTCAGTGAGGGCGCCCTCATTACCAGCAGTGGTTCCCCAGCCACCACTGCTGGTTGGTTTTTCAGTCGGCTGTGCGGGCGTTGAGCTCAAAGAAACCCGCTATCCATTCCTTCCCCTTGTACTGGCCCCGCACACCGAGGCCAGTAGGAGGGGCGGCCAGGGCGTTCCGCGTACGACTTTTTTTGCCAGCTATGATCCTGAAACTAAACATGCAACTGATTCGCAAATGGTGGGCGGTTGGTTTTCAACATGTGGCTCTCGTGTTCGCGTTAAGAGTTGCCCCGATGTTGTGAGGGCGGGTCGTTTTCAAAATACGTTCCCCGCTTTAGCGCCGCGCACACTCATCGTAAACACATTGCAGGAGTTTCACGGACTGCAGGCGGCCACTTTTGACATGTGGCTCTCGCTGTAGTGCCGCGCGCGTTCGTTGCAACCACTTGCAAGAGTTCCACGGATTCCCATGCTCAGCGCACCAGAAGCCATGTTTCGGATCGATTTAGGACTGTCAGGGCGCAGCAGGTTGTTTGATTCGCGGTGTGAAAGTCGCAGAAATGTTCTGGCACGCATGAGGATCGTCTAGACGCAACAGTCAGATTGATTCGGGGTGTTGGGATTCCGAGAGTTGTCGTCCAACGGGGCTATTCAATCAGTGGGGGGGAACTCGGAGGGGGGTGTCTTCCAACATTGTTGATGAATCTTGGGTTCGCACTGGTCCTCCTCCTCCTCCTCCTCCTCCTGCTGCGACGCTGTAGCGCTGACGGCATGAGAGTCCTACGAACGCCGCCAACGCCTCCCCCGCCTCACCGTCTGGCGAGCGAGGGGGGACGTTAGGGAAAATGGCGCGCTCGGCCGTTGGTGGGGCCGGCGAGGGACGAAGGGGGGAGACGGGGCGGCGGCGCGCACCTCGCCCAACCAAACCAAGCCTCGCAAACCAATGCCCTATGCGGAACTCGTCCTCCTCCTCCTCCACCTCCTCCACCTCCTCCTCCTTCTCCGGCCACTCCGGGCAGTCCCCAGGTCGCTGCCCACGCGGTCCAGGGTGTTGGCGAGGAACTCGTGGGCACACTGACCTGTGAGCACGGCGCAGCCCAGCGTGTCCTGGGCAATGCGGTTGTGCTCGTCGGCGTCTCACGAATGTGGGTGTCGGTGTGTCGTTGCCTTGTGGCCCAGGCCATTCACTTCGTCGCTGTGCACGCGATGCTGCTGCTGGTCGCTGGGTGGGGCGAGGGCGCTTTGCAGCCCCTTTGACGCCCTGAGGCTCGTCACTGCGTGGACGGCCCGCCCTCGCCTCGGGGCGCCGTGAGCCGCACGGCCCAAGGGCAAGGGCGGGTGGGTTTGTGCCAGCGTTGGGTGCTTGTAGTGGCCCAGGCCGTTCACCACGTGGTGCGTCGGTCCCCGCCTTGGTGGCAATGATGCTGGCTGTACTCGTTGCTCTGCTGCCGTTCGGGTCGCGGGACACGCGGTGCTGCTGCTGATCGCTGGGTGGGGCGTCTTGTGGCGGGCAGGGTCTGCTACCCCCCGGCCTTGGCGCTGCTGCTTGTCCGTCGGCGTGGAGCGTCGGGAGCAAACAGTCGTGCCAGGCTCGGAAGCCATGCTGGCGTCAATGCTGGAGTCGATGCTCGTGTGTGTGATGCTGGAATCGATGCTGGGGTCGATGCTGGCATCGATGATTGAGTCGGTGCTGGGGTCGAAGCTGGTGATGGCGTCGATGCTGGCTCGTTGGTAATGGCATAGACGCTGGCTCAGGTGCTGGAGTCCGTGCCGTGTTGGGCGGTGGCGTAGGTGCGAGCATCGGTAAGGGCTCCTGCGCTAAAAGGCTGTGCTGCACTCTGTGCTGGTGTCGACGTTGGCGTAGGTGCTGTAGTGGTTGGGGGGTTCCGCTGCAGGGGTCGGCGACGGTGTCGTTGATGGCCTGGGTGCGGACTCCGACGCTGGAGTCGAGAGTCTCCTTAATGCGACTGTCGTTGTTGGCATCGATGCGAGCGTCGGTGCTGGCGTCGACGCTTGGGTCGATGCTGGGAGCGATGACGTTGATGGTGCCGTCGATGCTGTCGTCGCGACTGACGTCGGTGCTGTCCTCAATGCTGGGGTGGTTGGTGGGGTTGTCTGTGCTGCTAGCGTCCATGCGGGGGTCGATGCTGGCGTTGGTGCTGGCGTCGAAGCTGGGGTAGATTCTGATGGTGGTGATGGTGACGTTGATGCTGGCTTGGGTGCTGCCTTCGATGCTGGTGATGCTACTGGGGTTGCTTGTGGCGCTGGTGCTGGCGCTGATGCTGGAGTAGGCAAAAAAAGAAGCGAGGGAGGACTCCTCGTCCCCCCTCCTCTCCTCCTCCTCCTCCTCCTCCTCCTCCTCCTCCTCCTCCTCCTCCTCCTCCTCCCTCCTCCTCCTCCTGCTCCTCCTACTCCTCCTCCTCCCCCTCCTCCTCCTCCTCCTCCTCCTCCTCCTCCTCCTCCTCCTCCTCCTCCTCCTCCTCCTGCTGACGGCGGGTGCCGGGTCAACGCTTCCCGGTGCGGGATGTTTTATCAGTTTGCCGAAAGGAGGGGGGTCTGAATGACCTCCTGAGGTTAGGCGTGGCTGATCTGTATCACGATGTGCTGGATGCTGCTGTTGAGGCCGATGTCAGTGCTGGTGGTGGCGTCGGCGTGGATGCTGGAATGGTTGCTGGCGTTGGTCCTGAATGCGGCAGTCAGAGCCGCCAGGCGCTGGCGCCGTGCGGCGCGGCGGGCCGCGGTGGCGCCACGCCGGGCCGCCAAAAAGGTGGGCAGCCTCCCGTCGTGGTCGCAAGCTTCGCGGCCGCCATCGCCAGCCTGGCACCGCGCTGGTCGCCGCCCGCAGGGATCCGGGGCCCCCCCACCGAGCGCGGGGGGGCGAGTCCCCGCAGGTGGCGGTTATCCTCCTGCTCCTCCTCCGCCTCCTCCTCCTCCTCCTCCTCCTCTGCCTCCTCCTCTTCCTCCTCTTCCTCCTGCTCCTCCTGCTCCTCCTCCTCCGCCTCCTCCTCCTCCTTTTCCTCTTGCTCCTCCTCCTCCTCCTCCTCCTCCTCCTCCTCGCCCTCGTCCTCTCTCTTGTCCCCCTCCCCATTCCCCCCTCCCGTCCCCGTCCCCCTCCGCCTCCTCCTCCTCAGCCTCCTCCTCCATTCCGTCTCCTTGTAATTAATTTCTCCCTGTCGCACCCCGAGGCCAGTTTTTCAAGCGGGCCGGGCGTTTCGCCTGAGACCTCCTCACCGTATATGACCATGATTCCTAAAAGCTGACAACAGCTTCACAGATATAGGGCGGGTGGTGTTCAAAATGTTGCTCTCGCCTTGGCGCCGCGCACATTCATGTTCAACATTTGCAGGAGCTTCACGGATTGAGACCGGGTGGTTTTCAAAGTGTGGCTCTCGCCTTAGCGCCGCGCACATTCGTGTTCAACATTTGCAAGAGTTTCACGGATTGAGGGCGGGTGGTTTTCAACATGTGGCTCTCGCCTTAGCGCCGCGCACATTCGTTTTCAGCATGTGCAAGATCTTCACGGATTGAGGGCGGGTCGTTTTCAAAATATGGCTCTCGCCCCAGCGCCGCGCACATTCCTGTTTTAAACAGAACAAGCGCTGCTAATGTTGCAAACTGCTGCTCTAGCCTTAGCGCCACGCACATTCGTTTCAAATAGTTACAAACATTTCGCGGGTTCCCATGATCGAAGTACCACAAATGATGTGCTGTGAGGATTGGAAGCTATGAGGGCGCAACAGTTACGATGAATCGCGGCGTTGAAATCCCAGGAATGGCGTTCTGGCCCGATTCTGGATCGTCAAGACGCAACAATCAGGTTTATCCGTGGCGTTGGAATACCGAGGGTGTCTTCCAACGAGGCAGGTCCTCTGTGGAAATGAACCGTTGTAGGGGCCTCTGATGAGGGATCTTGGGGGGAGGGATCATTCCAATATCGTTGATGACTCTTGGGATTACACTGGTCCTCCTCCTCCTCCTCCTCCTCGTCCTCCTTCCTCCCACCACCTCCAGCCCCATGTCCCGAGCCTGTGGCAGGGTCATCAGCTCGTCGTTGCCGTTGTCGTCGTGGTCGTCGACCTTGTCGTCGTCCGTCTGGGTCGGCGGCACCCGCCCTAAGGCCTTCACACTTACATAGCTTGTATTTTCGTTTTCCCCTCCACTACCAATATTTCCTGGGCGTCAGCGATGATTTGTGTCTGAATCTTTTTTCCTTGGAATCGACACATGGCCGCGACCTCTCGAGGGGGTCCGGGCGCCGCCTTCGAGCAAGCGGTCCCTTGCGCGACGCGCCTCAGGCCTGCAGCGCTCCGTCCCGGAGGGCCGCGCGCGCCGCGTCGGCCTTCGCGCCGCCCTGCCCTCGAGCGGCGGCCGGTGCCACGGCGCGCAGACGGTGCCACGAGCCAATTGGGGTTCTGAGGGTGCAAAGGCTCGGGTGCGGGTTCGGGCTCGGGCTCGGGCTCAGGCCCAGGCTCGGGCCTCGGGCCTGAGCTTGGGCTTGGCTCGTGCTCGGGCTCAGGCTCGGGCACGGGCGTGGGCTCGGGCTCTGGCGTGTGCTCGGGTCCCGGGCTAGGGCCTGTTTTTCGGCACTGCGCCTGGAGGGCAGAGAGAAGGTGCAGGCCTTCTCAGAAGCCTTGCCGCTTTCTGGAAAGTTCTCCGTGCCTTCGGGGAAGGCTCAGAAAACTTCTCAGAAGCCCGAGGCCTTCCCGTTTTCTGAGAAGGCCCGCCCTGGCTCACTTCCCCCCCTGGGCTCGTCGCCGCAGGCTTCTGGCAACGCGCCAGAGTGACCCCGGCAGGAATGACCTTTGGTGCGCGGCCTGCCGATCGCTAGGTGCGGTGCGGCACTGGCGGCATGCGCGATTGGGTCTGGCCCCCTGCGCGATTCGTTGGTTCTCGCAGGAGATCCAGCCTCGGGAGGCTCTCAAGCAGCCGCGCTTCGCCGAGAACGGTCCGGGGGCTCCCGCATCGTCCCGAACGGCCACCAGAGGCCCGAGTGGGCCAGCATCGGCGATACGTCGCCAATGATAGATCGGGGGCAGGCCCCCGATAGCGAAAACGAGCGTGCGTTCCTGGGCGGGGTGGGGCACCCATCGGCGATGAATGGGCGATTGGGGGTCGGTGCGTCTCCCTCTGAGCCAGCACTCCACCCTCCTCCCGCCTTGTTGTTGCCCCCGAAGGACACCTGTGCATAGTTCCATGACTGGACCCCTTCGGACCCCGCTCCAGCGCGGCATTCTGTATCCCTGTTTCGGCCCGCGAGGACAAAGAACCGGCACACACACACACACTCACACACCAGCGCTCCCCCACGGGACGGGGCTTCATCCTGCGCCGTTTTCTGGCGGCCCGGGCACAGGCTAGGGGCCCCAAGAGGCCGAGCGCGGCGAGGCAAGTGCCCATGCCGCTACTCCCCTGACGTCTCCCGGGGTGCGTTCGGACCAGCATGTCGAGGAGAGTGCCAGATGTGGCGACGAGGGCTCCCCAGGACGAGCAGCGGCATCGGTACCCTTTCCTCCCCTGGCTCTCCCTCGGCACCCCTTCTGGCTCGTGGCGAGGACGAGGGGGAGGGCTCGGAGCCTCCTTGGCCTCCAGCGGCAGGCCGGCCGGGCCAGCCCCTGCGCTCGCCGCGGCTGGCGCTGCGCTGGCGCGCAGCTCGCGGTAGTAGGCCTCGGCGCTGCGTAGGTTGCGGCGCAGCCGCTTCGGCCCGACGATGCTGTGGAGGGCCTTCAACAGCGCCATCCACTCACGGCCGCTGACCGACGTGCTCTGGAGCAGCTGGGCAGCCAGCGCGGCGGCGTTGGAGCAGTCCATCTGCCGCGAGAGCAGGGGCCACAGCTGCAGGACCTGGAAACTCTCCACGGAGCCGGTGCCGGAGCGGTCGAGCCTTTTGAAGAACTTGGAGGCGAGGGGCTCCCACGGAGCCTGAAGTCGAGGCCAGGACAAGGACAAACCAGAATCCTCTGTGATCCGCAAGTCCTGAGGGATCTATCGGACGCCGCGGCCTTCCAGGAGCGCTCCAGAACTCTCTGAGAGCGTTCGTTGACGCCCTGGAACGGTTTTACACATGTCCTAACCCGGCCCAGGGCCTGCGTTTTGGTGCCGTCCACGCCGCCCTTCAGCGCCTCTGGGCCCCTCAGGGATGTCTTAGACATGCTTGCGACAGAGAGCGGCCGGGCGCCATCCAACATCTTGAACTCGGGGCCGAAAACGATAGAGAGGATCGTCACTTTGATGGGGCCAGATGATATCCTTTGAATGCCGTCCAGCGCGCTAATGTACGCTGACATTTTCTTCGGCAAGGTCCGCGAGGACCGAAGGCGCCGCGTCACGGCGCCCATGTCCTGTCCAGGGATCGGCTCCACAAAGGCCTGCACCACCGAACCAGCCGTGGGTACAAACCGGATGTGAGCTTTGGACACCAGGCCCCCAGCTTCAGTCGCCAGCATCTGCTTCACCGTGGCCTTGAAGGCGGCTTCCAGATTTCTGTCCTCCTGGAGCTGCTGGTGGTCTATGTTCTCCACCCTGAACGAGCACTGGACGGGCTCCGCCTCGGCCGTCTTCTCCGCGAGATCCGCCTGCAGCAGCTTGGAAACGTCGCCCGCAGTGAAGGCGTCGACGCGGAGGGCCGCAGTCGTCGACGTCTCCGCCGTCGCCGACGACCCCTTGTCAGGATCATCGGCCGGCAGCGCCTGCCGATTCCTGAAGTTTCCCTCCAGCTCCAACAGCTTTGCTTCCAGCTTGCTCCCGGCGCTGAGGGCCTCGTGGCGGCCAGCGGACGGCTTCACGGCCTCCCGCTGGAGCTTCTCTTGCCTAACCCTCTCCTCGGCCAGCGCCGCTTGAGCCCGCTTTGTGGAGCTCACCTTCTTCTCCGCTGCCAGTAGCTCGTCCTTCAGCTGGCCCTGCCGTTCTGTGGCCTGGGCCAGCTGCTGTTCCAGCTCGGCCACCCTCGCGCTGTCCCGAGCGGCCGTCTGGGGGCCAGCCTGACGCTGCTCCAGCATCTTCAGCTTCGGCTCAAGCGAGCTGAGGCGACGCTCGAGCTCGTGCGTTTGGCAGAGCATCTGCTCCTGCTCGCGCAGCTTCATCTCGGCCGCCCTGAGGTCCCTAGCCCTGAACGCGCTGTCCTTCTCAGCCAGAGTGATGTGCCGCTCCAGGAGCACCTCTACAGGGAAACCAACACAAATCGCATGAACGTAAACCTCTGGAGCCCCGCGCGGTTTTCCTAGATCGGCACTGGACCCTCCTGAGGACAGCACGACCCACCCCCACACCCGCCAGGACCCCCACTCCCGACCTGGTGGTCCAGGGGGTCCTGGCTAGGGGTGGGGTGGTTGTTTTGCCCCCGAGAGCCCCGAACAACCACCCAGGACCCCCTGGACCACCAGGTCGGGAGTGGGGGTCCCGGCGGGCGTGGCTGTGGGTCGCGCTGTCCTCACCCCCTCCATGGCGAGCGGGGCGCGCCGGGGGGTACCATGCGCCGACCCAAAACATCCGCGCGGAGCTCCGAACGCTCCCGCTCGCGCTTTTCCTGCCCCGAGCCTTGGCGTCGGCGGCCTCCCTGGCGCGGCTCGCCTCCGCCGACGCCCTCCGCCTCTCCTCCTGCAGCTCCGCCTCCAGGTGGCGACACCAGCCATCGATTCCCCCGAATCGATGGGAGGCGGGTGTAGGGCTCGGATTTCGCCACGTGTTCGACGAAAAGAGAGCAAACAAATACATAAACATAGACTCTCGACCCCCGCTTGCCCGGGGTGACAAGGCGTGTGAAACATTTGGCTGTCCCCCTCCCCCTTTCCCCCCCCCCCCTCCCCTGGGGTCCAAAATGTCATTCTAGGGGAGGGAGCACCCCCCCCGGGTCCTCGGGAGCTCCCAAGACAGCCCAACAGGGCCCAGACAGAGCGCCAAGACAGTCGAAGGGAGCGCCTATGACGGCCCAGGGTGACCCCACGACGATCCAAGATGGCTTAAAGATGACCCACGAGGCCCCAAGACAGCCCAGAAGCGACTCCGGAGGATCGCCGGGAGGGCCCCGATAGGCCAAGACCATCACACTTCCTTCGGATAGCGAAAATTGCCAGCAGATTTGAATTTGTCGTGTTGGCAACGAACACCACGGGCCAAGTGGCCCCCAAGATCGTCCCAAGACTGCACATGATGCCTCCAAGAAGGCCCACGATGGCCCAAGAGGGCCCAAAGACAGACCCCAGGGGCCCACCAAGACGGCCCAAGACAGCCCCTGGAGGGCCCCAAGCGGGCTCCAAGAAAGCTTAAGAGGGCGAATTCGAACTTACATTTCGAGCCTTTCCAATCGAGATGGCCCCTCGAGCCCCCCAAATGCCCCCGAGGGCCCTCCGAGAGGCCCCAAGAGGCCTCCAAGAAGCCCCCCAGAGGCCCCCACGAGGCCCCTCAAAGCCTCCCACATGCCCCCAAGAATTTTCCAAGACGCCCCAGAGAGTCACACGGGAGGCTACTGCTCCGATATATACATATATACACTAGAACCACGCGCGCGCTTCGCGCGCCCAGGTTCTAGTCACGGCTGCGCCACGTTTTGCTACTCTCGTTTTCGCTCGTGTGATTATCGACGACGACGACGACGTCGACGACGACAGGGGCGGCGAAGAGTGACGACGAAGACGACGACGACGATGACGACGACGACGACGATCACGACGATCACGACGACCGCCACCACTACGACGACGATGTCGATGACCCCTGGAGTGGCCCCGAGGTCCGGACAATTTCCATAGGCTCGGAGTTTCGTCCTAAATGTTTGACGGTTCCGGGGCCCGTTGGGGGCGTCAGGATGCCGAGAGTTGTCCAGAAGTTTCGGGGTCGGCCAAAGTACTCCAGGGCGTCTGGGGAGAGGGCTCTTGGGAGCCTCTTGGGGCCTCCTGGCGGCCCCGTGGGGCCCGCTTGGGTTTTTGTTTCGTGGTTTCTTGGGGTCTCCGGGGTGCTTTTTGGGGAGGATGGCTCGAAATGTCGGGTGGGGTACCCCGGGCTCTGTGGGGAAGTTGTCCCGGCGCCCTCTGGGCCCGTTTTCGGGCCCCCTGGAGGGTCCCTCTTGAGCCGTCTTGGAGGCCTTTTGTAACTCTCTTTGGCCGTCTTGGGGCGATCTGGTCGGCTCCTGGGGCCGTCTTCGACGCGGTCGACGCCGAAGCTGCGAATATCGTAAAAATGTACGTTTTCTGGAAGGAATGGGGCCATTTTTGTTGGAGGTGCTCTTGGGAGTCTTCTTGGGGGACTCTTGGGCCGTCGTGGGGGCTCCCGGAGGCCGTCTTGGAGCCATCGTCGGCGTGTTGGAACGACAATTTGTGGATTCCGGGCCCTCGTGGACGTTTGGAGACCTCCTGGGGCTCTCGGGTGGCGTTTCGGGGCTGTGTGGGTCTGTCTCGGGGGGGCCCAGAGGCCACCCGGGGCCTTTTGGGACAGTCTTGGGGGCCTCCTGGACAGTGGAGGGCCCCTTTTAAGCCGTCTTGGAGGCCTCTTGGAACTCTCTGTGGCCGTTTTGGGGTGTTCTTGTCGGCTCCTGGGGCCGTCTTCGACTCGGTCGACGCCGAAGCGGTGAACATCGTACAAACGCACCGTTTTCCAAAAATGGAGCCATTTTTGCTTCTGGAGGTGCTCTCGCGGGTCCTCTTGGGGGACTCTTGGGCCGTCGTGGGGGTTCCCGAAGGCCGTCTTGGCGGCCTCTGCGGAACAGTGTCTGGGGCTGCCGCGCAGCGTGGGGATGCAGAACAGGCTGCATGGGAGAGACGTGGGAAAAACTATTGGAAAACCAAGAGTGTGAGCTTTGGGGAGCTCTCCTGGAGGCCTCTAGGAGGCCTGTGGGAGACCTGGGGCACCAGGCGGGAGCAGCCCCTGGAGCTCCCTGCAACCTCTTGGGGCTCTGGTGGCTCTGGGCCGCCGAAACCTGGTAAAAAAAACAAAGGAAGTAAGGCCCCGGGCCCCAAATGCGCCGCCGAGGTCCCTGGGCGGGACCCGCCCGGCTACGTACCCAGGGGCTCTGGTGGCTCTGGGTGGCCGAAACCCTGTAAAAACAAGGGGGAAGTAACCCGAGGAAGCCTTTAAACAAAATCTCCCGTGGTTGTCGTTAGCACCGCACCAGGGAGCCGTTTTCGAAGGGCGATTCCGTGGCGCGTCGCGCGCCGCGCAAGAAGAAATCCTTGGGGATGCCTTTGGAGATTCTGTGCATTTCCTCGGAAATTTTACGAAACAGCAAAGGATTGCCTATCCCAGGGATCCGAGACTCTTAAGAGATGCTAAGCGCTAAGCGCCCCTCGCATTTCCGGGCGAACAGGACTTAGCAAGGCCCAGCAGGGGATAGCAGGGCTTAGCAGCGCTCAGCAGCGCTCAGCAGGGGCTCGCAAGGCTTGGCATGAGCTTTGCAGGGCGCAGCAGGGCTCAGCAGGGGGCGAGCCTGGCTTATCATTGCTTAGCAGGAGCTAGCAGGGCTCAGCAAGGCTTAGCTTGGCCCCGAGTGCTATCTGCGGGCTCCTCCGGTGCGGTCCTCCGGTGCCGCGAGGTAACGCTTCCAGGGTGGGACCCCCCGCGGCCACGTCCCCCGGGGCTCTGGTGGCTCTGGGCGGCCGTAACCGTTAAAAAAACACAGGGAAAGTAAGGCCCCGGGCTCCCCATACCCCGCCGAGGTCCCTGGGCGGGACGCCCCCGGCCACGTCCCCCGGGGTTCTGGCGAGGCCCCGGGCCCCCCATACCCCGCCGAGGTCCCTGGGCGGGACCCCCCGGGGGGTTCTTTTGGAGGTCCGCACGGATTTCTTGGATGTGCGCTCAGCCCCCTCTCTGGCGCGCAGAGCGCGCCAGGGGCAGCGCTGGAAGCGCTAGGGCGCCCGAGCGTGGTTCCAAGGAATCCGCGAGGAGCTCAGGAAGTTCTGGGCTCATGCAGTTTTTGCTTCCCCCCCGCGCATCAAGTTGCCTGAATCGGTGATCGGCGAGGGCAGGGCTCGAATTTCTCTCCACAGCCTCCGCGTGCATCGCGCGGCCCAGCGCGACGTCGCCCTGCGCCCGCAGCGCCTCCAGCTCAAGCCGCCTCTGCGCCAGCTCGCTGCGAAGGCTCTCGCCCGACGCGGGGTCCTCGGCCAGCTGCCGCTGGGCCTCCAGTAGCAGGGCACCCCGCAGCTGTTCGGCCTTAAGCTCGTCCTCAAGGAGCGCAGGGGCAAACGAATCAAAGACACAAACTCCGCGGTCTCTCACGTGTTCCTATATCTCCTGGGTTCTCCTCTTCCCCTCCACGTCCCATGCTTTCGCATACGTTTGCGAGCACTAACGCCTGTATATGTTTGTGCAGATGTGTCCCTCCTGATGGCCGAGACCGCTATACTCCCCAGAGATCTCCTCGGGGATTCGTTCTGGCCAGGATCTCACGGCGAAGCTAGCCGCGGCGACGGGGGCATCCCCCAGGAGGCCCAGAAAAAGGCGAAGACGAGGGGCAGGGCAGCGGCATCGATACCTTTTCCGTCTCTGACGTCCTGCAGGCTCCGGATGCGGGAGTCCACGTCGGCGGCTCCGCTGGACGGCCCGCCGATCGAGCCCTGCTCGGCGGCGGCCAGGCGGGCCTCCAGATCGGCCCTGGCGCGCTCGGCCTCCTGAAACCTCTCCAGCAGCGCCTGTGCGCCGCCAAAATGTGACCAGACCCACTGCCGCGGGTTCGTGCACTGGGATCTCGGTGAGCGGTGGATGTGGACACGGTGAGGGCAATAGATAAGGAACCATTGGACCAGCCGGTGGGACTGCAATCGTGGATTGGCCCTGGATGTTATCGCCGCCCTCATCAGATAAAGAAGCCTCCTGGGCACATTCCTTAACCAACACCCCCACCGTATCTGCTGGCTCATACAGGCGAGCGGATATCCGCATCCGACGCTTCTCGAGAACCCAAGGCTCGACGCCGAAGCGGTAGATTAGAGTGGGGGGGCCGAAGGGTCATTTACTGTCCATGGGTGCGTGGCTGAAGTGGGATTCCGCGGTGCGGATTGCTGCTGTCACATTCTCATATCATTTCAAAACATACTCTTGATTCCCCCGGCCTGGTGCACCTCGCGTTTTTCAATTGAAGTGCTCCTCCTGGGGCTCGCATCCTGTTTCTCACAAGGGGAAGTCTGCCTTCTTAGATTGGCTTGTTGGCCCCCGAGCTACAACAACAACCACAGCAACACTCATTTACGTAAGACTGTTCGCTCCTATCTGCTCGCGTGCCATTCAACACGTATGTCCCACCCCCCTGGTAGCTTCGATCGTACCCCCTTGGGGGTACATCTTCCTTACCTGCCATGTGCATGCAATGCAGCCACTAAGGCAGGGGAAGAGAGGATGGATCGAAGGGGGAGGGAGAAGGATGGAACACGAGAGAAGTGAGCAAGAGGGGAGCTAGGAGCAGGAAACACGTGGTAGAACCAGACGGGCAAATCGGGCGAAAGCGAGATTCTTGCATACATTGTCAGAAAATATCAGGCAGGAGCGGTTGTTGCTGTAGCAGGAAGGCCAACAACACAGTTTGAACAGGAATACCTTCCCTGATTAGGAAGAAGGTGCGAGCCCCGATGGTGGCACTTCGGTTGATAAAAAAACACAATGTGCAACGGTGGTAGGGGGTCAACAAGGATTCTTCTTCGCAAGCGAAAATTCATCAACAACAACAACACCACCACCACCACCAACAACAACAACAACAACAACGGCTCACGCCTGATACTTCCCCCAGTGCATACCAAATTCGCGCCCTCGCAAGACTTCGGCAGAATGAATGCAGGAATCGAGCTCTTGCGTGGAACTTCCTCGCAATATATTGTAACGCCGCGCCGTCGACACTCAGAAATCACGCTCTCGCTCTGGCCTCCATATTCTTGGCTCACGCTTCAGCAACCCGCCTGCTCGACCTGGCCGCCTGGGCCCGCCTTCCCGACCCGCCCGTTAGGGTCTACCCGCCAGATCTTCCCGTTTGCCTCTGCCATGCGCTTGCTGCTCCTAGCCCCTCTCCTGCTATACCTCTCTCGTGCTCCATCCGTCTCCATCTTGTCCCTTCCTTCCATCCGTCCTCTCTTCCCCTGTTGTAGGGGCTGCGCCAAATACACGTGGCAGGCAAGGAAGATATACCCCCAAGGGGGCACGATGAAGACGAAGAGGGCGGGGATCGAGAATTTGAGGTATACGTGTTGAATGGCACGCGGGCAGACAAGAGCGAACAATCTTGAAAATATTATTATTATCGTCGTCCCACCCGCCACCCAACCCGCGACCCACCCACAACCGGCCCGGGACCCACCCGGGACCCACCCCGCACCCGCCCACCCACTGCGGGGTGCTAAATGTGGATCTACATTCTGGCGGTGGAGGCCTGTGCCCTCGCCCGCTCCCGGATCAGCTCGGCCTCCGCTTGCGCCGCGCTCTCGCTCGCGGCGCCGCCCTGGCCCCGGGACGCCGCGACCTCGGCCTCGGCCCTCTCGAGCCCCTCGCGCAGCCGCTCCTGGGCCGCCACGGCCTGCTCGACCTGCATCTGCAGCTCGCGGTGGGCCGTCTCTGGGCCCCCGTCGGCCCGTGCCTCCTCCGCGGGGAAGGCCGAGGGCCGTGGGAGCGCCGACTCCTCGGAGAAACAAGAAAGGCACAAGCATTAGCGAGGTCCGCGCGGATCTCTTGGGTGGGCGCCTGGACCCCCCTCGCGGCGCCGCGGCGGCGCCTGCGGCGTCGCCCCTGGCGCACTCCGCTCGCCAGTGAGGGTGGCGCAGCGGTCCAGCGCCGATCCAAGCAATCCGCGAGGAGCTCCGGAAGCATTGTCTTGTCCAGTCTTTTCTTCTTCGGCTCCTGGAACTTCACCTCGACGGGCGCGATGGCCTGCGCGGAGGACCGGTTCGCCCTGGCCTCCGCGGCAGCGAGGTCGGCGATCGCTCGCGCCAGGTCGGACTCCCCCTGCGAGCAGAGCTGCTCCAGCTCCTGGCAGCGGCTGGACAACTGCGTGGCCCGCGCACGTTCCTGGTCGAGCGCCTTCTGCGCCGTCGCTTTCGACGCCTCGAGCGCCTTGAAATCCAGCGCCATCGCCTCGAGCTGAATATCCGCCTGTGCCGCGGCCGCGTCCTGGGGGGAGAAGTGAAGGTACCGATGCCGTGGCTCTCTGGTCATCTCCCGAGGTGCGTTCTGGGAAGCACGTTTAGGACCATCCACACCGCGCTTCGTATGTATATATAGAGAAAGAGAGAGAGAGAGAGAAAGAGGGAAAGATAGAAAACTAAAAAAACTAAACACAGCAGTGCAAGAGGGAACGCGGCTATGCAAAACCAGGGTGCGAGTCAGAGAGTCGACAGGAAAATCCAGAACTCCGCACAAGCCGACCTGCAATAGGCAAACTCATACCGTGTGGCCTGGGAGAGACACGCTGGGCACCAACAGGCAACGAGGGCATTCCAGGACGAGCAGAGGCAGCAGTACTTGTTCCTCCCCTGAGTCCTGGCCCTGGGCGACCGTGGCGGCGTACGCGGCGGAGCGCTCCTGCACCTGCGCCAGCTCGGCCCTCGCGTTCGAGGAGAGCTGCTCCAGCTCCCGGCAGCGGCTGGAGAGTTGCCTGGCCCGCTCGCGCTCGTCGTCCAGGGCCGCTTGCGCGGAGCTGTTCGACGCCTCGAGCGCCTGGAGATCCAGACCCACCTTCTCCACCTGCGCTGCCGCCGCACCCTGGCCCCGTCTGACCACGCCCTCGCTCTCGGCAGAGCGCTCCTCGGCCCTCCGCGCGGCCAAGCGTGCCTGCGCGTCGGCCGCCTCTGCCCGGGCCTGCGCGGAGAGCGCCTCCAGCTCCAAGCAGCGCGCCGACAGCTGCTCCGCGCGCAACCTCTGCTCGCCCAGGGCCGCCTGCACTGAGCTCCTCGAGGCCTCGAGCTCCGACTTGTCGAGGGACAGCTTCTTCCTCCTGGACTCCTCTTGTGCTTGCGCTGCCTGGGCTGCCACTAGCGAGGCAGCCATGGCGTCGTGCTTCACCGACAGCTGGGCCTGTCGCTGATTGGCCTCCGCAAGGGACCCCTGCAAGCTACGGATGAGCTCCTCGCTGCTGGCAGCAGCGCCCTGGTTCTGGGCCAGGCTTCGCTCCACCTCCTGCAACCGCTCCTCCAGTGCATGTTTAGCCTGCTCTGCCGCGCGGACGCAGTCCCAGGCACGCTCGAAGCGCTGACGTTCCTCCTCGTGCTGGCGTTCGACATCTGCTGCAAGCCTCTGCGTCTCCACTTCAGCCTCGCGCGCCTCCTTGAGCTCCGCCCTGATGGCCAGAAGCTCGGCATCTTGGCCGGGAGCCGGTTTCAGCTGCACCTGCTGCCTCTGAACAATCTGCTCGTCCTGCCTCGCCGGGGTAGAGGACTCCTGAAACACCTGGTCAACCATCTTGACAGGGACGGCCGCATGCTGCGGCAAGGGTGCCCGCTCCTCGTTGGCATCCGCGATGGCGGTGCTGCCCCGTGCCTGCGCCAGAGCGGCCTCGGCCGCGCTCTCGCGCGCCTGCGCCAGGTCGGCCTCGGCCTGAGCCAGGCGCTGGCTCAACTCCTCCTGGCAACTCTGCTTCTCGGCGAGCTCGGTCTGAAGCCCAGCCACACGCTCGTCGGTCTCGAGGGCCGCTTGGCGGCTCAGCTCCTCCTGGCGCATGCGCTCCTCGGTGAGCTCTGCCTGGAGCTGGGCCACGTCGAGCGCTCGCTGCACCATCCTCATGCGCTCGTCGCGCTGGGTCTCTGCGTCGGCCTCGTGGCGCGCCAGCCGCTGCTCGAGGGCCTCCACTCTTCGCCTCTCCTGCCCAAGCTGGCTCTCCAGGGTCGCCGCCTCGGCGGCGTGAGCGGACGCCCTGGCCGCGAGCCTCTCCGCCTCCTCTCGGGCGGCCGCCTCGGCCTCCCCAAGGCGAGCCTGGGCCGCCTCCAGGGACGCGCTCCTCTGCACGAGCTGGGCCTCCATAGATCCGATCTGGCGCTGCAGCTGGTCGTGCATCTCCTGCTCATCCGCGAGCATCTTCGTAAGGTCCTCCGTCGGCTTGCCTACGGAGAGCCTCCTGGAGACGGCGCGCTGCTTCTGAAGACTCTGGTCGATGGAGGCCCTCAGGCTCTCCTCTTCAGCCAGCCGCACTGCCAAGGCATTGCGGTCTTCCTGGAAGGAACAAATCACAAGCAGAAGCCGTCGGGGCTCCGCGCATATTTCTTGGATTCGCTATGAAGCCCGAGCCCCCGCCGGAGGCGCCGCCAGGGGGGCCCGCGCCGATCCAAGAAATCAGCGCGGGCCTTCGAGAAAGTAGTCCCACGCCGTTTGTTCCACTTCGACTTCCTCGGCTTGGGCAGACGTGGACTCGAGGCCTGCCAGCCTCTGCTCCAGGGCCTCGGCGCCCCGCTTCTCCAGCGACAGCCGCTCCTCCAGCTCCGCCGCGTGGCCTCTGAGCAACGTGTGGCGCTCCAGCTCCTGGGCCAGCGAAACCTGCATAGCAGTGTCTATTACCGATCCCTATACCCGCTGGCGTGGCCCTGGCCCTACTGGCCTGCTTACCCTCCTAGGTGGGGATGCACGCCTGTTTCTTGGTGGTCGCCGGGTCGACCCCCACCTGGCAGGGTAGGCTAGTGGGGCTGAGATATCATGGCCAGATTCGCCACTGCCGACCTGAACGGTTGCCCGCTCGGAAGATGTGGCAGCCAGTGCATGCCTCGACTCCTTGGGCGACCGAAGCAACAACCTAAACACAAACTTTCGGAGGCCAGAGCGGATTTCTTGGCTGGGCGCTCGGACGCCCCTGGCGATGCCTCCGGCGCCGCCTCTGGCACGCCTCCTGCGCCAGGGAGGGGTGTCCATGGCTGGGGCAAGAAATCCGCGCAGAGCTCCGAAAGTCTATGTTCCTGCAGTTTGTTCTTCTTCGGACTCCTCCAGCTTGAACTCCGCGAGTTCCAGGAGCATCCGCTGCTCCGCCACCTCCTTCTGCGTGTTAATCCTCTCCTCCGCCGACTCGCTCTGCAGCCGCTCCAGCTGGGCCAACCTTGCTCTGACTTGCTCGGAGACCTCCTTGTGGTACGCCCAAGATGGGCAAAGAAAAGTGGGCACGATGCCCCACAGCGAATGGTGTCCAAAACCAGCACCGCCCACTGTTGGGCAGGCGAGCGTCTGTCTCAAATGGACAACGGCCAAGACAGCGATCCTGGCCCAACAAAATAGCAAAAAGGCATATACACAAGGTGTCGGAAGCCCGCGCGGATTTCTTGGATCGGCGATGGAGCTGGAGTGAACCAGGGGCGGCGCCAGAGGCGCCGCCAGGGGGCGTTTATATGTATGTACTGTTTTGTTCTTCGGAAGGTAGGCGGAACATTAAAGGCCTCCCAGATGGGGTCCGAGAGAATGGGGTCGGAGGATCGCGCGGCATCGCCAAAGCATCGCCCATGCACCACCGGAGCATCAGCGACTTCGGCGATGCATCGGCGACGTCACTATTGGGAACGTTGGGCTCCACATCAAACCGCATCGGCGATGTATAGCCGATGCGGCGCGACCCTCCCACACCATCTACTCGGACCCCGCCTGGAAGGCCGGTATACGATCACGCTATGCCGTGCAAGCGGATGATTTGCGTGTCGCTCTGCTCGGCGAGGTGGGAGGCTCGGAAAAGCTCGGGCGGTTGACGCCTCGGGGCTGGGACATAGATAAGGCGTCGCACAGAAGCGTGGTGGACCAGAACTTGCGGCGCGACACGCTACCCCAAAGTTGCTGACTGTAGGCAGGGCATGCTGCCGAACTCTGTCCCCGTTTTTGCCACACCTCTTTCGATCCCGAGGAACAAATAATGACATAAATTCGAACTTTCGAAAGTCCGCGCTGATTTGTTGAATCGGCACTGAACGCCCCTCCCTGTCGCGCGGAGCGCGCCAGGGGCGGCGCCGGAGGCGCCGCCAGGGGGCTCCAGCGCCGATCCGAAACATCAGCGCGGACGCGTCAACGTCCCAAGCTTTTCGGAACCGCCCGCCCCGCGGAAGAGAGCGACATGCGAATCATCCTCATGCAAGGACTTGCGTGTCGCTTGGGTCACCGCCGCAAGGCATAGTGTTGCGATGCGGAACTTCATGTTCAAACTTGGGTCATCGTTTTTCACGACCCTGTTTGGTTTGGCGTTCGTTTTGAATAACCGACCACGAGAAACAATTACCACCGAGGGATGATGGAAACCGGGGGTGTGGCAGTGAAAATAATGGATTTGCCCCGGGAGTGTAAGTTAATGTGATGATGATGATGATGATGATGATGATGATGACAATGATCATGATGATGGTGATCCTGGGCGCTCGGCACAAGACTGGTTCGAGAGAATTCGAGGCTCGTGGCTACACAACTTGCCAGCAGGCGCTCGGCGCAAGACTGACTCAACAGACCTCGAAGCCCCTGGCTACACAACTTGCCAGCAGGCGCTCGGTGCAAGACTGACTCGGGAGACCTCGAGGCTCGTGCCTACAACTTGCCAGCGCAAGAGAGGCCCTTGGCCGTTCTGGCCGAGAAACCTCTCTCGCGCTGGACTTCGAACAGTTCCCCCATGCAAGCGCGGCATCCTTTCGGCCCGTCATTGCATGGGGTGCACTTGGTGCGCGCTTGGGCGGCAGCGCTTGCCTCCTCGAAGGTGGCGCACTTCGGCTCGGCCGCCGTGGGGCCCTTGCAGGGCTTGGGCTTGGACTTGTGCTTGGTCTCGGCCTCGACCTTGGCCGTCGCCAAGTCGTTGTCGCTGGCCTCCTTGAGCATGCTGGTCCACTCGCTGCCTCGGGCGCACGTCGCGTTGATGCTCGCGGGCGTTTGGCGGCCCTCGCCTCGGATCCCGCGCAGGGTGCGCTCGATCTTGCGACTCGCCCACAGGCCGCAGCTCGAACAGTCTGCTTGGAACATCATGTTGCTCGGTGCAGGGCAACTCTTGCCAGGGCCAATGGCGCCGAGCTCGCGGGGAATCCTCGCGGCGGCCATGAGAGGCCACGCGCGAACCCTACCCGCGATTCCTGAAAGGGGGGGCGCGGTTCAATTCGTTCGGCAGCTCCCGAGCAAAGTGAACCCTACTACCCCCCTCAGAAATCGCGGGGCGTATGTGCGAGTTTTGGTGCCTCCAAGATTCGCCCCGCAACTGAGCGGACAACTGGTGGTACGCGTAGAGCGCGGGCGCCTCGGAGCGCACGCAGATATGCACACGCTGGGCCTTCTCGACCCTCTCGGCCCAGCGCTTCTGCCCCATCTGGCTGCTGGGCGGCGGGCTCGCCCTCGCTCTGGCCCTCTCGAGCCGAGGCGACGGCCGCCGCGGGCTCGACCGCCAGAGCGGTCTCGGGGGCGCCCGCGCCCCCTCGATCTCGGTCAGCAGCGCTCGCGCTGTGCCCAGCTCGAGGGCGTCGCCCTCGACGATCTGCTCGCAGCTCATGATCGCGTACTCCATGGCGAGCTTGGTGCGGCGAGCCTGTCTGGTCTGGCGCCAGTCGAGCTCGTGCGGTTTGGGGAACTTGTAGTCCTCTGCTCGATCGTGGCATGTGGCGCTCGGGATTCACAAGCACTCGTTAGCTTCCGCCTGCTTCCGCTTCGCGTCGCTTCCGCCTGCTTCCGCAGGCTTTCCGCCAACTTCCGCCGCTTCCGCCGTCGCTGGCGCCGTTTCCGCTAACTTCCGTTTGCTTCCGCCGCCTCAGCCTGAAGCAGGCGGAAGCTAACGGGCGCCCGTGGGCCTCCCAGCCTCGCTGCTCTCGATCCGGAAGATCGCCGCGGCCCCCGCCTCGAGGGCGCGCAGGCGGCGCGCGCCCTCGGTGCCCAGGACTCGCCAGACGTCCTGCACTCTGCCGCGCCTGCCCTCGCGGGCGCCCTCATCGGCGGCGCGCGCCAACTTGCCGTGCCAGGGGCCCCCCCCGCCAGCCTCGAGGCCTGCTTTCTTCTTGGTGGTCGCTTTCTGCTTGGTGTTCTTGTCCGCCGGCTTCTTCCTCTTGAACTTCTTGGAGATGATCGCGCGCGCCTTCGGCGGCCTGCCCGTGAGCTTCGCCTTGGCCACGCCTCGGCCCAGGTGCTCGAGCGAGGCCTCGCCTCCAGTCTTGGCCTTCTCGCGCTGCCACTTGCGCGCGCTTGCCCGGGAACTGGCCCGCGAACTTGGGCCCGCACCTGTTCTTGCGAACGCACGCTCGTAAGAACTTGATGTGCTTCTGGAGGGGGCGAGGGAACTGGATCTCCTTGATCCGCTCTTCTGGCGGCCTGAGCATGTCCTTCTGCTCGCCAGGGAGCTCGAAGTCCAGTTCTCGGAGCTCCAGGAAGCAAGGGTTCTCGCTCTGCTCGTAGTCCCTGGGCAAGTCGTCGTTGTGGAAACAGTTCCCGTCGAGGACGCTCCGCCCGGGCACGGGCGGCGCGCCCTCGGGCCCGCTCTGGATGCCCTGCAGGCGCCCCCTCGCCAGGCTGTTCTGGATGCCGCGGCCGGGTTCGATGGAGTGGCTCCACGGCCCCATGCCCGCGACGACCTTGAGCTCGCCCTGCTCTGTCGGCCGGGCCGCGAGCAGTTGGTTCGCTTGCAGCCCTTGGAACGGCGCCGCGTCCTTGTTCTTCTCGCGGAAGCGGGCGCAGGCCTCGGAGACGCAGCTGAGGCGCTCGCAGGGCCCCGATTGGGTCGGGACTTGCACTGCTTCTGGGACTCGGCCATGGCCTTCTGGAGCAATTCCTGCTCCATGGCCCAGTGCATCTCGCCCTTGAACTCTCGGACTGCGGCCTTGAGCTGGCTGTGATCGCGGGCGTCCGGCCCCTGCAAGTAGCTCGTGACGACGGGGGCCATGGGCGCATAGATCGCATTCTGGAGCCACGCTCGGAGCGCCACTGCCTCGGTAAATGGCTCGAGAGGCAGTCTGCAAACGCGAGGCTCTGGCCGTGCTCCTGCTCGATGAAGGCGATGGTCCAGGAAGCGACCAGCCCGTCCGTCCAGGCCCTGGGCTGCCCCCGCGCGTCGATGGCCTCGAAGACCCTCGCGCGCTCCTCCTCGGAGAACTCGAGCAGAGCGTTGCGCCAGCCCTCGAGCACTGCTCCGAGGGGCTCGCCTGCTCGGAAACGCTCCGTCTCGCCATCGCCCCGCTCGTGGGTGACGTCGCCCCGCGGGGTGCCCTCCTCGAGGTTCACGTCGCTCACTCGGCAGTGCCTTGCGCGGGGAGCAAGGAGCGCGCTGCGCTTCCTGGCGAACTTGGGCCCCCTGCTCGGGTCAGACCAGTTCTCGGCTGCGGAGACGTTGATGAGGATGGTCCTGCACTTGTCCCCTGCGCTCGAGTAGGCCTGCCCCACTTGCCCCTCGTGGTCGGGGTGCTCTGCCGAGTACTTGGCCCCCTCGGCCTCGAAGGCTGCCGCGTCCTGCTCGGCGTGCGTCTCGCGGAACTTGCGGCGGAGGTTCTGGGTGCGTCTGTTGGCGCCTGCGGCGTTCACCTCGCTCTCGTGGGCGCGCGCCTGCTCTTCGCCCTGGAGCTCGAGCCAGAGCGCGGCGGCGTCGACGACGACCGCGCTCGCGCTGGCCCCCTGCTGGGCGAAGGTCTCGGGGCCCCCGACGAAGAGGCCGAGGTCCTCGGGGCCGCCCCTCGCCACCAGGTGCACGAACCTAGTGGTGGTAGTAGTTGCTCGGCAGTAGTAGTGGTAGTGGCAGTGCTACTACTACTACTACTACTACTACTACTACTACTACTACTACTACTACTACTCCTATCATTATTCCTTATTAGAATATACTCCTACTCCCCCCTCAGGCCGGCAGATAGCGGGCGCATCCGGGTGGTCCCATCCTAACCTGTAAAAAACAATACAAAATCAACATTTTTCTTATTTTTTCCTCTCGACATGGACGTCCTGTCGTCCACGGCGATAATCCATTGCAAAAAATACCACAAAGAGCACACGCGCGCGTTCATGTCAGAATCCTACCGAACACCGTGTGTTTGCAAGCATTTCAACATAAAAACATCAAAAACCCAATGCTTTTTTTCACAAAAATTGTACAAATTTCCCGCCCGGGCTCTCTTGCTGAAATCATAGGAAAACCATAGGAATCTTAAGAATTCGGTCAAATCCAGCGATTTCACGTCATCGCGCGGTGCACTCGCGATGCTCTGTCATGCACCCAGGCCGCGAATCCTGTGCAAAAAATACCACAAAGAGCACACTCGCGCGTTCATGTCAGAATCCTACCGAACACCGTGTGTTTGCAAGCATTTCAACATAAAAACATCAAAAACCCAATGCTTTTTCACAAAAATGCTTTGGGGTGTCCTGTCAGACCGTCGGGCTTCCTCCGGCCACCTCTGGCTTCCTGCGGTGTACCGGGCCATTCTCGACTCGTCTGGCAATGCGTGCGCGGCATTCAACACGCGCTCGCCAGTTCCCGTCGGCAACCGCCATCGCGGCCGCATCAGCTGTACCAAACCGGCTGGCCGGTGTGACTTCGGCCCCCAGTTGTGCCAGCTTTGCTTCTTATGTTGTGGGAGGGCGGGTGGGACTGGGCATGCCATGCTTGACTCGCTCGAGCTGGCTAGCTTGACTCCTACTCCTACTCCTACTCCTACTCCTACTCCTACTCCTACTCCTACTACTACTACTACTACTACTACTACGTTGTTCCTAGAAGTAGTAACTTGAAGAATTCGCAGGTACTCGTAGTAGGTGTAGTAGCCGTAGCCGTAGCCGTAGTAGTAGTAGTAGTAGTAGTAGTAGTAGTAGTCGAAGTAATCGTAGTAGTAGTAGTCGTAGTCGTAGTAGTAGTAGTGGTAGTAGTAGTAGTAGTAGTAGTAGTAATAGTAGTAGTAGCGGTAGTAGTAGTAGTAGTAGTAGTTACACGTAGTAGAAGTTGTAGTGGTAATAGTAGTAGTAAAAGTCGTACTAGTAGTAATTATAGAAGTAGTACAACTAGTCGCAATAGTACTAGTAGTAGTCGTAGTCGTAGTAGCAGTAGTGGTAGTAGAAATAAGAGTAGCAGTAGCATTGCCTAGTGGTAGTAATAATCACGAATCGTAGTTACTAGTAGTAATGACAATTTCTAGTAGTAGCTACTAGCAGTAGTAGTTCCTAGTAGTAGTGGACGTAATATTAGTTGTCGTAGTTACTAGTAGTAGTAGTAGTAGTAGTAGTAGTAGTAGTAGTAGTAGTTACGAGTAAAAATAGTTACTAATAGTACTAGTAGCACTAATGATGATAGAACTATTAATAAGTACTCGTAGTAGTTACTAGTCGTAGTTACTAGTCGTAGTAGTAGTTCCTGGTCGAAATAGTATTGGTAGCAGGTGTTACGACTACTAGTAGTACTAGTAGTAGTTACTAGTAGTGGGTGCTACTACAACAACAACAACTACTACTACTACTACTACTACTACTACGTCGACTACGAATAACTACTATTAATACTACTTGTGCATCCTGTCGGCCGTGGCCCAGGACAGCTTGGCTTTGTCCTTGCTGAGCGTCTGCTTCCTCCAGTCGGAGAGGCACTGGAGCTTGCGCCCACTTGCGTTCGGCCTCGGGGGGGCGAGCTCGCCCACCCGCTGCGTGTCCTTCCTGGGCGTCTGGGCGATCTAGAAGGTGCTCAGGCGCTTGGTCGCCCTCTTGAGGACCTCGGCGTTGCAGCTCTTGTGGCCGACCTTCTGCAGGCGGAGCTGCTTGTCCTTTTCGAAGGCCATCTCGCAGCGCTGCCGCGTCAGGATGGTCTTCTTCCTGACCTCGTGGCCGCGCTCGCGCTCCCGCTTGAACCGGCACCCCAGGCCTTGCACGGTGCCCTCGAGTGGGCGCTCGGCGGTGACCGCGCCTGGGATCTCGCGGGACAGCCCGGCGCCCTGGCCCCTCTTCTGCCTGCGCTGGTTCGGGCAGACGCAGCCGCTGCCTCGTAGGCCGTTCCAGCCGAGCCTCGTCGTGGCAACCTTTTTCTCGAGGGCAGCTCGAAAGCCGTGCCATCGGGAAACCGTCTCGCGGCCGCAGTGCTACTCGTTCTGCAGCTTGGCCTTCGCTGGGGCGGGTAGGAGGGCGAAGTTCTTCGCGCCGTGCTCGTCCGCGTGCTTGCTCCGGCCGGGGGGGATCTGGAGCTTGCTCTGCGCTGAGGGGCCCCGTCGCAGCGTGGGCGCAGCTCGGGGCTTGTGCGCCCCCTTGAAGTCCACGTTCCTGCCCTGGGGTCTGCCGCCCATGCCAAAGCCTCGCTTCGCGCGTCGGCCGAGATCGCCCCGGGCGGGGGCCTTGCCCCAGGCGCTCGCAAGCTCTCGGCGCGCGGCCGCGGCCGCGACTCGCTCCTGATGAGGGGGGGGGGGGAGTGCTAGTGCTGCGCAACCGTCACGGGCAATAAGGACTCGCGGTGAAGATGCAAGGCCCTTGGAAGGCCCAGAGATGGGCCGAAGGGGCAATAATGCAAGAGTAACTAACGATCCTCGAACGGATTGCTCACCCTTACTACGCGGGTTGACTGCAGCAGTAATATCCGGAGGAGTAGAAGCACTAGCAGGAAGAAATGAAGAAGAAGGGTGGGAGGAGGCAGGGAGAAAGGAAAGGCCCCAGGATCGGTTTTCAAAGAAAACACGTTGGAGTCGGGGCCATGGGATCATATATTCGTAAAAACTGATTACTATTAATCGTTCTCGCATTTGGCGAGGCTCAGCGGGAAACGAAAAACCCGAAGATAAAGCGCAGTTCGGGCCCTGGGGGGGGGGGGGGGAGAGGCGGGGGGAAAGAAAGATGAGGATAAGGAATCCTGCTCGGCCGCCTCAGCCTCGAGCCTTGCAGGACCTCGCAGCAGACTCGGCCGTTTCGTAGGGCGAGGTTCTCAGCTTCTCGTGCGAGCTCGGCGCCGTTGGCGGCGAGGTCTCCAGACCCCAGAGGCTCGACGAGCTCGTCTGCTTCGTCGGCGCGGTCATTGGAGTCTCGCTGCAAAGCTGCGGCGGCTCGAAGCGCAAATCCTCGAGCCAGCGCGGCTACGGGAAGTCGCGGGCTTCTGGCTGTTGTTGGCGCGCCCATGTCCGCAACTTGTTGTTGCCTTCTGGTTGGCAGCGTTCTGTTGTTAGCTTGTCGTTGGAGCTCCTGAGTGTTCGCTCGTTGGCATTGCGTGCTGTGTTGCTGTTGTGGCTTGCTGTTGCGTTGGTTGCTTGCGTTGATGTCGTGATTGCTGCTGCTTCTGCTGTTGTTGGTGGTGCTGTTGTTGTGATGGTTGCTGTCGCTGTTGTTTTTGTTGTTGCTGCTGCTGCTTGCGCGTGTTGCGCTGCTTGCGCGTGATTGTGCTATTGCTGTCGTTTGCTTTTGTTGCTCTGGCACCTGCCCTGTTGTTATTTTTGTTCTGGCGTTCTCGAGGCCGGCGGTCGCCTCGCTGAAGAGCCCCCCCGCACCTCGTCCTCACACTGCCCGAAGCACCTCGCTCAGAGCTCCCAGCGGCTCGCGGGGCGCCTCGAGGCTGAGTCAGGACTCGTAGCCGAGGCTGGAGGCGAGGCAGGGCTCGGCGCCGAGCGCAAGGCATCGCGCTGCCTCGTCGTTGCAGGCTTGCAGAGACGCCCGCGCTTCTCCTCGTGGCCGGCCTTGCAGGAGTCCAGCTTGAGCTTCTTATCCGAGAGCTTTTTTCGAAATTTGCGTTGTCCTCGAGCTTGCAGGAGACGTTCGTGTCATCCAGCTTGACCTTCTTGTCCTCCAGCGCGACCTCCAGCTTGGCTCCCCTGTCCTCCAGCTTGACGTCGAGCTTGACCTTCTTGTCTTCGAGCTTCCTGTGCGCGAGGCACTTATCCTCGGGCTTGCTGGCGTCCTCCTCCAGCGTGGTGGGTTGCGTCCCCCGCGCGGCCCGTGGCCGTCCTCGGTCCTCACCTCCTCGAAGTTCTCGGTATGGGTGTCCTCTGGCGCCCGCTCGTCGCCCTGCGTTTGCTCGGCCAGGAACATCGGCGAGACGACGCTCTCGCCGTCCGACCGCTCGGCGAGAGGACGACGGTCGTCGCTGTCCGACTTGGCGATGAGGTGCTGCGTCCCCGGCTGGCCTGGAATGCTTGAGCCAAAATGGGCCGCGGTTGTTTGTTGCGCGTGCTGTTTGTAGTGTTGCTGTTGGTGTTTGTCTTGCTGCGTGTGATCTTGTTGTTTGTCGTGTTGCTGTTCGTTGTGTGTGCAGCTGTTGGTTGGTGCTCTCGTTGTTTGTCTTGTTGCTGTTGTGGCCTGCTGCTGCTGTTTTGCTGGCTGCTCTTGCTGTCGTGGCAGCTGTTGTTTGTTTTTGTTGATGTGTGTGTGTGAATGTGTGTATGTGTGTGTGTGAGAGTGCGTGGGTGTGTGTGTGGGAGAGTGCGCGAGTGTGTGTGTGTGTGTGTGCGTGAGTGTGCGAGAGTGTGAGTGTGTGTGTGTGTGTGTATGTGTGTGCGTGTGTGTGTGTGTGTGCGTGTGTGTGTGTTTGCGCGTGCGCGCGCGTGCGCGCTTGTGCCCGCGTGCGCGCGGCCGCCGGGTGTCGAGGCTCAACCCTCGATCCTCGGATCGAGGGCCCAGGGTCCTGGAGCCCAAGCTTGGCGACTCACGGATCAAAGGTCCGAGGTGCTCGCAGATGCTCAAGACCAAGATCTCGGACCCTCGATCCGAGGATGAAGGATCGAGGCTGCTTGACGGCGCTCTGGGCCCGAGGACGGCGACGGGGGAGATCGACAGTCGCCGAGGCTCGATCCTCGAGCCTCGGATGTCCCACCCGAGACCTTCGAGCCCAAGCGTCGGCGATCCTCGGATCTAGGACCCAAGGCGCTCAGAGGCGCTTGGAACCAAGATCTCCGATCCTCGATCCGAGAGTGGAGGATAGAGCATCCTCGATGGCGGCATGGGCGCCCGATGACGGCGAAGGGGGCGATCTACGATCGCCGAGGCTCGATCCTCGAGCCTCGGATGTCGAACCCGAGATCTTCGAATCCAAGCTCGGCGACCTCGGATCTAGGGTCCGGGGTGCTCGCAGATGCTCAAGACCAAGATCTCGGACCCTCGATCCGAGGATGAAGGATCGAGACTGCTCGATGACTGTCTGGGCCCGAGGACGGCGACGAGAGAGATCGACAATCGCCGAGGCTCGACCCTCGAGCCTTGGAAGTCGAGACCGAGATCTTCGAGCCCAAGCGTTGACAATCCTCGGATGTAGGACCCAGGGCGCTCAGAGGCGCTTGGGGCCAAGATCTCCGATCCCCGATCCGAGGATGGATGATCGAGCATCCTCGACGGCGGTCTGGGCGCCCAGGGGCGGCGATGGGGGAAGATCTACCATCGCCGAGGCTCGCTCCTCGATCCTCGGATGTCGAAACCGAGATCTTCGAGCCCAAGCTTGGCGACTCTCGGATCTAGCATCCGAGGTGCTCGCAGATGCTCAAGACCAGGATCTCGGATCTTCGATCCGAGGATAAGATGAAGGATCGAGCCTGCTTGGTGGCAGTCTGGGCCCGAGGACGGCGACGAAGGCGATCCACTATCGCCGAGCTTCGATGCTCGATCCCCGGATCGCGACCCCGAGACCTTCGATCCCAAGCTTGGCGATCCCGGGCCCTAAGGTCCAAGGCGCTCGAAGATGCTCGGAGCCAAGATCTCGAATCCTCGATCCGAGGATCGAGCCTCGTTGATGGCGGCCTGGGCCTGACGACGACGACGGCGACAATCGACGATCGCCATGGGCTCGATCCTCGATCCTCGGCTCGCGAACCCGAGATCTTCGAGTCCGAGCCTGGCGATCCTCGGATCTAAGATCCAAGATGCTCGAAGATGCCCGGACTCAAGATCTCGGGCCCTCGACCCGAGGATGGAGGATCGAGCCTGCTCGATTGCTTGATGCTTGATCGCGGACCGCCCGGCGCGAGGGGGGGGCGCCCTGCAGCTTGGAACGCCACTCGCGCGTGATCGAACGCTCGCTTGGAGCCTGACGAGCAGATGGGGCTCGAGCGCGCGCCTCGAAACGGCGCCCTCGCAGCGAAAAGCACGGGGGCGCTTGGCCCGGGGCGCTCGCGCGCCAGGCTCTCAGGCGTCCGCGAGCGTGGACTTGTCGACGGCCTCAGGCTCGGCCATCGCGTCGGCCTGGCTCCTCTCGGGCTCGCGCTGGCAGGTCGCCCTGTCGTAGTCGGCGTGGGTCTTGGCGAACTTGTCGAAATCAACGTGCTGTGCTGGTTGAGAAGCGCTGTCTCGATGTCCTGCTGCTTGACGGTGCTCGAGCAGTCAAGCTTGGAGCGATCGTCCTGGTAGCTCCGCTCCTGGAGCTCGCGCGTCATCTCGGCTGTATTCTTCGCGCCCCGGCGCCACTTGACGACCGCTTGCGCGGTGGCCTTGGCGGCGTCGCGGCTCGACGCCACGCCGTTCTCGCGGCGCAAAATAACGCGCTGCTGGGCCTTGCTCGGGGCCAACTCGAAGAGCTGCTCGGCATTCGCGCCGGAGGCCCCCTCGCCCCACTTCTCGGCAGGTTCCAACTTCTCGTTGATCGGCAGCACTGGGCCGTAGAGATGGAGGAGCTCGGCGGGGATGTTGGGGAGAGACTTGCCGACGCGCTCGGTGTAGAAGCCGTGGGCGAGGCGCTCGACGTTCTCGGCGCCGAGCTCGATGTCCTTATTCTTGGCAAGCTCGTGCACCTTGGCCTTGAAGCAAGGCGCGAGCCAGGAGAGGTTCTCGGGCGGCTCTCCGCGACTCTCGAAGGTGTCGTAGACGTACTCGTCATTCTCGCAGTAGGTCTCAGAACAACGCCACGGCCAGCTCGATGCGCCTCTTGTCCTTCTCGTTGAAGATGCGGACGTACTCGATGTCCCTGAGCGACCCGCCATTGCATGCCATCTCGAGGGCGGCTTGCTGGGCGCTGCTTGGCCGCGAGGCGCTCTCGGCCTTGAAGCGGCAGGCCGTCGTCCTCGCTGCGTCCGCGCCTTGCGCGCTCTATTGGCGCTGGCGCATCGCGGCGATCGCTATCTTGTCGGCGACGAACGAGAGCTCGCCGAGGATTGCAGCGCTCTGCGCGGCCATGCGCTCGAGGATCTCGTTCGAGATCGGGCCCGCGCTCTGGGTCACCACCTGCTGGAGGGCCTCGGCGGGGGGATTGCCGGCGCGGCGCGCTCGGCGGCCCAGGACATGGCTGAGGCTCGCGACGCACTCAGGGGCAACGACGCAGGGGGGATGAGCATTGGTGGCGAGGACATCGACCTGCCGATGCATCGGCGACGCGCGCCCGATCGTGACTCCGCACGTTCTTGGGCAGGCTCGGCATGCCTGCCCCCCTATCGCTGCCCCTGGGGCGAAGAGGCTCGGCGCCCCGAAGAGGCTCGAAAGTTTGGAGTCTCGGAGACTCGGGGAAGCTCGGGCCTGGGCAGCTGCGGGGAGGGAGGAGGAGGAGGAGGAGGAGGGGCAGGAGGAGGAGGGCAGGGAGGAAGGGCCACGAACCGTGTGAGGGATGCGCTAATCAAAAGTTAACGCCAGAGCTCTGCCTGCTCGAAAAACGCATGTACAATCAAAATCCAATCGGCCCCCATGGCCCCGCCGCGCGTTCTGGACTCGGGAACGGCTGAGAAAGTGAGAATCCCATGGCCCTGCCGCACGTTCGGAACTTGGGCAAACTAAACTGGTGAGAATCCCATAGCCCTGCCACGCGCTCGCGACTGCGAAAGCTGATGTGGTGAGACCACCATGGCCGTGCTCAGCGTTCTTGATGTCGCTGTTAGTTAACATGAGATGATAGCGACTTCGATTCGCAACTTCCCCCGCGGATTGGCAAATTCGGCTCCGAGCCCTTCTCCACTAAGAATAGAGGGCGTTAAGGGGGTGCGTTTTATTACGTTTCGCCCGCGCTCAGTTAGAGCACTGCTGCCGCGTCTTCCCCTCCCCATCCCGCCCCCCGCCCCCTGCCTCTCGCCGTTTTTTTTTTTTTTTTTTTTTTTTTTTTTTTTTTTTTTTTTTTTTTTTTTTTTTTTTTTTTTTTTTTTTTTTTTTTTTTTTTTTTTTGTTTTTTTTTTTTTTTTTTTTTTTTTTTTTTTTTTTTTTGTTTTGTGCGTTTCCTTCCCCTATTGTTGTTTAGTTTCTTTTGTTCGTTTTTACTTGTTTGTTGTTGTTGTTGTGTATATATATGTGTATATATCTATATATATATATATATATATATATATATATATATATAGATGTGTGTATATGTATATGTGCTAACCTCACTCCCTGTTTTTAGCGCTCCGCCACGGGTCGCTTTGGTCAGGGCCGAGCCCCCCCCCGACAGGCCCCTCCAGGAGGAGGGCCAAGCATGCTACCCCCCCCCCCCCCCCCCACCCCCCAAGCTGGCGAGCACCAGCCAGGAGGAGCACGCTTGGGCACCTCGGGAGGCGCAAGTCCGCCCCCCCCCCCCCCCCCCCCTGGGAGAGCCAGTCGGGGGCGAGGTTCTGGCCCGAGGCGAACCCCGAGGGGCTCGAGGCACCGAGGACCGCCAGACGCACCAGCCTCGCAAGAGGCCGCGCCGATCGTTGTCGGGCGGGCCAAAGTGACAACGGGTTTACAAGTGGTTTAAACGGCGAGCGCTTCCTGGGGTTTGGGGGCCGCATAGGCCCCCTTTAAAGGATACCATATGCTAACCCCACTCACTGTTTTTAGCGCTCCGCCAGGAGTCGCTTTGGTCAGGGCCGAGCCTCCCCCCCCGACAGGCCTCCCCAGGAGGAGGGCCAAACATGCTACCCCCCTCCCCCCCTCCCCCCCCCCCCCCCCCCCCCCCCCCCCAAGCTGACAAGCACCAGCCAGGAGGGGCACGCTCGGGCACCTCGGGAGGCAAAAGGCCGCCCCCCCCTGGGAGAGCCTGTCGGGGGCGAGGTTCTGGCTCCACGAACCCTAAACTGGCTGCGCAGCGAACTCCACCACCGTGACCCGAGACCCTCGCCCCATCGAATGTGTGGATGAAGATAGGAATAGGGAGGGGCGATAAGGGAGGGCAGAAAACGAGCGGCGCGTTTACCTCACTTGGCTTGCCAGGTGTAGGCAATCGGCGCGCTGGTCTGGCAGCAGCGCGAGCGTCGTCGCCTCGGCGACGGCGTCCTGGATGCACAGGCGCGCCGTCCGCACACTGGCCCAGCGCCCTCGGAGCAGCGTGGTCTCCATGGACCCGCGCGAGCGGAAGTCGGCGCTGGCGCCTCCTCGCCTCCAGCTGTAGAGGGTGAGCCGCTGGTCCTCCAGCTGAAGGCACGAGCGGATGTCCGCGAACACTCGCTGGAAGGCCGCGGGCGGCATGCCGACGGCTGGCTGCTCGCACCGGCTGGCAGTCCCTGCCAGCTCGCGTGCCTTCAGCAGCAGCGCCACTGCCGTCTGCGAGCGCACCGTGACGAACTCTCCCGCTCCCGTCTGGTGCTGGCTCTTGGTATCGCGCAGCCTGATCATGGCTGAACCTGAAGTCTCATAAACAATGATGTCGTGCCCCGTCCTGAGGTACGTGTCATAGGCTGCCAGCAAGATGGCGTCGGCGGCTGGGAATCCAGCCGTGAGAAAGCCGCCAGAGAACGCAAGTGCGATGAGCGGTGCGATTGGAAGCGCACGCCCTGCCGGCTCAGCACGCTGCCACGTGCGAGCCAGGCGCCAACTCTCTCGGAGTCGACCGCGGAGCGGGGGGATGTGGTGGCACATACCTGCGATGGCGCAGTTGACGTCGAGCAGGGACCCGCCTGCGGCCCGGCGCACTCAATGTAGTCAACCAGGCCCATGTCCGCTTGCACTGCAGATGAGACCTCACGCTTCTGCTCGACCAACCAGTCAAAGACGCTGTCAACCGCCTCCTGGTAGCGCTTCCGCGCGAGAGGCGTGGCCGCCAGCTCTCGCAGGGGCCTGCTGCGGGCGGCCGTCCTTCGCGCCAGAGCCTTCGCTGCCACTCTCCTCACCCTGGCCGCTGCGCGCCCCTGTCCACCGGGAGGGGACGTCCGCGGGCATGTCGTCCGTGTCGCAGTAGCCGTACATCGGGTAGCAGTTGGTCGCGAGCGTGAGCGCATTGAGGCGCCTAATCCCTGGCTGGAGCCGCCAGGCGCTTGACCTGCACTTCGTGCAGACTGCTGCCACCGCCTTGGCATCGAGAAGATGCAGGTAGCGGCAGCCGTGCTTCGCCACGTCTCTGCAGCGCCACCTGGCTCCAGCCACTGCAGCCTCCAGCTCCTTCTCGGAGATGTGAGCTGGTCGCTGCCACCTGAAACTCTTGGCAACGCGCCAAGCCCGCAGCGACGTCCGAAGGGCCGACCTTGGCCACGCCCGAGCTCGGCACTGGGCACCACAGTCAAGTCTGACGTCCGTGCCACCCCGATCGGCTGTGCGCAAGAAGTCGACGATGAGCCCCCGCTCAGCGGCGGCGTGCCTGTAGCCAAGAGTCTTGAAATCGGCGTCGATGTTCCAGTTGGGCCCCCGCTCGCCGACTTGCAAACACAGCTCGGCGGGAAGCGGAGCGGACAAAGCCCCAATTCGAGCCAGCCAGCTGCCGAAAAGGAACATGACGCACTGGACACATAACGTTTTACCGACAAGGCATTCCATGATGATGTCTCTTTCTGCCGAAGGGGCGCCGCTGTCCTTGACGGCTGCTTCAAAGTACCGCTTATCAAACCCCATGAGAACACCCCGCTCCTCAGCGACAGGGAGCCTACCTCGCGCTCGATCGGCGCTCCACAGCAGCACGGCATCCTCATAATTGCTGACTTGATAGCGGTGCTGATCTGCGGCCCAGCGCGCCAGCGCAGTGGGACTGGCACGCTCCAGGCCGACAGGCCTCAGCGGCGGGTGTCGCCATGGAACTGGCCTGGTGAAGCAAGGAAGACCCACCTCAGGGTCGTCCAGCCTCCAACCTGGCAGTGGCCAAAGGTCAGCAGCGGCGCGCTCCACGCTGACCTCAACCTTGTTATACTGACCGATGCCCTCGCTCTTCACCTCGATGCTCGTGCCGTGCGGAAGGTGACTGCAGGCGGGCCAGGGGCACCAGAAAAGACGGGGCCTGCGCACCCCGGTGAAGTCCTTCGCCTCTACAGCAACGGCGCGACGCCCAGCGCCTGCGAGAAGTGGCCCCTCGCCTCGGCGCCCATGCTGAACACATTCTCGACGAACCAATCGACGCGCGTACCGAACGCGCGTTTGGAGGCTTCGATGAGGGCAGGGACCGTCCAGAATAACTTGCTCCTGTCCCCTTCCAGGCCCTTGCCCACCACGTTGAGGGTAGAGAGATCCTGGCGCGGACTCCCTGCAGTAATGAAGACCCAGTCGGCGTCGCGCCTGAACCCCTCCAGCATGCGGGTGAAGCGCTCAAGGTCCAAGGCCTCGATGTTGCCCAGCTCAATGACACCCAGCCACCGCCGCCGCACCAGCCGTCGCGCTGCCGGCTCTACCTCCGAGCAGAGGTGGGCGGCCACGCTCATGGGCAGGCGACGCGCAGCCACGGCAGCGGCAGCAGCCCCGGCGAACAACTCCACTAAGATGACGCGCGGCCGACATCGTATCATCTGAGGCGCAACGAAGGTGGCGCGCACGGCTTCCTCGCACAGTCCTCATATGCCGCCCGCCTGCTCGCTCGCATCCGTGGCTGTCACCCCCGCGTCGATCTTGGCCCGCAAGTCGGTGAAAGCCAGGGGGGGGGCCACGCAGAAGACCAGGAGCTCGCCGCACATGGCAGAGGGCACAGCTTGCGGATACCGCCACTGCCCAGCCGCCCAGCACTCGTTCAGGAACCCCATGAGAGGCCAGCGGAACTCCGCCACGCGCACAC
The DNA here is from genome assembly GCA_963575745.1 of Prorocentrum cordatum. Classification (NCBI taxonomy): domain Eukaryota; class Dinophyceae; order Prorocentrales; family Prorocentraceae; genus Prorocentrum; species Prorocentrum cordatum. The sequence goes on from CAUYUJ010007780.1 coordinate 924,739, forward strand.
AGCGGCCCAGCACCACAAGCTTCGCTTTGACCGTGACCTGAGGCTGGCCTTTCACCCACATCACGAGCGCCAAGAGCAGGAGCTGCTTCTCAACTGTGACTCCGACTCGGCCGACCATGCCGTCAAGCCCAGCACCCATGCGCTCCAGGACGAGCTCGCGGTGCTTGGCCTTGCCTTCAGCAACTTGGATGCCGCCCCTCTGGTAGGCGGCTCGCTGCTCAGCCTGGAACTCGCTAAGCGTGCTTGCCAGCTCCTCCAGGCGACTACTCTGGACGATCTCCCAGTGGTCCCAGTTGTCGATGTAATACTGCACCCAGGCTTGCTCCAGCTCCTTCGCTCTCAGGGGCAACGGGCGGCCCTTCCTCCACTCAGCTTGGGGCGGGAACCCTGCAGCAAGTGGCTTCAGTCCAAAGCCGAGACGCCGATGGCAGTGCTGGAAGACTGTGACAGCATTGATCCAGCCCATCGGGATGACACGCAAAGCGATGTGCGTCTGCCCTGCCCCGTTGACCCCGATGAGCTCGTTGGGGATCGCCTCAGCTAAGGTCATGTAGGGCTGCCACGCCTCGGGCAACTCGTAGCAGAAGAATGTTGACGCCTGATCGTCGGATGACCACAGCAGCACATGTCCCTCAGGAAATGGAATCGAGACCCACGACGGCGAGGCGCTGAGGGTCCCAATGTCATCCCGCATCGTCCGCTGGTAGCTGTTTGCGGGGACCATGTTTATGATGGGCCGCTGCGCCACATCATGACCAGGAGTGGGAGTTCCTCCCTTGGCGACCCCGGAAGCACCTGCTAGCACCTTCCTGTTGCCCATCTTGAAGATCCGGTCATCGGCGATGGGCACCGCGAGGCCTAAATCCACCAGCTTGGCGCCAATGCGATGCCACTCTGCCTTCGAGCTAGCCTGGATGGCCGCTCGCGGGACCTCCTCTGGCCACTCGGCCTTGGGCAGCAGTGCCAACGTGGGATCAGCCAGCCACCCAGCCACACGCTCGTCGGCGACGTCCAGCGCACGCACTGAAGCAGCAACGCCTCTCGGCGGAAGGCCTGGCATGACACCTCCCAGCGTGAGCGGCAGGGCCCGCAACACCTCCTCGCCTCCGTACGTGACATCACGTGCAGCAACGACCTCATGCCAGCCAGGAACCTGGAAGTCTTTCGCAGAGTCTGAGGCGAAGTACTTGGCAGCCTTGCGAATCACGCGCGCCGAGCTCTCCTGCGCAGCCGTAAGAGGACCAGTGGGGACTGGGCTGCCCTTAGCGGGCCCAGCATATTGGTGGTTCAGGGAGTGCACGATCAGCACTGCCCAGCCCTCAGCGATTGCAGCATCCAGGCCAGTCTCGGGGACCGTACCATGGTCCAGCCACTCTGCACGGCACCTCATAAACCCAGGAGCGTCAGGAATGGGAAGCGGCAGCACCTCGCGCATCCGCGCGCGGCGCGCTCGCTGCACTGGCGGAGCGCTACGAACAAACCTCCCGACATCTCCTGGAGCACCGTGTACCGCCTCGTAGAACATCATGACTAGCTCGAACCGTGGTCGCCCTCCTGGCCTCCCTGCACTGGCGAGTAGCTTCCTCCAGCGGCGGCTCTGCACAGGTCCTCGCAGGCGCTGCTCCTCGCGCGCGCCCACTGCACCTGCATGGCCGCCAGCAGCAGTTGCCAGGCTCTGGCCTGCCTGGCCGGGCCTCAGCGCCTCTCCGGGACCCAAGGCTGCCTCGCCACCTTGGTCCGGGTTACGCCGCGCCCGCGGCCTGGAGCTGCTCCTCGTCCACGACCTGCTGCCGCTGCTCCTCCTGGCCCGCTCCGGCGAGCCATCTTCGAGACGACCGGGCGCGACTTCCAGTCGCGTCGACTCTCGTCGGGGCGGCGGGGGTTTGCAACCTTCGACTCCTTCCAGGTGAGCTGAGGACGAGAGTCCGCTGGCGAGCTGTCGGGACTCCCGTCTGCAAGGGCTGGCAGCTCTGGAGGTTGCCCGCTCTGCACTGCTGCTGCTGCTGCTGCTGCTGCTGCTGCTGCTGCTGCTGCTGCTGCTGGGCTCCCGCTGAGCCTTGGAGATCCTGGCGCCGAGCGTGGGGCTGTCCTCTGCTTTGCTGGGACCGCGCTGCTGACTCGTGCGCGGCTCGCCAAAATCCGCAGCGCTGCAGCAGAGCCCGCCACGGGCGTCGCTGCCGGGGTCTGGGGTCTCGCCTCCGCGAGACTGTGGCCAGCAGGAGCCGCTCCCCCGGGCTGGAGAGGGTCCCCGGCCAAACCCCTAGCCCGACAGAATTCCTTTCCTGTCGGCGAGGCGGCGCTTCAGCTCGGCGACCCTCATCTCGCGCGCCTCTACCCGCTCGGCTGCAGCCTCCTCGTCCCGGGGCGCGCCAGCGGGCAGGCTCTCGCTGGGGATCAGCTTGAGCCACCGAGCACTGCGCCAATGGCCATCCCGCAGCGCCATCGTCCTGGCCTTGAACTCCTGCATGAGCAAATCGCTGACCTCGACGACCTGCCCGCGGAGCAAGCCGTCGATCGCCTCGCCCAGCGTCCGCAGTACACGCGCCTCGTCCACGTCGAGCGTCCGCGGCGGGTGCGCCACGAAGAAAACCGCGTTGAGGTGCTGCGTCGCGCACGGGCCGAGGGGGTCTGCCTGGCCGGGGTCGGCGAGCAGTTGAATGAACTGGCTCCTGAGGTGCGCCAGCCCGTTCACCAGGAGGGCCCCCGGCCGCTGCTTCGCGATCCGCTGGAACAAATCGCGCCTGACGTTGACCCCTGATAAGTGTCGCGATCCAGCGCGCCACAGCCCTCGTCGTTGAGCTCGCTGCCATCCTCGCCGCCCAGCAGCGCTGCCGTGAGCATCGCGGCCAGCCTCTCGCGTCCAGCAGGCGCAGCAGAGGCTCGAGCAACACTCCCCGCGGCTGCGTGGTCCTGCGCGCGCTGCGCCAGTGCCCGAGCAGCGCTAGGCATGGCAGCGTTCTTGGCGACCGCTCGGGACCCCGAGCCGCCGCCCGCGCCTGCCCGCAGCCGCTGGCCGAGCTGGGCCAGGCGCCCGCCCAGGGCTGGGCCCTCGAGCGCCCGCTCCAGCCCTGCGACCTCTGCGTCGAGCGGGCTCCCGCCGAGCGGCGCCGCGCCACCGAGAGCGGCGCTCGGCTCCTCCTTGCGGGCCCGCTTGAAGCTGGCTCGCCCTCGCCGCCGTCGGCCCCCTCCGCCACTGGGGGCGGGGGCTCCGGCAGCGGCGGCAGCGGCGCAGGCGGCGTCCCAGCATGCCGTGCGGCGCCCTCGTCGCCGGAGCCAGCCTGGCTCGCCCCGGGCGTCGGGCAGCCGGCGGACTCGACGCGCAGCCCTCCAGCAGCCCGCGGGGCGAGGTGGCACTCCGCCTCCAGCGTGATGTCGCCGTTAGTCAACCTGAGATGATAGCGACTCCGATTCGCAGCTTCCCCCGCGGATTGGCAAATTCGGCTCCGAGCCCTTCTCCACTAAGAATAGAGGGCGTTAAGGGGGTGCGTTTTGTTACGTATCGCCCACGCTCAGTTAGAGCACTGCTGCCGCGTCTTCCCCTCCCCATCCCGCCCCCCGCCCCCTGCCTCTCGCTGTGTGTTTGGTTGTTGTTGTTGTTGTTGCTGTTGCTGTTGCTGTTGCTGTTGCTGTTGCTGTTGAACAGTATTTATTCTAAAGAATAATTATTGTTGGGCCCCCTGGTGCGCGCCCCCCCTGCGCCGCCTAGGCCGCAGCTACATTTTCATCATTTTCGTGAGGAAGCCCCATAGAAAAGAGGGTGTGTACAGGATCCGGTTGTTTTGTTGTAATCAGCTTTCCCTTGCAAAAAACAATAGAAAATGGCATTTCTTGTTCTAATATAATCAAATTTCAAGAATCCCTTGCAAAAAACAACGTAAAGTGGACATTCGCGCGCGCAAGACGAAATCCTTCCAAAACCTTAGTGTTCGCAGCGATTTTAACATAAAAACATCAAAAAACCAATGGTTTTTCAACAAAAAATTGTCAAAATCTCATCCCGCGCGCTCTTGCGGATTCGTAGGAAACCCAACACTTTTTAAACATTTCTGTCAAACGGGCTTTTGCGAGCAACTTTTTCGAACTTCTGCGACAACGGTTGCGCACCTGCCAGGGCCATCATCCCTGTCAAATAATACCATGCGGGACACATTCGTTTTTTCTTCGCGCGCGCACGCCGTCGTCGTCGGCCGCGGGGCCCTGAATAGTAGCCACGGTCGTCCGCATGCCACGAAGTGAAGTGTCCGAACGTCATAGGGCGGGAAGCTGGGTGTGGGTGGTGGCGAAGAGTCGTTTGGAAATTTGGTAGAGCTTGAACCGGCCCCCCCACAAAGTGGGGGTATTGCCCGCCTCCTATGAAAACCCTGGCACTGGTGAGAACGGAGTGTCCCCACGTGCTAGTAATTGTTGTTGTTGTTGTTGTTGTTATCACTCACTCACTCACTCACCAAAATGTCCAAAGGTCCAAACATCAGGTATTAGTTGAAATACGCTGAGACCCTAGACGGTGCTCGCCACTTTGGCGTCTCATTTAGGCACCGCGCAGCTCATGACTGTGAGCAGTGCGGCACGGAAGCGGCGCACACACAGACCAGCTCACCGAGGGTGGCGACCCCGACCCCGAGCTTTCCCCTGGGGCCCTCGGCTTCGCCCCCCTCCCCTAGCGGTGAGTAGGTTGGTGCGCGCTTCTGGGGGGGGGGGGGGGGAGCGAGAGGGGTGAGAGGGCGGCATGGGGGCACGAGCAGAGGAAGTACGAGCGGGCGCAGGAGTAGGGGGTCTACTCGCGGGAGTCTGAGACCTGGGACCCCGATCATCTAAAACAGCTGGCCTGTTCCTCTCGAGCCTATCTCGAGCAGGAGGTACGGAGCTGGAGCGGGTGGCGTCAGCCTCAGAAGTCGAAGTAGCTGCACTCTGTGCCGTGGGAGGTGGTGGTGTACAGGTCGGCGGTCGTGCAATCCTAGTGTCCAAGCCACTGCATGCACCAGCTCGGGAATTCCCACTGAGAGCAAATCGAACCATAGCGTCGGAAGAGGCACTCACAAACGGCAGTCGGGGGAGCACTTCTTCATGGGTGGAAGTCGCTTTGAGGCGCCGTATTGAGTAGCCGTCAATTTCCAGATCAGGGTCGTTTGTCATACTGGTAGTCCTCACGCCTCGTCGTTCATCAACGCATCCATGTAGAGAGCCAGCTCGTCCTCCACGAAGCCCGCTGGGGCTGGTCCGAGACAGGCTGGCTTGTTCGCATTGTTGAGAGCGGCCATGATCTTCTGGCGGATGCTGGGGTCGCGGCAAGTGAACATGACCTTCGCCGAGCCGCTCTTGTACGCTTTCTCGACCCTGCAGATCGGGAACATGTCCTGGGCCTGGAACGCATCCAGCTCGCTGATCTGCTGGAGCGCCGTAGTGAGCTCCTCCTTGCACTTCGCACCGATGTCCTGGCTGGCGAGAGTCTCGATCATCGCCATAGCTGCGCCTGGGGCAGGGGGGCCCTTTCCGTGATTGTTGCCTTCTTGGCGGATCATGCGTGCGTAGTTGCGGTTCTCCAACTCGATGGCCTCGACCAAGGGATCCTTGTCTTCCACTTTCACTGTCGTGACGATGCAGCCCTTGAGCTCGCGAACCTGCTTCGTGTTCTGGTACGTCGCACGGAGGATGATGAGAAGCAGGCCTTTCATCTCCTGGGACATCGTCGGCGCCTGCTTCGGCTTGAAGCCTGCTCCTCGGCGGCGCCGAACTCGAGCGAGGGTCACCTTCCTGGGGTCGAACTTCGGGTCCTCGTCCATTGCTCCGTCCTGACCCTTGCGTGGCTGGCTCCGTGAGCGTTCTGGCCTTCCGCGCGCTCCACCATTCCCAGACGCTGCTGAGGACTCCATGGGGGCACGCCAACCCGCTCGAGCTGGTGTCGGGACGCTCGCCGTGCCTGGTGCCATCGTCGATGTCTGGCTGCGGTGCTGGTGTAGGCGTTGGCGTAGGCTGTGGCAGTGAGAGCGTATGAGTCCCCAGTGCTCCCTGAGGTAGATGGCTACGGAGATGTGCGTGCATCGTGCTGTAATCTTCGAAGGGCTGGTAGCATACTGGGCATGTTAGTGTCTTCGGGGACGTGATAGGATATGGTGCCCATGTCTGATCCGTGCGACATATGTGTGATTTCCATGCAGCTGTGATATGATGTTGTGCTCCCACACGTGTAAGGAATGTAGTACCGCATATGGTACACTCGTTCGTGATCGTGAGCTGTGATAATAAGCAGCACATACCATGTTCTCCCCCTGGTGCGAGTCCCCGCTGGTGTGCATATAGTGCTCGTGCGCTCATCCACTTGGACATGCATGCGATACCCTCGGACGTTTTCAGCGTGCAGATGAACAGTTCGGCCTCGTCAGACGGGGCCACTTCTGAGGGGAGCTCTGCAAGAGCTCCAGGAGGCGCAAAGGCGCGCCGAAGGTAAGCTGCCCTCATCATGCTCACGTCGACGCCACAGAAAGCTTCTGCTACGTCGGGCTCTGTAAACAACTCCACCAGGTTGCCTCGCCAGTCAAAGTATTCCAGAGGCTCGGCGATGTCCAGGACCAGCATGTCCTGTATATCCGTGGAAAACTGTCGAGCGATGAGGTGCGCGTCGAGGTTGATGTAGCCGTCATCGTCTAACGTGCGTGGTGCCACGGGCAATTCGAGTTCACGTAGGTGATGCTCAATCTGGAGTTCACCGAACAGGACCGAGACCATCTGTTTGGAGTCGTCGGGGTGTGCTGCGGCGCCCTGAAGAAGTTTAAGACGTCGCACTTTCAGCTCGATTGAACTCGGTGCAATCTCCCATCGTCGCCAGACCTCAGCTGCCGATATCGACTTGTAGCGGTCCTGGGTGCGGATACAGCCTTTGCCCTTCAGCATAGCACGAAGTTTCTTGCCCAGGGTAGTGTCCAGTTTTTTGTAGTCGGTCGTGTGCAAGTAGTAAGTCTCGGCGCCACTGATCGCTGCCTCGTAGACCATTGCCAAAAAAAAAAAAAAAAAAAAAAAAAAAAAAAAAATCTTTTTAGTCGTCTCGGAGCACGACTGAACCAGAAGTGATGGTACTGACTCCATCCAGAATTCGCAGCTCGTAGGCGTGCGTCTCTTTCTGCGCCGAAGGTGTCCTTTCCGTCAAACATGCCTCCCACGTGCTTCATGGCGGTGAGCTTGCGGCAGTTGATTCGGTTGTCGTCGAAGAATGCTCGGTGTTGTAACTTAGAGGGGATGCTGTGAACGATTTCCTCCTTAGATTCATTCGGTCCAAATCCGCCAGTCCGAAGATGTCGCCGTAGTGAGTCCAGGTCGCGCTCGATAATCATGGCCAGCGCGTCGTTCACAGTGGTGGTCGCGTCGTGAAGGTTGCCCTGTGCGTCCATGGCCTGCTTCTTGGTGTCTGGGTCCCACTTTGGTGCGCATGATTGTAACATCAGGTTGGAAATCGTGGCCTTGGCATCTTCACGCCATTCCTCCAGCTTCGCGTTGTACACCTTCATGAAGGCGTCGGGTTCGTTAGAGCATCCCACCAGTCCTCCTTCCCTGTTGCGCATCAGGAGCGTGCCGTCGCTCGCGTCGACGATGGTCTGGGGCTCGCTCCTGCGCTGCTGCACGAGTTGCCGATCGCCTGCTCGGAATGCTGGAAGAACGTGTTCTGTGATCGCGGCGTGCTGTGTACACCCGAAGGCATTCCGTCCATCGTGAGAGCGAACTGCGAAGGCAACTTTTGCTTTGCGCAACTTGCTAGCCATCACTCGAGCCACGATCATGCCATATTCTCGCCGTCGGTGTGCAATACCTCCATAGGCGTAGTCAGGTGGTGGAGAAGGGAAGCCTCGTTCGCGTAGATATCTGAGAAAAAAAAACATCTCCAGAAGACGTCGAAGCAATGTATGAGTCGAAGTCCACTTGGCCCAGGGAGCATCTTGCCTTCGTCTAACTGAAAGCTGTTGTGTGAAGTGTTAGCCTGCATCGGTACACGGTCGTGTTGTCGTACGTGGGCCAGAGCTGCGAGTAGGAGTGATTGTCCGAGTCGATACTGTTGAGGCAGCTGGAGCTTTCGCCGAGAGGGGTCTTCATCTGCGACGGGCGCGTTGGAAGCACCGATCCCCCCTCGAGCTCTCCCTGGTCGTCGTAGTACTTCAGGTTGGAGTACCATGAGTAATACTTCTGCTGGGACCGCGAAAGGAGGCGCATATTTCCGTCTTTTTGCCTTGCCCGAGAGTTTCGTGACGGCTGCCAGCTCGTCGACGGCCTCGGTGATGAAGTTGAGCTGGAGGCCCTGGTTTGCCGATCTGGGCGCGGGCGTGATATTCGAAGTCGAAGTAGCTGCACTCGGTGCCGTAGGAGGTGGTGTGCTCGGCATAGGCGTAGGTGGGTCCATTTCGAAAGGCATGTCGGGCTCGTCTTGGTTCATCATATCATCGAACGAGGCCTCTGGTTCATCCATGCCTTGATTGTAGGGCCGTGGTTGGCCCAAGGCGGGCGTGGTCCCAAGAGGGGCGCGGCGCCTCCGTGAGTGGGCCTCCTGGCCTGGCGGGACCTGGGCCTGGGGATTCGAGGCATCCAGCACATGAGAGAGGCGACGAGGCGGCACGGAACCTAGATCCCCGAGGGCAATCGAGCTGGCATTTGGCCTGCATCCTATATTAGACGGCGCTGGTAGGAGTTCGGCACGTGTCGGTACGTGAACTGGTGCTGGTACTGCGAGTAAGCCTCCTTCAGCACCTGGTCGTTCCAAGAACAGTTGCCACTGGTAGGTGCTCGGTCTGCTGCTCGGTAATATGCCATAGAATCGCCGTCGTGGTCGTAGTCGGTGTCGTAGCATGCCTTTGGTGACTCGATGACATTCTGCGGGCCGTCGATCACGCCATGCCTGCCATAAGTCTTCACACTGAATCTCTGTGTACTTGTGATTGGTGTCCTTGATGTGTCGAGTAAGTTTCTTGCTGAGGTCGCGGATGTGTGTGTCCAAGTTTTCGATCTCCTCTTCCAGTGACTTAGCTTCTTCCATCTGAGTCCGCTGAATACGAAGGTCGGCTCGTTGTTTTAGCTTAGTGAGTTTTTCGGCGCGAGCCTCCTTATACCATTGTGGCCGTCGTACTTGCAATGAGAAATGTTCCAAGGCCGCGCCACGAAAGCACTGCATGGTGAGTCCCCAGTGATATGTGCCGTCTTCGTAGTCCAGGTAGGTGTCGAGCAACTCCGCGTGGGTCGTCAGCTGGTCCTCGAGGCTTTTGAGAAACTCTTCACGTTTATTGCCTTCCTTCAGATCCAGTGCCAGTGCGTCTCGGTCGAAATGCTGGATTGCCGTGCCCTCCGTATGGCATGATGGGGGGTGCCTCGATCTTGATGACGAGGGGCTTGTGATCCTTGAACTTTCTTGAAATCTGAAGAGCACAAGCAGAATGATTCCAAACTCGGCAGCTCTGAATTCGTGAGATCAGGCCAGTGGGCATGAAAATGTACCCCGTGGCCGAGGGGAATCTGCCCACGTATGTGGGGCCCGTCTCATAATAAGTGTTCGCCACCGCCATGTAATTGTTGAGCATGTTCATATGATATAGTTTGCCCGCTTCTCCTTCGCGACCAGTAGGGAAGGAGCCGACCGTCTCGTCGCCGTCGGGTCCCGTGGCGAATCTATCGTTCAGGTCCATCATGACGATCGGAGTGAATCTCGATGGTGTGGACAACAGCTCTGTGTGTACCCATGCTGCAAGCTTCGTCATTGTGGCCCTCCACTGCGGGACCTTCTTCTTATCCCATGGGGCTGGTGGTGAGTATGCTACGATGATCTTGAGCTTGGTCGCGCCCTGCTCGAGAGTGATGGCGCCCCCACGTCCAAGTAGTTCCTGGGGGGGGGGCATGTGATGTCCTTTATGTGTCTGGTCTTGAACCTCGAGTTCAGGAGAATCGCGCAGCCCGCTGAGTTGTTGATGTGCATGCTGGGCCTGCCGTAGCCGAAGTGAATGGCCATGTGGTGATCGTAGTTCTGAGTGTGATGAGCACTATGAGGATGTTTCGAGATCTTTGTGCCAGGGCATGCGACGATGTGCACTTGCTTGAGCTGTGCACTGACCTCCTCGCCGCGAGTGCCCACGAGACTGAATGGGTTGAAGACCGCGAGCCAAAGGAAGGACACTCGGGCGGCCATCATGCCACGGCTCCCTCGGGAGCACGGCCGCGGCGGTGCCCTCATCGTGTGGCGGACATTTGGCGCCCACCTGGTGCCTCCACCAGCCCCGCCGCAATCGCCAGAGCCGAGAGGGGCTTTTGTTGTTGTTATATATATATATATGGGTGTGTGTGTGTGCTAACCCCACTCCCTGTTTTTAGCGCTCCGCCAGGAGTCGCTTTGGTCAGGGCCGAGCCCCCCCCGACAGGCCCCCCCGGGAGGGGGGCCAAGCATGCTACCCCCCCCCCCCCCCCCCTCCCCCCCAAGCTGGCGAGCACCAGCCAGGAGGAGCGCGCCTGGGCACCTCGGGAGGCACAAGGCCGCCCCCCCCCCCTGGGAGAGCCAGTCGGTGGCGAGGTTCTGGCTCAAGGCGGATCCCGAGGGGCTCGAGGCACCGAGGACCGCCAGGCGCACCAGCCTCGCAAGAAGCCACGCCGATCGTTGTCGGGCGGGCCAACGTGACAACGGGTTTAAACGTGGTTTAAACGGCAAGCGCTTCCTGGGGTTTGGGAGCCGCATAGGCCCCCTCTAAAGGATACCATATGCTAACCCCACTCCCTGTTTTTAGCGCTCCGCCAGGAGTCGCTTTGGTCAGGGCCGAGCCCCCCCCGACAGGCCCCCCCAGGAGGAGGGCCAAGCGTGCTTCCCGCCCCCCCCCCCCCCCCAGCTGGCGAGCACCAGCCAGGAGGAGCGCGCCTGGGCACCTCGGGAGGCACAAGGCCGCCCCCCCCCTGGGAGAGCCTGTCGGGGGCGATGTTCTGGCTCCACGGACCCTAAACTGGCTGTACAGCGAACTCCACCACCGTGACCCGAGACCCTCACCCCATCGAATGTGCGGATGAAGATGGGAATAGAGAGGGACGATAAAGGAGGGCAGAAAACGAGCGGCGTGTTTACCTCACTCGGCTTGCCAGGTGTAGGCAAACGGCGCGCTGGTCTGGCAGCAGCGCGATCGTCGTCGCCTCGGCGACGGCGTCCTGGACGCACAGGCGCGCCGTCCGCACACTGGCCCAACGCCCTCGGAGCAGCGTGGTCTCCATGGACCCGTGCGAGCGGAAGTCGGCGCTGGCACCTCCTCGCCTCCAGCTGTAGAGGGTGAGCCTCTGGTCCTCCAGCTGGAGGCACGAGCGGATGTCCGCGAACACTCGCTGGAAGGCCGCGGGCGGCATGCCAATGGCTGGCTGCTCGCACCGGCTGGCAGTCCCTGCCAGCTCGCGTGCCTTCAGCAGCAGCGCCATTGCCGTCTGCGAGCGCAACATGACGAACTCTCCCGCTCCCGTCTGGTGCTGGCTCTATCGCGCAGCTTGATCATGGCTGAACCTGAATTCTCATACATAATGATGTCGTGCCCCGTCCTGAGGTACGTGTCATAGGCTGCCAGCAGGATGGCGGCGGCGGCTGGGAATCCAGCCGTGAGAAAGCCGCCGGAGAACGCAAGTGCGATGAGCGGTGCGATTGGAAGCGCACGCCCTGCCGGCTCAGCACGCTGCCACGTGCGAGCCAGGCGCCAACTCTCTCGGAGTCGACCGCGGAGCGGGGGGAAGTGGTGGCACATACCTGCGATGGCGCAGTTGACGTCGAGCAGGGACCCGCCTGCGGCACGGCGCCCTTCAATGTAGTCAACCAGGCCCATGTCCGCTTGCACTGCAAATTTGACCTCACGCTTCTGCTCGACCAACCAGTCAAAGACGCTGTCAACCGCCCCCTGGTAGCGCTTCCGCGTGAGAGGCGTGACCGCCAGCTCTCGCAGGGGCCCGCTGCGGGCGGCCGTCCTTCGCGCGAGAGCCTTCGCTGCCACTCTCCTCACCTTGGCCGCTGCGCGCCCCTGTCCACCCGGAGGGGGCGTCCGCGGGCATGTCGTCCGTGTCGCAGTAGCTGTACATCGGGTAGCAGTTGGTCGCGAGCGTGAGCGCATTGAGGCGCCTAATCCCTGGCTGGAGTCGCCAGGCGCTTGACCTGCACTTCGTGCAGACTGCTGCCACCGTTTCGGCATCGAGAAGATGCAGGTAGCGGCAGCCGTGCGTCGCCACGTCTCTGCAGCGCCACCTGGCTCCAGCCACTGCGGCCTCCAGCTACTTCTCGGAGATGTGAGCTGGTCGCTGCCACCTGAAACTCTTGGCAACGCGCCAAGCCCACAGCGACGTCCGAAGGGCCGACCATGGCCACGCCCGAGCTCGGCACGGGGCACCACAGTCAAGTCTGACGTCCGTGCCACCCCGATCGGCCATGCGCAAGAAGTCGACGATGAGCCCCCGCTCAGCGGTGGCGTGCCTGTAGCCAGGAGTCTTAAAATCGGCGTCGATGTTCCAGTTGGGCCGGAGCGGACAAAGCCCCAATTTGAGCCAGCCAGCTGCCGAAAAGGAACATGACGCACTGGACACAGAACGTATTACCGACAAGGCATTCCATGATGATGTCTCTTTCTGCCGAGGGGACGCTGTCCTTGACGGCTGCTTCAAAGTACCGCTTATCAAACCCCATGAGAACACCCCGCTCCTCAGCGACAGGGAGCCTACCTTGCGCTCGATCGGCGCTCCACAGCAGCACGGCATCCTCATAATTGCTGACTTGATAGCGGTGCTGATCTGCGGCCCAGCGCGCCAGCGCAGTGGGACTGGCACGCTCCAGGCCGACAGGCCTCAGCGGCGGGTGTCGCCATGGAACTGGCCTGGTGAAGCAAGGAAGGTCCACCTCAGGGTCGTCCAGCCTCCAACCTGGCAGTGGCCAAAGGTCAGCAGCGGCGCGCTCCACGCTGACCTCAACCTTGTTATACTGACCGATGCCCTCGCTCTTCACCTCGATGCTCGTGCCGTGCGGAAGGTGACTGCAGGCGGGCCAGGGGCACCAGAAAAGACGGGGCCTGCGCACCCTGGTGAAGTCCTCCGCCTCTAACAGCAACGGCGCGACGCCCAGCGCCTGCGAGAACTGGCCCCTCGCCTCGGCGCCCATGCTGAACACGTTCTCGACGAACCAATCGACGCGCGTGCCGAACGCGCGTTTGGAGGCTTCGATGAGGGCAGGGACCATCCAGAATAACTTGCCCCTGTCCCCTTCCAGGCCCTTGCCCACCGCGTTGAGGGTAGAGAGATCCTGGCGCGGACTCCCTGCAGTAATGATGACCCAGTCGGCGTCGCGCCTGAACCCCTCCAGCATGCGGGTGAAGCGCTCAAGGTCCAAGGCCTCGATGTTGCCCAGCTCAATGACACCCGGCCACCGCCGCCGCACCAGCCGTCGCGCTGCCGGCTCTACCTCCGAGCAGAGGTGGGCGGCCACGCTCATGGGCAGGCGACGCGCGGCCACGGCAGCGGCAGCAGCCCCGGCGAACAACTCCACTAAGATGACGCGCGGCCGCCATCGTATCATCTGAGGCGCCGCGAAGGTGGCGTGCACGGCTTCCTCGCACAGTCCTCCTTCGCCTGTGGCGGCCTGCGCTCCCCGAGCGGTGAGGCCAGCGGAATAGCAGATGCCGCCCGCCTGCTCGCTCGCATCCGTCGCTATCACCCCCGCGTCGATCTTGGCCCGCAAGTCGGTGAAAGCCAGGGGGAGGGCCACGCAGAAGACCAGGAGCTCGCCGCACATGACAGAGGGCACAGCTTGCGGATACCGCCACTGCCCAGCCGCCCAGGACTCGTTCAGGAACCCCATGAACGGCCAGCGGAACTCCGCCACGCGCACACAGCGGCCCAGCACCACAAGCATCGCCTTGACCGTGACCTGAGGCTGGCCCATCACCCACATCACGAGCGCCAAGAGCAGGAGCTGCTTCTCAACTGTGACTCCGACTCGGCCGACCATGCCGTCAAGCCCAGCACCCATGCGCTCCAGGACGAGCTCGCGGTGCTTGGCCTTGCCTTCAGCAGCTTGGATGCCGCTCCTCTGGTAGGCGGCTCGCTGCTCAGCCTGGAACTCGCTAAGCGTGCCGGCCAGCTCCTCCAGGCGGCTACTCTGGACGATCTCCCAGTGGTCCCAGTCGTCGATGTAATACTGCACCCAGGCTTGCTCCAGCTCCTTCGCTCTCAGGGGCAACGGGCGGTCCTTCCTCCACTCAGCTTGGGGCGGTAACCCTGCAGCAAGTGGCTTCAGCCCAAAGCCGAGACGCCGATGGCAGTGCTGGAAGACTGTGACAGCATTGATCCAGCCCATCGGGATGACACGCAAAGCGATGTGCGTCTGCACTGCCCCGTTGACCCCGATGAGCTCGTTGGGGATCGCCTCAGCTAAGGTCATGTAGGGCTGCCACGCCTCGGACAACTCGTAGCAGTAGAATGCTGACGACTGATCGTCGGATGACCACAGCAGCACATGTCCCTCAGGAAGTGGAATCGAGACCCACGACGGCGAGGCGCTGAGGGTCCCAATGTCATCCCGCATCGTCCGCTGGCAGCTGTTTGCGGGGACCATGTTGATGATGGGCCGCTGCGCCACATCATGACCAGGAGTGGGAGTTCCTCCCTTGGCGACCCCGAAAGCACCTGCTAGCACCTTCCTGTTGCCCACCTTGAAGATCCGGTCATCGGCGATGGGCACCGCGAGGCCTAACTCCACCAGCTTGGCGCCAATGCAATGCCACTCTGCCTTCGAGCTAGCCTGGATGGCCGCTCGCGGGACCTCCTCCGGTCACTCGGCCTTGGGCAGCAGTGCCAACGTGGGATCTGCCAGCCACCCAGCCACACGCTCGTCGGCGATGTCCAGCGCACGCACTGAAGCAGCAACGCCTCTCGGCGGAAGGCCTGGCATGACACCTCCCAGCGTGAGCGGCAGGGCCCGCGACACCTCCTCGCCTCCGTACGTGGCATCACGTGCAGCAGCGACCTCATGCCAGTCAGAAACCTGGAAGTCTTTCGCAGAGTCTGAGCCGAAGTACTTGGCAGCCTTGCGAATGACGCGCACCGAGCTCTCCTGCGCAGCCGTAAGAGGACCAGTGGGGACCAGGCTGCCCTTAGCATGTCCAGCATATTGGTGGCTCAGGGAGTGCACGACCAGCACTGCCCAGCCCTCAGCGATTGCAGCATCCAGGCCAGTCTCGGGGACCGTACCATGGTCCAGCCACTCTGCACGGCACCTCATAAACCCAGGAGCGTCAGGAATGGGAAGCGGCAGCACCTCGCGCATCCGCGCGCGGCGCGCTCGCTGCACTGGCGGAGCGCCACGAACAAACCTCCCGACATCTCCTGGAGCACCGTGTACCGCCTCGTAGAACATCATGACTAGCTCGAACCGTGGTCGCCCTCCTGGCCTCCCTGCACTGGCGAGTAGCTTCCTCCAGCGGCGGCTCTGCACAGGTCCTCGCAGGCGCTGCTCCTCGCGCGCGCCCGCCGCACCTGCATGGTCGCCAGCAGCAGTTGCCAGGCTCTGGCCTGCCTGGCCGGGGCTCAGCGCCTCTCCGGGGCCCAAGGCTGCCTCGCCACCTTGGTCCGGGTTGCGCCGCGCCCGCGGCCTGGAGCTGCTCCTCGTCCACGACGTGCCGCCGCTGCTCCTCCTGGCCCGCTCCGGCGAGCCATCTTCGAGACGACCAGGCGCGACTTCCAGTCGCGTCGACTCTCGTCGGGGCGGCGGGGGTTTGCAACCTTCGACTCCTTCCAGGTGAGCTGAGGACGAGAGTCCGCTGGCGAGCTGTCGGGGCTCCCGTCTGCAATCGCTGGCAGCTCTGGAGGTAGCCCGCTCTGCACTGCTGCTGCTGCTGCTGCTGGGCCCCCGCTGAGCCGTGGAGATTCTGGCGCCGAGCGCGGGGCTGTCCTCTGCTTTGCTGGGGCCGCGCTGCTGACTCCCACTGGTGCGCGGCTCGCCAAAATCCGCAGCGCTGCAGCAGAGCCCGCCACGGGCGTCGCTGCCGGGGTCTGGGGTCTCGCCTCCGCGAGACTGTGGCCAGCAGGAGCCGCCCCCCCGGGCTGGAGAGGGCTCCCGGCCAAACCCCTAGCCCGACAGGAGTCCTTTCTTGTCGGCGAGGCGGCGCTTCAGCTCGGCGACCTTCATCTCGCGCGCCTCCACCCGCTCGGCTGCAGCCTCCTCGTCGCGGGACGCGCCAGCGGGCAGGCTCTCGCTGGGGATCAGCGTGGGCCACCGAGCACTGCGCCAATGGCCATCCCGCAGCGCCATCGCCCTGGCCTTGGACTCCTGCATGAGCAAATCGCTGACCTCGACGACCTGCCCGCGGAGCAAGCCGTCGATCGCCTCGCCCAGCGTCCGCAGTACACGCACCTCGTCCACGTCGAGCGTCCGCGGCGGGTGCGCCACGAAGAACACCGTGTTGAGGTACTGCGTCACGCGCGGGCCGAGGGGGTCTGCCTGGAGCAGTTGAGTGAACTGGCTCCTGAGGTGCGCCGGCCCGTTCTCCAGGAGGACCCCCGGCCGCTGCTTCGCGATCCGCTGGAACAAATCGCGCCTGACGCTGACCCCCTGAAAAGTGTCGCGATCCAGCGCGCCAGAGCCTCGTCGTTGAGCTCGCTGCCACCCTCGCCGCCCAGCAGCGCTGCCGTGAGCATCGCGGCCAGCCTCTCGCGTCCAGCAGGCGCAGCAGAGGCTCGAGCAACGCTCCCCGCAGCTGTGTGGTCCTGCACGCGCTGCGCCAGTGCCCGAGCAGCGCTAGGCATGGCAGCGTTCTTGGCGACCGCTCGGGACCCCGAGCCGCCGCCCGCGCCTGCCCGCAGCCGCTGGCCGAGCTGGGCCAGGCGCCCGTCCAGGGCTGGGTCCTCGAGCGCCCGCTCCAGCCCTGCGACCTCTGCGTCGAGCGGGCTCCCGCCGAGCGGGGCCGCGCCACCGAGAGCGGCACTCGGCCCCTCCTTGCGGGCCCGCTTGGCCGCTGGCTCGCCCTCGCCGCCATCGGCCCCCTCCGTCGCTGTGGGGGCGGGGGCTCCGGCAGCGGCGGCAGCGGGGCAGGCGGCATCCCAGCATGCCGCGCGGCGCCCTCGTCGCCGGAGCCAGCCTGGCTCGCTGCGCCCGCAGGTAGCGGCCGCCCGCCGACACCGCCTCTGCGGTGGTCTCGTCGAGCGCGTAGGCGATCTCCACGCGCAGCAGCTCGCGGCCCTGGGCGCGGCCCTCGTAGTCGTGGACCTTCAACTCCAGGTGATCCCCAGCGGCCAGCCCCACGGACCCCAACAACCCGCCGTTCGACCTCCCATCGAACCATGCGCCTCGAGGGAACGGCCAGCGGGGCCCACGTGCGCGCATCCGCCGCCAGCGCCTCACGGCACCATCCACACTCCTCTAGTGCGGTGTCGGGAAACGGGGGACTGCGGCCAGGGGAGAATGGGGCTGTCGCTGGCCGCGAGCAAAGCGGGGGGCCTTCGCCGCGAGGCCCCCCGCTCCTCCTGCCCCAGAGGGGCCTAAGCCAAAGTGACTACGGGTTTAAACGTGGTTTAAACGGCGAGCGCTTCCTGAGGTTTGGGGGCCGCATAGGCCCCGTTTAAAGGATGCCGTATATATATATATATATATGTATATATATATATATATGTATGTATATGTATCCCTCTCTCTCTATTATTATCTCTTTGTCTCTTTCTCTCTTGCTCTCTTTCTCTCGTTTCCCGTCTCGTTTTCTCTCTCGCTCTTTTTTTTGTCTCTCTCTCTCTCTCTATCTATATATCTATCATGTCCCTTCTTTCTACATCTAAATGTATTCACATTGCCCCCTCTCTCTCTCTTTCTTTCTTTCTCTCTCTCTCTCTCTTTCTCTCTCTGTCTCTGTCTCTGTCTCTGTCTCTGTCTCTGTCTCTGTCTCTGTCTCTGTCTCTGTCTCTCTGTCTCTCTGTCTCTCTGTCTCTCTGTCTCTCTGTCTCTCTGTCTCTCTGTCTCTCTGTCTCTGTGTCTCTGTGTCTCTGTGTCTCTGTGTCTCTGTGTCTCTGTGTCTCTGTGTCTCTGTGTCTCTGTGTCTCTGTGTCTCTGTGTCTCTGTGTCTCTGTCTCTCTGTCTCTCTGTGTCTCTCTGTGTCTCTGTCTCTCTGTGTCTCTGTGTCTCTGTGTCTCTGTCTCTGTGTCTCTGTCTCTGTCTCTGTCTCTGTCTCTGTCTCTGTCTCTGTCTCTCTCTGTCTCTGTCTCTGTCTCTGTCTCTGTCTCTGTCTCTGTCTCTGTCTCTGTCTCTGTCTCTGTCTCTGTCTCTGTCTGTCTCTGTCTGTCTCTGTCTGTCTGTCTGTCTGTCTCTGTCTGTCTCTGTCTGTCTCTCTCTCTCTCTCTCTCTCTCTCTCTCTCTCTCTCTCTCTCTCTCTCTCTCTCTCTCTCTCTCCCCCCTCTCTGCGTTATCCTGCGGTGCCTGTCTAGAACCTCGCCGCCCCTTGGGGGCTGCGCTTTCGGAGGGCGCCGGCGGCCCCCGCGGAGCGAGGCGCCGCGCAGACCTGAGCGGGACCTCGCCGTCCCCGGGGGGCGCTCTGCGACGCCGAGGGCTGCCGGTGGGTCCGCTGGAGCGAGGTCTGCGACATTGTCGCCGCTATCGAAGGCTGCCAGTGGGCCCGAGGGAGCGAGGCACCGCGCAGACCTGAGAGGGGCCTCGCCGCCCCGGGGGGGCTGCGCTCAGCGACGCAGCCGCCGCCTTCAAGGCCGCCGGTGGGTCCGGCGGAGCGAGGCGCCGCGCAGCCTGAGCGGGGGCTCGCCGACCCTGGGGGGCTGCGATATGCGACGCCGTCGCCGCTTTCGAGGGCTGCTGGCAGGCCCAGCGGAGTGAATCGCCGCGCAGACCTGGGCGGAGCCTCGCCGTCCCCGGGGGGCTGCGATCTGCGACATTATTATCGCCACTTCCAAGGGCTGCTGGCGGATTCAGCAGATCGAGCGAGGCACCGCGCAGACTTGAGCGATACCTCGCCATCCCTGGGGGGCTGCGATCTCCGACCCTGCTTTGCAGAATTGTGCGCAAAGCCACTTGCATGTTGGTTGCAAGTTTGGTTATAAGCCTGCCAAGCGCAATTATAGAAGGGGCAACCACTGATATAACCAACGCAGTTGAATACTTGTCAGTTATAACTTTCAGAAGTTGGTAATTCGCTACATCAGGATGAAGCGTATAGGAGTGACTTACAAACGCACTTGGCAACCCCATTTTAGTTTGTAGCATCTCTGGCACAACCAACATATACTCCAGGGAATCAACTAGCATGCAGTTAATGATCAGATGCACCGCAACCGAAAGAAAACGGCCTGACCCTCCGAACACTTACGAGCACGGCGTCTCAACAAAGGGCGAGATGAGACCAGTTACGGGCCAACTAGTTGTTTGCGTGCGGAGGCCTCGTCGCCGCCGCCGCGCCGCCGCCGCCGTCGCCGTCGCCGTCGCCACTGCCGTCGTCGTCGTCGTCGCCGCCGCGGCCGCTGTCGTCGCCGCCGCCGCACGACCAGCGGACCCCGTCATTGTCGTCGCCGTCGTCGTCGGTTGTACTCTCCCTCCAGGGGGGCCTCACGCGACGACGATCGCGACGACCGCGACGACGACGACGACGACGACGACGACGACGGACCCGTCGGCAGGCCTCGAAAGTTTGGAGGATGAGTACGACCGAAGACGACCTCTTGGGGGAGGGGGAGAGGAGGGGAAGCAAGCGACGGCGGCGCGCTAGCCTCGAAGTCGCCGAAGCGGCACCCGCCCACCCCGCGGGCGCGGGCGCGGGCGCTGCCCCCCCCCCCTCCCACCCACCCGCGCTCCATCCCTCATCCGTCCTCCCCCTTTCTCTCCTCTATCCCCCATTCCTCCTTCGTTCTTTCTCCTCCCTCCCCCTCCCCGTCCTCCTCACCCGCCTTCTCCGCCCCCTCCGTCCCTCTCCTTCCTACTCCCTCCCTCTCTCCTCCGCTTCCTCCCCCCCCTCCCCCATCGCCCTCCCCCCTCTCGCTCCTCCCTCGTAGTGATACGGGCTGGTTTTCGGACTCGTTTGGCGCGAGCGCCATCGCTGCATCAATCAGCTAGGGGCGCGAGCGCCCATGGCGGCGTGCAACCAGCAAGCCTGCGATTGCCACAACTCGTGGCCCAAAATACGAGTGTCTCACATCACACTCTACGGTGGCCCTGCAATGGGGCCTTGCTCTGAGATTTCCCTTCCCTTACCCGTCCCCTGATTCCCCTCCACGCCGATCTATCACTGGCAGCCGTGCGCCGCCTATGATTTCACGTGCCTGACGAGGGCAGCCCACGCTGCCTTCGGATCAACCGAATAGTAAAAGGCCTTGTCGACCCGCTCACCGTCCTTCAAGGCCCTCCAGCGCTGGGTGGGAACAGACGTGTAGATACTCTAACCCCAGCGGGGTGCCAGGCATATCGTAGATCGTCGTCGTCGCGCGTCGTCGTCGTCGCCGTCGTCGATGTCGTCGTCGCCGTCGCCGTCGCCGCCGTCGCCGTCGCCGTCGCCGTCGTCGTCGCCGCCGTCGGCGGAACGATCCGCGCGAGGGGTCGGCCGAGATTTTTCGGGGTGGTCGGGCCAATCGGAAGACGGCTTGATGTTGAAGCTGCGGTAGCGGAACGGCTTCTGGGGGCTCGTCGGGACGCCTGGGTACGCCAGGCTCGAGATCTTCGTGGGAGTGGTCGCCTGCGCAGCGGCCGCAGGGCGCCTGCGCACCGTCGTGGCCGCCGCGGCCGCCGCGGCGGGGCGCTTGAGGACCGCCTTCTTGCGCTCCTTGCCCTTCCCCGCCGCCGAAGCCCGCGCGCCCTTGCCCTTCTTGCCGTTCTTCTTGCCGCCCACGACGCCCAAGAACCTGGGCAAACATGGGCACGGGAACGGCAGCAGCGGGGCGGGGGGCGGGGCTTCTGGAGTCGAAGCGCACCAGTCGTCCGAGCCGCGCCCCGCCGTGGCGACGAGGGGGGGGGGGGGCGCCCTCATGCCAGACGGCAGTGGGCCCCGACCTTCGGAGACGAGCGAGGCGCCATCCAAGTTGCCCTGAGGCCCCCGATGCGGCCAGATGACGGCACCCACCCCCTCCCTCCCCCTCCCGCCCGACCGACCCTCCGCCACCCGCCCTCCACAACCCCTCCTCCACGATCCTTGATATATATGTATATATACATATGCATACATACATCTATTTATATATATATATGTGTGTATGTATGTATGTATGTATGTACGTACGTATGTATGTATGCATGCATGCATGTATGTATGTATGTTTGTATGTATGTATGTACGTATGTATGTATGTATGTATGTATGTAGGTAGGTAGGTCGGTAGGTAGGTCCTAGATCACCCCCTTGATCTTCCCTGGCCGCTCATCGGCCATGCCGTCGACGTCCAGCACGGGCCGCGCGGCGGCGCCGGCGGCCGAGGCTCCTCTCGCCGCGGGGGCAGAGGTCATGCATTTTGTGGTGGGAAGGGTGGAAGGGTATGGAGGCTGCCCATAGGGGTGGCTGGAGGGATCGCTCGAGGCAGCTAGGGAGGGGTTGGACGGGCTGTGGAATGGTGCGATGAGGGTGAAAGGGAGGGGAGGAGGGATTGGGGTGAGAGCGTGGGTTGTTGGCAGGATGGTGGCGTCGGCGGCTGGGGGAGGAGGGAGGGGGGGGTGTTCTTCGGGAGATGGCTGGGGGGGAGTGGGGATTGCATGGAGGGCAATTGGCACAGCCCGCACTCCCAAGCCATCCAACCCCGCCGCCGTCGCCGTCGCCATCGCCGCAGTCCTTGTCGCCGTCGTCGCCGCCGCCGTCGTCGCCGTCGTCACCGCCGCCGCCGCCGTCGTCGTAACCGCCGTCGTCGCCGCCGCCTCCGATTCCTCCGACTCCTCCTCATCGCCCTCCCCCTTACCCCCATCACTTATCCCCGCCGCCATCATTATCACCCCACTCAGTCCTGCTACGCCGTCCGCGGGGAACCCAAAGCCCGCTTGGGCAGGCGCCGCGCCGCCCTGCGTGGGCGCGACGGGGGCCGCCCCGCCTGGCTGCTGCGCAGCCGCAGCCTCCTGTGGCGGCGCCCCGAGAGGAGGGTGCGCCCCCGCGCAGCCACCCGTGAAGCCCTGGTAGCGCGGCTGGTAGTACTGCTGGTACTGCGGCTGGTGCGGCGGCTGGTACGGCACCATCGCACCGCCAAGGTGCCCGTGGTGATGGCCATGCTGGCCTGGCTGCTGCAGGCCTGGCTGGCCCCTGAACCCGCCCTGACCCGTCAGCCGCAAGCCAGGGCAATACGGGTCCCCTGCCTCATGCATGCCATCAGCGAGCCCGAGCGCCATCGACTGCCCGAGCCCCGAGCGCTGGCGCCTGACAGGGCGCGTGGGCTGCGAGATCGCGTGGTGGGAGACGCGGCACGGCAACTTCTGCTGGAGCATGAAGATGATCGTCTCGTTCAGGGGGCAGGGCACGGGCGGCGCGTCAATCGGGTAGGCTTTGTCCCACACCAGCTTGTCCATCGTCGACAGATCCTGCGGGTTGTCGGGGTAGTGCTGCACTCGGCCGTGGTGCGGCAGGCGGAACCGAGCGCGCAGCATCGCAAGCTCCTGGCCGATGGCATCCTTCTGGCGAAGGCACTCGGTTGCGTCCTCCACGGGGCGCATGCCTGGAGGGGTCCTGCACGCGACCCGAACACACCAGATGTCACGCTTGCAAGTCTCCGACGGGCTGACGAGCCCCATACCGTCGCACCGCTGGGACAGACTCTGGAGCGCCTCCGCGAAGGTGGTGTGCGGGGCCATCCACAGCTCCAGCATGCCCTTGGTCATGTAGCGGTGGAACGTCGGGCAATTCTGGCCAAGCTGGCGGCCGCCCGCGTGGCTGCCGCCGCCGCGTTGACCTGGCCGCCGCGGGGCGCCTGTGTCAATCTTGCCTTTCAGAATCTCGATGATTTCCCTGCGATCCGACAGGGGCAAGTCTGTGCCGTTCATCATGGACATGACCGCAGTTGCATCCGTGAGCTCGACCGCGTGCTGCGCCGCGGCGACCGTCTTGAAACGAGCAGCTGCGTCTGCGAGGTCCACCGTGCCAGCGACTTCCTTCTGCACTTGCATGTGCTCTGCGATCTCGCGGCACGCCTGCGCGACGTGGGTCATCGCACCAGCGGCCAGGGAAACGGAACTAGGTGAAGATAAACAGCAATCAGCACGGCGCGCAATGCCCCAACGCTCGAGCCAAAAGCTAACTCCGCAAAGCAAGGGCAGGGCGGGTGCGGGGAGGCGGGCGCCGAACGCATCTGCGCGCAGCGCCGTGCACGGCACGCCAGCGGCGCCCCGCCCCTGCGGCCCTCGCGTTGCCACACCACCTGAAACAAACAACTATCAACACCGTCCGCATGTGCATCGCCCCACCCGTCATCCTGCCCCTCCTCCTTCTCCTCCTCCTCCTCCCCCTCATCATCATCATCATCCGCCTCCTCCTCCCCCTCCTCCTCCTTCTCCTGCTCCTCCCCCTCCCCTAATCGCAAGTACGCAGCGCAAGCAGAGGTGCCTCCGCCTGGTCCTCACCCTCCCTCCATCACGCCTCTCCTCCGCCTGCTGAGCGAGGGGGGAAGGAGGGGTGGGGGGGGGGGAATGGGGGAGGGCGCATCACCTCACGCTCCCACGTCACAGGGGAGAGGCTGGAGCCCCGCAAGCCCTCTAGTGCGCGGGTTGCCTACGGCGTCTCCTCTTCCAACCCCCTTCTTCCCCATCGGGGAGGGGTTTACCCACCCGCCCACCCCCTATACTTTCTCCCGCGGACCTGGACGGGCGGGTCGCGAGAGGGCGATGCGTCCAGGATGGCCCAAGACGGCTCCAAGAGCGCCCCAGAGCTCAAGATGACCTCCAGGATAGCTCAAGACAGCCCGAGGCTCATTACGATCATCATTCCTTATCCTACTCAATAGTTCCCTCCTCCTCGTCATCGCCCTCCCCATCACATCAATCGCACTTCTCCCCACTCCCTCGCCCACCCCTCCAGCCTCCTCCGTCCCCTCCCCCCTCCTTCGCACGGTTCGACCGTCACCGTATTTGGTACCGCACTGCTCGGATCACCTCAACTCGCCTGGACATCGTCCCTCGATGGGCTGGTGGGGGTACGTGAGGCGTCTAGACTTTCTCATCGTACATTCGGGGCGATAGCGATCGGCGAGCCGACTGCCCCGTGTCGTTTGCGCTGGTAACTCAGGCGATGCTGGCGGGCACCTACGGCACTGCCAGCTACAGCAAAGCCTGCGGCGCGCTGGCAGGACAGTTGCTACGCTGGCGGGCGGGCGTCGGAGGAGGAGGAGGAGGTGGGTGATGATGAAGGGAGGGGGTCCGACCGCAGGGATGGCGGCGTTTGTTTTTTTGGGGGGGCCGAGGAGGCGACCTTTGGCGGTGGCCGACGCGCGCGACGGCGAGAGCCGACTGCCCGCGGGCAGCTTGGGCAAGAAGAGCCAGTTGAGACGGGGGGACGCGAAAGCACGGGCCAGCAACCAGCAACAAAAAAAACCTGACCGACGCGGATTCTGGCGAGCCGCCGTGCTCTACCCTCTACCCGCGCTTATGCGGCGGCACATAGGGCAGCATGAGCGTAATGGCGCCCAGGTCCTCGAACTTGCGGGGCAAGAGGCGCTGGTGGACTGGCGGGCGGTCCAACTCGAAGCCGTGCGCGGTCTCCTCGAACTCAGCGATGACGTCCTTCGGGCTCTTCTGGATGATGCGGCCAAGAATGCTGGCGGCGGCGTGCTTGGTAAAGCGCACGGTCTGATCCTTGCGAGCAAGCTTGCCCCTCAAATTCTTGATCCTCACCTTCTGCTGCTCGATGATATTCTGCTGGCGCTTGACTGTCGCCTCACTGCTCTTCAACAGCTTGGACTGCTGGCGCTTGGCGCTGATTGTTGCCTGCTGGCGATCAATCCTCTTTTGCTTGCTGATGATGGTCCTGCGCATCGTGCCAATAGTCCGCCTGTGCTGCTGGATGGTCACCTTCTGGCTCATGTTGCGCGTGACCACCGTCAGATGCTTGCGCTCGTACGTATCGATGATCTTGCCGATGTCGTGGTCGATAGGCTTGTCGGGTTTGCCCGCGGACTTGCTGCTGCTCGGCGCCTGAGTCGTCGCCTGCTTGTTGCTGCTGGTCGGCGCCTTAGTCTGCTTCGCCTTCGAAGCCATGGCCGAGATGGCCGAGGATGCTGAGATATCGTTCGGATGCCAGAACGACTGCTTAAGCAAACCGAAATGGCTACTGACGAAACGGGCTAGTTTCACAAGCGAGGCACCCCGTCGACCTTGCGAGTTTCTCTGGCACGCAAACCATCCGCCCGCCTACGCGGAGGGCCAGGGGGCGCCCTATGTGGTGCCGAGGTGCAACTACCCCCATAGCCCCTCCCCTCACACCCGCCGAGCGCCAAACGAAAGCCCTTGAGCGCCGTCAGAGGGGGCTCGATGCGCATGGCCTGGGGCGCGCCCCGCCCCCCGCCACCCACTCCACCCCCAGGCCACTAGCCATGCATAGACACGTTGACCCAGGTGCGCCCAATATTCCTAGCGAGGGTGCGGGGTGTCGGGAGGGGGAGGGGCGTCATTATTCCATGCGCACGAGGGGCCACGGGGGGGTGGAGGGGGGAGGAACGCCATACTGAAGGTTTACAGCCTGCCGCTCCAACCCCATGCACAATGTCGGGACCAATGCCCTGGACATGACCATCTGGATTGCTCCCATATGGCTCCAGGGCCTAGACGACGCGACACCCTAGCAGACGCCTATGTGCATCGTATCGTTCTCTTGGGTGCTTCCCGAGGCCTGCGGCTCCATTGGGTGTCCCCAAGCCTGCCAAACTCCCCCCCGCACGGCCGTGCGGCGCACGACGCAGAATGCACATGCCACGCTGCGTACCTACGGAACTGGCCACTGAAAACGCTCGTGCACGAACTGAGGGCAACAGAAACCAAGCAAGTTCCAGTGCTTGGCGACATCTCGCGCAATGCAGCGAGAGCGACCGAGGCTCCTTGGGGCCTGGCGAAGTTCCCCAGCCAAAAGGCAACCACCGAGCAGGCGCGCAGCACCGTCGCGGGGAGGGGAGGGAGCCCCACAGAAAACAAATACCCAACACACGGTCGCATGCCCTAAGAAATCACATGCAAAAAGGGTTGGGTGAGGAGGGGTGCCATATCTGCTATTTCCCACCGCGCGCGGCGAAGACTCCGCCATCGTCGGGCGGCGAGGCTTGCCCTCGACAGCCTGTGAGCGTGCAACGCTGTTGCTTACGCACACCTTAAACATGAATGCGCAGATGTACATATGCACGGATGGCGGAAGCAAGTCGCATTATCGGCGGCGCGCCTGGCAATGGCACGCGAGCGCCTAGAAAACATGGCGGCGCGACAATCAGAGCTGATAGAGGGTGGATCGGACCAGTGAGATACGTCGGTGTCGCCGTTCGTCGTTCGTCGCCGACGTCGCGATCGTCGCCGTCGTCGTCGCTGTCGTCGTCGCCGCCGCCGCCGTCGTCGTCGTCTCCGTCGTCGCCGCCGCCGTCGTCGCCGTCGTCGTGCCCTCCCCCTCCCTCCGCCCCGCCCTCCTCACCATCCTCGTCATCGTCGTCATTGTCATCCCCCCCCTTCTGCAGCCTCCCCGCCCACCCTTATTTGCGCCCTCCACCTGCCCCAATCGTCAGTACACCCCTCATTCAGAATCCAGACATCCACCCTCTCTACCGAGCGCGCGCTGGCTGCTGGCCCCCGCTGGGCGCGGCAGCGGAGGACGCACCGACGGATGCACATGAACGGCTGCGCGCCGATACCGTTCGCGACCCCGCGCACCTACCAGGCGCGGGGGGAGGGCGGCGGGGCGACGGCGGCAAAAGCGTCGGCGACGGCGACGACGCCCTCGACGACGGCGGCGGCTGCGACGATGTAGACAATGACGACGACGACGATGGCTGCGGCGAAATTGACGAGAACGGCGGCGACAACGACAACGGCGGCGGCGACCGCGGCGGCTGCGGCGACGACATCGGCGGCGACGTCGGTACGGAGGCGGGGGAGAAGGAGGAGGACGACAACGGCGACGAGCACCGCGACGGCGGCGGCGGCGACGGCGGCGACGGCATCGGCGGCGACGTCGAGGCGGGGGAGGGCGACGCCGACTGAGGCGACGACGACGACGACGACGGCGGCAGCTCCCTGCTCTATCAGAGGATCGCCGACCCTTGCTCTTAAGGCCCCCTCCCAGCTCCAAGTCGTGTTCGCCGTCGGCGGTGCCGCCGTCGTCGCCGCCGCCGATGTCGTCGTCGTCGTCGTCGCCGTCGTTGCCGCCGCCGTCGTCGCCGTCGTCGTACCCTCCCCCTCCCTCTCCGCCTCGCCCTCCCCGCCATCCTCATCATCGTCGTCATTGTCATCCCCCCCCTTCTGCAGCCTCCTCGCCCACCCCCATCAGCGCCCTCCACCCCGCCCCAATCGCGAGCACACCCCTCATTCAAAATCCAGACATCCACCCTCTCTACCGAGCGCGCGCTGGCTGCTGGCCCCCGCTGGGCGCGGCAGCGGAGGACGCACCGACGGATGCACATGAACGGCTGCGCGCCGAAGCCGTTCGCGATCTCACGCACCTACCAGGCGCGGGGGGAGGGCGGCGGGACGACGGCGGCAAAAGCGTCGGCGACGGCGACGACGCCCTCGACGACGGCGGCGGATGCGACGAGGTAAACAGTGGCGACGACGACGGTGGCTGCGGCGAAGTTGACGAGAACGGCGGCGACAACGACAACGGCGGCGGCAACCGCGGCGGCTGCAGCGACGACATCGGCGGCGACGTCGATACGGAGGCGGAGGAGAAGGAGGAGGACGACGGCGACGACGAGCACAACGTCGGCGGCGGCGGCGACGGCGGCAACGGCATCGGCGGCGACGTCGAGGCGGGGGAGGACGACGTCGTGCCGCCGACGTCGCCGCCGCCGATGTCGTCGTCGTCGTCGTCGTCGTCGTCGTCGTGATCGTCGTCGCCGCTGCCGCCGCAGCCGACGTCGCCACCGTCGTCGCCGCCGCCGCCGCCACCGCCGTCGTCGTCGCAGGGCGCAACATACCGAGCACTAAGGAATTGGGCGCGAGCGCCAGAGTTGTCTCGACCAGCCGTCCGCATTCGGCTAGTGGCTAACAGGGCGAGCCCTTCACTGATATCTAGGAGCAACACAGAATGCGCTGCACCTGAAGCAACACTTTACAATTGCAACTTACAGCAATCGTATTCGGCCCAGCTTCACTCAGTGAGGCGCTTGATCTCGTCGCGGACCTCGAACGCGACGTGGTACCTCCGCTTCCGAGAACAGTGCGGCGGCGGGGCAGCCCCAATCTCATCCTCCAGCGCCTGGTAGATGAAGACGGCATTGCGGGCGCACTGAATGGCAACATCCATCGAGTCGAAGGTGCGGCCGAGACGAAGTAGTCGGGGGGGGAGGTCACTGCCGCCTGTCCCAGGGGGCGGCGTGGGCGTCGAGGACGCCTCGGCGTCGGCGTCGCCCACCTTGTCAGATCCCGCCCCGTCGGCGTCGTCGCCCACCTTGTCAGGTTCCGCCCTGTCGGCTGGATCGGCGGCATGGCCCTGGCCGCCCTCGTCGCCGTCCTCTGGCGGGCCGAGCTCGTCGGAGTTGCTGGGCTTCGCGTCAAAGTCGGGCAAGTCGGGCAAAGCAGAGGGGCTCCCGCCAGCGCCAACCGCACCGCCCGAATTCGGATGCGTGCTATCGCGCGGTTCGGGCGTCCACGCATTCACGGACGCCCTGGCCCACAGCCTCGACTGGTACGAGTCGTCGCTGAAGCCAGAGTTGCCAACGGCGTATTCGGCACCCGCCATCCCCTGGAAGGCGCAAGTTCAGACTGAGTTCGCTGTGCGAGGGCGCGCGGTCGGAAGCTTGAGCCACGTGTCCTACGAATCCGCCTAAGCGGCAGGCACCAGGCCCTGTATGAGCTGCGGGCGAGAGCACTTAATGACAACAATATCATTAGCCTTCTGAGCCAATGAGGCCCAACGGGATACCTACTCGCTCGCCCAACACTTCTGATCTGTCTGTTTATGCGTGATGGGCGGGAGGGAGGGCGGAGGGGGGGAGGTCGTTTACATGTCGGCTAGCTCGTCCCATTGTCAGCACAGTCGAGCCGCGCCCCTCCCCCCTACCGAGAAGGCTGGATCTCTTGGGCTTTTGGAGTACCAGGCCTGCCCTCCTCCCCCTTATCGCACTTGCCACCCGCTATCGCCACCGCAATCATCCTTCTCCTCCTGTTTCCATTCCCCCTCCCCATCCACCTCCCCATTCCCCTCCCCTCACCCCTCCCCCTGGTTCCACCCGCGCACCCCGCCCGCCCGCTTGGTTGATCAGTCCATGCACTTGTGCCTTCGGCCCCCCCGTCAACTCTCCAGGGCATCGTTTATGGATGGGATGGCTGGGCGCTCGACTCGCCAATCATTGGTCGCAAGCCGCCGCTGCACATGCTGGGAATGACTGGGGAGGGGGGCTCAAGAAGTGGCGGGCGGTGACATGGCAGAACGAATGCGATAAGAAGGAGGGCGTTGGATTGGGAAAACGAAGTGGGAGGGGGCAACGCATGGGGGTCTCAAGCGGACCGTCGCCCAACCCGCACGAGGCCAGCGACCCCTGCTCTTCGGCGCCCACGCGGAGGCGCTGCCGCGGCCGAGGCAGGATCGGCCCCTGGAAGCCCGCTCGGATAAATGATTGCGTGGGTGTCGGCAGACGGGGGGATAGGGTGACGGGAATCGTCGTCGTCGTCGTCGTCGTTGCCGTCGTCGTCGTAGTCGCCGAAGTCGTCGCCGTGGTCACGGCCGTCGCCGTTGCCGCCCTCGCAACGATCGCAAGGCCTGAGGAGCTGATACGCGCTGACACCCGCGCTGATACCCATCAAGTTGGAATGCGCTGATACCCGATCTAGCTGGGACATCCATCATCTGATACTCGCTGACACCCATGCGTGATACCATCAGCGCTCAACGCGCTGACACCAGCTGACACCCCGCTGATACCCCTGCTCAGGTGGCACATGTTGGGTGTGATGCGCAGTGATGGTGGGTGGGGTGTGCGGTGATGATGATGCATGTGTTTTTTGCACGCACTTGATCGAGGGTTGGCGCGAGCGCCACCAGCTGCAATGGGCGCGAGCACCCTGTAGGTGGCGAGCGCGAGCGCTCGCACAGCTTGTATCAATCAGCGGGCGCGAGCGCCCCAAGAGCTGCGCAACCAGCAAGCCTGCGAAGAAACCACAACATCCGACGAGTGTACGCACTGAGCTCTGGCCGAGCGCCCTACGCGCCGCGCAAGGCCGAGCTGCCCAAAAACTGCGCACTCTAACGGTAGCCAAGGTCACACCGTCTAAGCCTTAGCCTTGATGCCCTTCGCCTTCGCCTTGGCCTTGCCCTTGCCACGCCCCTTCCCCTTCTGCTTGCCCGAGGCCTTGGGCCTGGCGGTCGTGGCAGCCCCTACGGCCTTGCGCTTGCCACGCCCCGCGGCCTTGCCATCGGCGCCATCCGCAGCACCAGCGGCCGCGGGCACCTGGGCCGACCCGAGTCGGAGTGTGTCGGCCGAGAGAGCATCGCCCTCGGAATCGTGGGCATCGCTCTCGGGTTCGCCAACGAAATTCTCGGCATCGAAGATTTCCTGAAGACTCCCGGAACCAGCGAACGGTGCGACTCCAGCCGACGCCGCCGACTCCCTGGATACAAAGGCCTGGGGCGACTCGAGGCCGCTGGAAGCCATGCCCGAGCCGCCGCGGTCAAGGGCGGCCGAATCGCCCGCCGCCGATTCACTGGGCCCCGAGGCCCCTGCCTCCTCCGCCGCCGCTGCGGCCCCCGCAGCTCCCTCCTCCGAAGACTCCCCCAACGTCGCCGCCGCATCCTTCTCCGCCTGCGCGGCCAAGATGGGCTCCGCCACGTCCTCGAGCATGCCTGCGGCGCTGGCCCGACCACCCACCCACCCTCTCGCCCGTCCTCACGTTCCCCTCCATTCACACCTACTGACGCCCCGCCTCCCGTATTGTCCTCGTCCTGTCCTCCGCCACATCGCCCTCCCCAGTGACCCACTGGGGAGGGCGATGGGAGTGGTGGCAACGGCCGTCTGGGGAGCCGAATTTTCGAGCTGCGTCCAACCGTGGCGACGAGGATGGCCCGCCCACCTGGCTCTGGAAAAAATACCCCAAACCACACAGCAAACACCTACTCGAGCTCGTGTGCGTTCTGATGAATTGGACAACCCATGGCCGTCGAGCTTGGACTGGATGTCAATGTGCGAGTTCATCAGGGCCTCGGCGTGCTCGATCTTCAGCACGAGCGTCTCCTTCGTGAGCCCCTCGGTGGTGCGAACCTCCTTGAACTCTTGGAGGGCCTGCTCGAGCTTGGAGTGCGAGGCTGCAGCTTGCTCCAGGGCGCGCGCGGACACGTGGCCGTCGGCCTCGGGGCTGTTCGCAACCATGATGGACTCGGCCGTGTCGAGGATGCACTGGCCCATGCGCTCCTCCAGCTTGTCGCTCCTGTTCAGGATGCCCTTCGGGATCTTCGAGCCTTTGGGCGCGGCTGGCTCCTTCGGCTCCTTCGGCGCTGCCAGCGCCTTCGGCTTCTTCAAGGTCTTCGCCCCTGAGATGTGCCTCGCCCTGGTGCTCTCATCCGTCACTTTCCTGTGGTTCGAGAACTTGTAGTTCGGCACGTACACGTACTCGATATCCGTCATAGCGCACGTCTTCCTGGGCGCCCGCTCCAGCAGGTTCTGGAAGGCGGCAGGGTCGCGCTTGAAGCGCGGTAACTCGCGGGCCTCATTGACCTCCATGAAGTCGCCCTCCTCGATGAAGTCGGCCACGTTCGAATCCACGCGCTTGGTCTCCAACGTCTCCGTCATCACCTTCTGCAAGTCGGGCCCGTACAGCCCGACGGCCGTCTTGTAGAATTCGGCCCGCTGGTCGCCTTCAACCTCGCAGAAGCATTCGAAGCCCGACACGTTGTTGCGGACGGTCTGAACGCGCTTCTTGAGGCTGTTGCACTTCTTGTGGCACGCGATCTCCCTGCGGGTGTCCGAGCCCTCCTGCACCACCAGCTTCTCGGCCTCGTCCGTGATGGTGTCACAGCACAGGTAGCAAAAGCCGAGATCCACGTCCTCGACCGCCACGAGCTGGCCGCTCGCCGCCGCCGCGTCGGGCCCAGAGGCGGATGCTGCTGGGGCGAGGGACATTGCTCTGCACGAGCGCGAACTGCCTGCGATGCAGGGCTAAGCTTGACAGCGCGAGGTCAAGGAGAATGACTTGGACCAGAGATGCTATGGGTGAGCATAAAGGCGCCCCATGCGGCCCATGATATACCTCATGCCCAAGACGCCCCAAGGGAGGGGTCCAACGAGGCTCCAAGACGGCCCGAACGCGCTCCGAGAGGAGCCAAAACCGCCTGAGGTCGTTCCCATGCTGCCGAGGATGGCCTCGAGACAATCCGAGAGGACCGCAATGCGGCCCAAAACGGTTTCAAGATAACCCCCAGACGGCTCGAGAGGGCAGAAACCCAAGCAGCCCACGGGGCCCCCCAACTTCATCCCCAGGCTGTCCGAGGGGCACCCTCGAGGGGCCAAGACGGCCCAAGGAAGACCCACGACGGCCCCAGGAGGCGTCGTCGCCGTCATCGTCGTCAGCGTCGTCGTCGCCGCCGCCGTCGTCGTCGCGGTCGTCGTCGGAGCGCCCCCGACCCCCGGGGCCCGCGGGCGCGGGGGCGGGGGCGGGGGGGGCCGAGCTCCGGAGAATCATGGCCTAAATCGCTGGCAAGGCGGGGCGACCAGGATGGGGGGGCAGGATAGGGGAGCAGGACGAGAAGGAGAGAGGAGGAGGGGAAGGAGGAAGGGGAGAAATAATCACACCAGCCCTGTAGGGCGTGGGGCGGTCTAAAGCGCGCCCCCTTCCAACCCACCCCCTCGCCTTCGGGGGTGGGTTTGCCCCTCCCCCTACACCCGCCCCCTGGACCTGGACAGGGAGTTTCGCGAGGGGGCGGGGTTTCCAAGATGGCCCAATACGTCTCCAAAGGCGCCTCAGAGAGCCCAAGGTTACCTCCAAGATAGTTCAAGATAGCCCAAGATGCCTCAAGATGGCCCCCAGGACGACGACGACGACGACGATGACGACGACGACGACGGCGGCGGCCACGGCGACGGCGACGGCGACGGCGGGGCCCAAAGAGCAAGGATCGGTACTCTAGGGGAAAGCCGCGGGGCGAGGGAGGCAGGGCAACGGCGGCCCGCCCGAGGACGCGCCGTTCGAACCGAGCTGCTTCTCCACGAGCTGCTCGTTCTCCGCGGCCTGCGGCGGCGCGCGGAGGGGAGGGATGGGGAAGAGGGGGGAGGGGGGGCGGGGGTGGGGCGGAGGGAGGGGGCGAGGTTCGGATAGAGCGAGAGATGATGAGACGCGCGGCCCTCGGGCGACAGCGCGCCATGGGCCTCCAGCATGCCGCGCCCCGTATGAACAGTGTCACTGGGAAGATGCAACGGTGCCCAGGTACGGAGAGTGGACCAATAGGGCGGCACAGGCGACAGCGACGACGACGCCGACGACGACGCAAGAAAGACGGGGCGGATAGGGCGATGGGTGGCGGCGCGCCGCCGCGGGCCTGGGCAGGAACGTGAGCGAGCACGTGGCCCTGGTCAGCAGCAGCAGCGTGTCCGTGATCACATCCTGCGCAGGCGGAGGGCCGATGCTTGCCGCAGCCGCATGCCGACGTCGCTGTCGCACCCGACGTCGGCGGCGCCCGCTGCCGCCACCCCGACCTCGCATTCCTCCTCATCCTTCCGACCCCATTTCATCCTCATTGACCTCGCCTACATCCTCCCCGACATCATCCTCGTTTCTACAATGCCCGACCGTGCATATACATATACGTAGATGCGTCGTCGTGCATGAGAGTGCGAGTTGAGCAGTGTGCAGCGCGTCCCTGGAGGGAGTACAAAGGATGTGATTTCTGGTGCCATCCAAAACCACATGTGCACATTTTGATCCAGTAGAGCTGTCAGTCAGCCTTGGTGAATGCGGCCGTGCGCCGACGGATGCCGACTGGCGCCGCCGCTGGCGCCCTCCAGTTGTGGGGTGCCGCGGCGTCAGTGAGGGGGTAACCCAAAGTCTTATCCTCCGACCATTGGACCTTGGTCGCAATGGAGCTCGACCACCTCCTCCTCCCCCCTCTCCTTCCTCCTCCTCCTCCTCCTCCTCCTCCTCCTCCCCGCCCTCCGCATCTGGCCCCCCGCCCCCCGCGGCGGCGCTCCTCCGCTCGCGATGGTCATCGGGTCGAGGGGGTTCCACCGATCGGTCCAGTGGTAGTTGCCACCCGCTGTGACGGCGGCCCACTCGGCGCTCGACCCAGCGAAAGAAGATGGTTGCGGGATGGTCTTGGGGGCCCACCTCCTGCCCCCCTCCTCGCCGTTGATCGTTACCATTCGCATGCACTCATTGTACGCATGCTGGAGGAAGCTCGAACGGCCCGTCACCACGAGCTCGCGCCCGAACGTACGGCTCCTGACGCGGGCCTTGCACCACGTCAGATTCAAGATCCATTGCGCTTGCGATGCTGTGATCGTGCCTGATGGCAGGGGCTCGCGCACGGTGGCTATCGGGCCGAATACAGGGGGGCCGTACTCAGACATGCTGGTCGTGTGTCTTGAGCGCAAGAACACCTGCGGCGTGCTTGCCATTGCAACCGTCGCCATCGTCGAAGCCGCGATCCAGACCCCCCCCCCCGCGCGGGCTCGTGGGCGGGGCTGCGGGCGCAAGGGCGAGGGAGGGGCAGTGGGACTACGTCATTGGGAGGGTGGCGAGGAGAGGGGCGGCTGGAAGGGGGCGCTGGCAAGGGTGATGGCCCCCCTCTCGACGACGACGCTGCCAGGCGGCTGGCAGCGAGACAGACGCGGTCGAGAAAAGATCGGCGCGCTCTCTCCGCGCGCCACGCCCATCGCTCCAGGGGCAAGGCTGGCGGGCGGCAGCAAACGCACATATTTTCCGAGCTGCGTCAGGCAGTGGCGATGAGGAGCCCAAGGAAGGGTCGGGTCACGAAGGGGCGCCGTGCCGCCCCCGACTAGCCGTTCCCTTCCACCCCTGTCCTTGCCATCCAATGGCAAACCCCTCTCGGTCGCCAGCCCGACCTGGCCAATTGTCCGCTGGTTGTTTTGTTTATCCTCTGCGGGGTCTGCATTCAGTACGATGAGCGCGTGCCAAGCACACGCGCTCGCAAGAAGCAAGCGTCGTGCCCATCGGAGCTGCCGCATGTCTGAGCAGCTCCTCTAAACTTAACAGTGCCTAGATGCATGCGTTCAATAATTCCGAACCCGCCCTCCGTCAGCCTATGAGAAAGGATCCCTCCGTAAGCCTCTGAGAAAGGACCCCCTGAACCGCCCAAGGTGCCCTCAGCAAGACCCCGCCCGCCGTGAACGGCATGGCCACGTGGTGGGCCCGAGAACCCCCAGGATGGCCCCAAGAAGATAGCGTCGTTTCGATCCCAACGCTGCTCTCAGAATCGCCCGAGGGACCCCCCACACCAATGCATCAACACATGCATCGTCCACCCCTTGCTCACCGCCAACCCCGTGGCTCCCGCAGCCCTGCTCCTCCTCATCGTCGTGCTCTCTCTCTCTCTCTCTCTCTCTCTCTCTCTCTCTCTCTCTCTCTTCTCTCTCCCTCTCCCTCTCTCTCTCTCTCTCTCGCTCGCTCGTTGCCGCCACCTCCCTCATTGCACTCCTTGCATCCCTGCCTCGCCCCGAACCCTCCCCCTCGCCATCCCCCCTCCACCTATGCACCAAAGGGTCGCCGCGTGCGGGCGCTTGCCCACCATGACGAGTCGCCTAAAATTGGCACTCATATATCCTTGACGATGGGGCGAAAACATTCGCCCGCTAAGAGAATCATATGCACGTCGGCTATCTGATCTGGTGACACGAGATGCATTGAGCCGTCGGCAATCCACAAGTCAGAGTTGGATTCGTGCTGGCGGCAATGAGCTGCCACGACCAGGCACTCTGGCACGTGGGGGTTGTCCGAGAACCTAAAGTCCACGAACCCAACCGCCTTGACGTATTGGAGGCCCACTGCCTGGACCGACATCACGTCACCTCGCCGCAAAACGCCGCGCTCCCATCGCATCGACTTCGATACTGATGCCGAGCATGGCCGAGACGGCCCTTCACAGAGGTCCAGAATCTCTGGCGCTGGCTTCGAAACCCCGCACAGGGCTCTTGGAAAACACGACGAATCCGATATCCGATCAACCAGATCTAGCACTATCCTGCCAATGATGGGCCTCGCTGGGTCAAAGCCCCTGACACCTTTGTAATGAACCAGCACCGCCTTCAACAGACGGTTCCTGCGCTCGCAACTGAAACAATTCAGGTTGACTTGAAAAAAAATAAGTTCTGCGGCATCCGCCGACCCTGCCCAAGGCGAGGTCGTCAGGCAGGTCAGTTACAATGTACGCCCGCTCCACTCATAGACGCGCTGTACCGCACTATGCTGACCGCGGCAACTCGCTAGGGCAGCCAGGGTTTGGCCGCATGACTCCAAGCTGGCAGACGGATAGTGGGGCAGCGGAAAAAGAAAACGCAGGCCTCGGACGTGATGGACGAGGTGCATCTTGATTTTGATGCATTGCCTGCCGTACAGCCTAAGAAAGTCAGCGTGGTACCGCTGCAGCAAGTCCGCCAATCGGTTGGCGTGCTGAACGGCCCGATCTCCCAGCGTCAAAATGTTCACCCGCCGCACGCCTAACGGCGTGCTCCAGGCACCGAGCGGTGGCTCATGGTCGCTTCGCGCCGATCGAGCGCGCGGATGCTTCGCGCCGCGAGGGGCCGCGATGGGGGCTGGGGGTCTGCGGCTCGCGCCGAGAGGCGGCGATACACACTTTCGCAAGAGGCCAAAACAGGCGCAGTGCTCAGGCAAGATGTTTCTGGGCTCCAGAAACAACACGCAAAACTCCGCCAACCCGACATTCGGGTCAACAGGGCGTTTGCGCAATCAGAGTCTCTCTCTCTCTCTCTCTCTCTCTCTCTCTCTCTCTCTCTCTCTCTCTTCGTTCTCTCTCTCTCTCTCTCTCTCTCTCTCTCTCTCTCTCTCTCTCTCTCTCTCTCTCTCTCTCTCTCTCTCTCTCTCTCTCTCTCTCTCTCTCTCTCTCTCTCTCTCTCTCTCTCTCTCTCTCTCTCTCTCTCTCTCTCTCTCTCTCTCTCTCTCTCTCTCCCTCTCTCTCTCTATATATATACATATGCGCATGCGTCGCAATGCGCGCATGGCAGTATGCACACAGCCCACGCCACCTGCCAACCCACTGCTGCCCCCCGCCACCCCCGCCCCAAACAGTAGGGAGGCACGTCGGTGGGGCCGCAGGCCGATCAATGCGCGAGCACTGCAATAGCCGTGAGAACCTCGGCTGCGAAGGCCTTCAAGTGGCCAGAAAACGTGTCCTGAATCCTATCTTGGAAAAACGTGCTGGCAAGCTTCTGGTACCTAGACGTGTTGCACGACATGATCTTTCCAGAAAAATCATCAAGTATTTCAAGCGTTGTAATCCTATTCTTAATGAGGACGTGTACGAATGAATTGATATGATACTGGCCAACCCCGCCAGAAGCGCACACTATATGCATCCAATCCCAATAACACGTCGATATCGGTGGCACGTGGCGCCGCAACTCAACATCGTACAACAAACTGTCTGGCTCGAAATTGAGCCCGTAGGCCTGCTGGAGCCTGCTAAAATCACCCTTGTTCAACACTGCAACCTGTTGGGTCAACTTAACGCACATCTCCCATGTTGACGCGTCGTCATGGGGGTCAAAACTACCAGGCAACGCCGACGCGTAGTGGACAAGGCCCGCCGCCGTGCCCCGAAAGGGTTCGGAATCTCAAGCAGGCTCCACATGCTGCCCGAGAGGCGCCCAGACGACCCGAGAGCGGTCCGAGGCGGGAAGTAAACCCCGCCCTGCCCACCTCGCCCCGTCGCCCCTTCCCCACGCGGCGCACGACATATTACCAACGTCCCAAGACGGCCCAAAAAGGCCCCAACATGGCCGGAGGGAAATACCCGATAATAACAAACAAGCGACGCGCCCCTGAGGGCCCACCGAACCCCCGAGGGACATCCCAACGAACCTAAATAAGCCTCCACGGCGCCACTGGTCCACGACCCAGGCACGGTGGCGAGGGGGTCCGACAGGATACATATACCTATTGCCGCGTAACCTGCTCGGCTCGCCATTGAAAAGCCGCTGTCCCCGCCGAGCGGGGCACCGCGGCATGAGAATTTAAACTAAACTTTAGCCCGCCCTCCCCACACACCACCCCTTTCCGTTTACCCCTGGTCTTATTTTCACCCGCCCACCCCCTCCTCCCTCTCACCACTGCCCCCCCTCATCACTTTCCGAATCGTCGCCCTTATCACCATCCGCATCGCCCCCATTTCCCCCCTCTCCCATCCCTCACCCGACAGTCCTCACCCACGTCCGCCCCGTGATCGCTCCCACCCCCTTCTAGCCCTAGCACCCCGCCCCCCCTCACCCCCGCCCCCCCTCCCCCTCCCCCATCCCCCCCTGCCTTATCGCCCCTCGCATGCGGAAGGGCGGCAGCCGACTAACGTTTTTGCAGCTTGAGCAGCAGCTCGAGCCAGCGGCACCTTTGACCGCTTTGGCTTCTTTGTGCGCCTTTTCGTCCTGTATAATACAATGGAGCTTTGACCTCACAACATACATATTTCCAAACCCATCGCTCAATCGAAACCCAGACGAGAAACACACGTGCTGTCTAAACATTGTATTAAACACTTGTTTTAACACTCCGCTGTATTTACCTTTTACTTTCAACAACGTGTCATATGGCAACACACCAACTGGAAACCAACCGTGTTCCGCCGCGCGGAACCACTCAGGCAGGTCAACGAACGTAAAGTATATGCTCAGGTACTTACCAACATTATCAGGCCGCAACTGGTTCCCACCTGTTGTTTCATCACCCCATACAGCCAACCTAGAGACTGTCAGGGCGCTGTGGTCGGGCCCGATGTGCTGGTGCAAAAAACGGGCAAACAAAGAGCACTCTGTACACAAGTGGGCCAACAGCGCAAACGGGCATGCAATTGACCACTTATAAGTGGTATCGTCGTCCAAGGGAAGATGTATCTGCTTTAGTACATGCCCATTATGCGTCGAAAGCCCTTCGAGGTATCGATTCACAGCAACTTTTACTGAAGAATATTCGTCGTCGCCATCGCCGCCCTGCAATCCATCAATTGAGCGGTCGAGGGCCGCGAACGACTGCCGCAGGCCAGCAGTCTGAAGTCTCTGCGCGAGTTTGGGCTTTTTGGTTGGGGGGGGGCATGCATGGTGCCAAGCACTGAGCACAATGTGCTACGGATAGGGGTTGGGGGTTATGCCAACGGCCCATCGTTCCAAACCCCAAGCCACACATAGGGCCCCTACCGTACGGCCTCACCACCGCAAGCCTCTTCATCTCCCCGCCGCCCACAACCCCCAGGATACTGGTCAGTCATGAGCGCTTGGGGTGGGGTGCGTATTTCGACCAACCCATCCGTTGTTGGGGGCCGAACGGTCCTTCACTGTACCTGGGTGCGTGGCTGAAGTGGGGTTCCGCGATGCGTGTTGTTGGGTGGGTGGTGTTTGGGTGGCGGGTGGTGGGTGGTCAGTGGGTGGTGGGTGGTCGGTGGGTGGTCAATGGGTGGTGGGTGGTGGTGGGTGGGTGTGGGTGGGTGGTGGGTGGGCGGTTGCGGGTGCGGGGGGGGGGGGGCGGTTCGGAGGTGGGTCGGTGGGTGGGTGATGGGTGGGAGGTGGGTGGTGGGTGGATGGTGGTGGGTGGGTGGTGGATGGTGGGTGTGGGTGGGTGGTGGGTGGGTGGTGGGTGGTGGGTGGTGGGTGGGTGGTGGGTGGTGGGTGGTTTAAAATGGGTTGCATGTGGGTGGTGAACGGGTGGTCGGTTGCGGGTGGATGGTGGGTGGGTGGTGGGTGAGTGGTGGGTGGGTGGTGGGTGGGTGGCGGGTGGGTGGTGGGTGGGTGGTGGGTGGATGGTGGGTGGTGGGTGGGTGGTGGATGGGTGGTGGGTGGGTGGTGGGTGGGTGGTGGGTGGGTTGTGGTTGGGTGGTGGGTTGGTTGGTACCCTTGCCCGCGCCTCCGCCCCCTCACTCTTATCCGTAAGCGCGGGGCGCTGCGTGTGTATATATGCATATTCTACGTGTCAGGCGCCACCGAGACATGCGTTTCCGAGCTGCGTCCAACTTCGGCGACGAGGCTGAGCTCGGGAAGGGGGGAGCCAAATCACGAAACCGACGAACCCAACATTAACTGCAGACAAGCACAGCCGACGACGCTAACGACGTCGACGACAGGGACGACGACGATGGACGATGGAAGCGAACACAAAAACGACGACGATTACGACGACGGGTGACGACGAAGACAACCACCACGACGACGTTGACGGACGACATTCCGCCTCCTTCCTCCTTCATCGTCCCCGCATTCCCCGACATCCCCGAGACAGTTAGAGTAGTCAGAGAAGTTATGAAAAGTTAAGAACAAGTTAAGCGACAACCGAGAACAACTAATGAAAGGATACGAGAAGTTATGAAATGATGTGAAAAGTTATGACAAGTTATGAAAAGCTGGGCAGGTTAGCTTGCAACTGCACCGCAATTATAACACAAATGCAACACCCGAGCCCCAATTGCACTCTAACTTCTGTGTAAGTCTGGCCCAACTCATGTATACATCGCCTAACCCCAGATTCTGCAAAGTGGGGGGCTGCGATCTGCGACACTGTCGCCACTTTCGAAGGCTGCCGGCGGGTCCAGCAGAGCGAGCCACCGCGCAGACCCAAGCGGGACATCGCCGTCCTTGGGGGGCTGCGATCTGCGACATTGCCACCGCTTTCGAAGGCCGCCGGTGGGTCCGGCGGAGCGAGGCACCGCGCAGACCTGAGCGGGGACTCGCCGACCCGGGGGTGCTGCGATCTGCGACGCTGTCGCCACTTTCGAGGGCTGCTGGCAGGTCCGGCGGAGTGAAGAACCGCGCAGAGCTGAGCGGGACCTCGCCGTCCCTGGGGGGCTGCGCTCTGCGACCCTGGGGGGCTGCGATCTGCGACGCTGTCGCCGCTTTCGAACGCCGCTTTTGGGTCCAGCGGAGCGAGGCACCGCGCAGACCTGAGCGGGACCTCGCCGTCCCTGGGGGGCTGCGATCTGCGACGCCGTCGCCAGTTTCGAGGGCTGCTGGTGGGTCCAACAGACTGAGGCACCGCGCAGACCTGGGCGGGACCTCGCCGTCGCCAGGGGCTGCGATCTGTCGCCGCTTTCGAAGGCTGCTGGTGGGCCCACGGGAGCGAGGCGCCGCGCGGACCTGAGCGGGACCTCGCCGTCCCTGGGGAGCTGCGATCTGCGACGCTGTGGCACCCTCAAGGGGTCCAGCGGAGCGAGGCACCGCGCAGACCTGAGCGGGACCTGGCCGTCCTTGGGGGGCCTCGATCTGCGACGCTGTCGCCACTTTCGAGGGCTACTGGCGGGCCCACCAGGCTGAGGCACCGCGCAGACCTGAGCGGGACCTCGCCGTCCCCGGGGGGCTGCGATCTGCGACATTGTCGCCACTTTCGACGAGGGCTGCTGGTGGGTCCAGCACCGTGCAGACCTGAGCGGGACCTCGCCGTCGCTGGGGGACTGCGATCTGCGACGCTGTCGCCAGTTTCGAGGGCTGCTGGTGGGTCCAACAGACTGAGGCACCGCGCAGACCTGAGCGGGACCTCGCTGTCCCTGGGGGGGCTGCGATCTGCGACGCTGTCGCCACTTTCGAGGGCTGCTGGTGGGTCCAGCGGAGCGAGGCACCGCGCAGACCCGAGCGGGCCCTCGCCGTCCCTTGGGTGGCCTCGATCTGCGACGCTGTCGCCACTTTCGAAGGCTGCTGGCAAGTCCGGCGGAGTGAAGAACCGCGCAAAGCTGAGCGGGACCTCGCCGTCCTTGGGGGGCTGCGATCTGCGACCCTGGGGGGCTGCGATCTGCGACGCTGTCGCCACTTTCGAAGGCTGCTGGTGGGTCCAGCGGAGTGAGGCACCGCGCAAACCTGAGCGGGACCTGGCCGTCCTTGGGGGGCCTGCGATCTGCGACGCTGTCGCCACTTTCAGGAGCTGCTGGCGGGTCCACCAGGCTGAGGCACCACGCAGACCTGAGCGGGACCTCGCCATCCCTGGGGGGCTGCGCTCTGCGACACTGTCGCCACTTTTGAAGACTGCTGGTGGGTCCAGCGGAATGAGGCACTGCGCAAACCTGAGCGGGACCTCGCCGCCCCTGAGTGGGCTGCGATCTGCGACGCTGTCGCCACTTTCAGGAGCTGCTTGTGGGTCAGCGTATCCCTGATGTGCCTGGTGTGTCTGCTGCCTGTGGTGTGAGTCGTGTGCCCAACGCGTTCGGTGCTCTGGTGGGCCTGGTGGGCCGGATGCGTTTGTTGTGCCAGATGTGCCACGTGTGCCAAATGTGCCCCGTGGTTATGGGCCGTGCCCAATGGGCCTCGCATGCTTGGTGTGTCAGTGTCTTTTGTGTTTGGTGTGCTTGGTGCGCCCCGTAACCCTGACGTGCCTGGTGTGTTTGGGGACTGTGATGTGCATCGTATGCCCGGTGCGTTCGACGTTCCTGAGAAGTTTGATGTGCCAGATCTCGGACCAAACGCGGGAACACCACGGGCACACCGCTTACATTGTCACTCTTTCTGGAACATCACCCTTTACAGGTGCGAGCTGCTAGGTCGGACATGGTTTTCCCCTACTACAATCGCACATCCCACACATTTTGGAACGCCGACGTTTCAAGCCCCTTGCCCGCCTTCTCCATTTGGACCTTGCCTTAGTGACTCACGGTTCCACTTAGCTGCTCATATATACCCCGCGTTTTCCGTTGATCGGGGACCTGCGAACCTCCCGAACGCCGCTCGCAGAAGTATATGCGTCCATGTCACGTCGTCGCCCTCTCGTCAAATCTCCCAAGCTACTCCTGCCCTGGGTACGTCGCCAGGGTAATTTGACCAGGCGATCGCACCAGTCCTTCTGCGACTCCAGCGAGGCCTGCAGTCTGCCGGTCTCCTTCGCGGCTGCCAACCGCCGCCGCTGCTCCTCCTCTAGGGCAACTACCATCGCGCGTCGCGCTGAGCGAAGCGCAATTCTCTTCGTGCTTCCGCGCCGCCCCCCCCCGAACAGGATGAGGGACTCGCGCCTCGCTCTGAAATCGCCCAGACACGCGATGCTCGAAGCGCGACGCGCGACTACCTTTGAACCCTCGTGGTGGCCCTATAGCTCCTGCACCAGGGCGACCAGCTCGCTCCTCGCCTGCTCTGCCGCCTCCTCCGCGGCCCGGGCGGCCTGCAGCTTCGCCTCCAACACGGCCACGCCGCGCCGCTCCTGTAGAAATTTGTTGTTTTAATGTTCCGGCGATGGCCCAGGTTATCCAGGGGAGTGAGTGAGGGGGGGAGGCGGATACCGATACCCAAACCTTTTCGCTTTGGGCAGGTGGGCAGGGCCCGATAACCGGGCGGTGGTCGCCGGATCCATAAAAAGCACCTTCTAGGAGAAGGACAGCACGAAGAGGAAGGACGAGGAGGATGAGGAGGAGAAGACGGAGAAGCACCAGAGAACAGGAAGCGGCATAGGCACAGCCGTTCGAAGGCCCGCGCGGGCGGCTCCGGAGGCGCCGCCCGCGGGGGGGCCCAACGTCGACCCACGGGATCCACGTGGACGTTGGGACTATTTACTACCAATGTTTCTCCCGTCGCCTTTGCCAACATATTTTCTTACTCC
Source organism: Prorocentrum cordatum (assembly GCA_963575745.1). Lineage (NCBI taxonomy): Eukaryota > Dinophyceae > Prorocentrales > Prorocentraceae > Prorocentrum > Prorocentrum cordatum. Next base: position 968,555 of record CAUYUJ010007780.1, read on the forward strand.
TGTAACGCAACGCCGTAGATCATTCAAAGTTCCGAGCCTCTGTCTATACGGAAGCAATCTGTTGCACAGCTTGTTCTCTCTCTCTCTCTCTCTTTGGAGCTCCTGGGCCAGCGCCTCTGCCTGCGACGCCTGGGTCGCCTTGGAGTCTGCCCGCGCCTGCTCCATGCGCTCTAGCCTCAGCTCTGCCCGCTCTAGGTTCCGGCGCTCCTCCGCGAGCTGGTGCTCCGCGGCCGCGGCCCGCTCAGAGAGCTGCCGCTCTCGCTCCTCTGGTTGGGAAGCGACACGGAGGGGAACAGACCTGCGACGAAGCTTCGAGACACACTCGCGATAGAGCCCGTGACCGCCCCCCCTCCCCCCCCGCCTCGCTGGCGCCGTCCGGGATTAAGCTATTCTCAAATAACCTAAGACGGCGCGGGCACGAATCGTGACGTGACTGGCCCTTTCCCCTCACCCCCCCTCCTCGCCCCGTCCCAGTCATGCCCGTTACCGCCAGGGGATGAAAAACGGGCTCTAGGACTTCGGACGTTTCTTAAGTTCTCGGCGGGATTGCAGCCTCGGCAGCTGCGCCTTGCCGAGAGCGTTCTGCGGTCCCCGATCGTCCCGAACGGCCGCCAAAGGCCAGAGTAGGACCCTACGTAAACCACCAGTGGGCCAGCTTAGGGCGAGAAGCATCGATCGGGAATCGGCGATGCATCGCCGACAGGTTGGCGACCAACGGGCGACAGGTCGATGCATCCCCTCTAGAGCCTACATCCCCTTCCTAAACGTTGCCCCTGATCAGTGGTAAAAAATATTTCCCTGGACCTTTCCTGGGGTGCATTCAGGCCCGAATTTCGAAGCGTATCCAGCTGTGGCCACGAGATCAACCCGAGACGACCAAAAACCTCCAGAGAGCGAATCTCGAACGTGAAACCTCGGAGCCTGTCCCCGCTAACGTTGCCCCTGATCCTCCTCGCGCTCGAGCATGGTCTGCAGCCCGGCCATGGCGGAGTTCGCTACGCTGGCCGCCTGCAGCGAGGCCTCCAGCGAGTCGCGCTCCGCGGCGGCACGGTCCAGCTCGGCCTGGGACAGGAGCAGCCTCTTCTCGGCAAGGTCCACCTTTCGGGAGAGGTGAAGTCCAGATGGAGTCCCAGCAGACATAGTGCCTTGGCTCAAACTGAACTCAGGGACAATAAGAAACCTTACGATGAGAGATCTAAGCTTTTATGTTTCCTCAGGCGCTGAGATGGCTACGTGTGTGGGTTCCCAGGGTCGTCGGGGGAGAAGCAAATTCAGTTGGGCACCTGCACGCATGCCTGTCTCTTAGTGGGTGTTCCGGCTGTAGGGGGATAAATCCAGTTGGAGGCCCACTTGATGGTGCGGTGGGCCATCGGGCCCCTGTCGGTGATCAGTGGGCGATTAGGGATCAATGCGCCCCCTCCCCAGCCTTGGGCCTCCCCCCCTCCCCAGTGGTTTTCGGGATATGAATTGAGACTCCAACGGCCGTCCGGGACGGTCCAGGCATCCCCCGAACGCTCGCGGCGGGGCGCGCCCGCCGGAAGGCACCCCGAGGCCGCAAAACCGCCGAGAACCGACAAGAGCCGAGGAAGTCGCCCGATAACGTCAAACTTCGGGCTGCACTGGCGCCGCTCGGGGCCTTCTGCCTCTCCGCGGCCAGCACGGCCTCCGTGCGCTCGGCCTGCTCGGCCAGCTGGGCCTGCAGCTCCTCCAGCCTTGGCCGCTGCTGATTAGAGGGGCGATGAGTGTCGATGTCTGGGACCAGGTCTCCAAGCGTGTTGCCACCGCTTGGGGGGCGCATCTTGTGCTTGCCCCGGCTCCCGCAGGCCTTCCGCCAGCGGAGAGGATCTCGTTCTACTTCCGCTGCCTTCCGCCGCCTTCCGCCGAGGAAGAGATGGCAAGTCCTTCGGTCCTCAAAAGCGACGCCCTTTCTTGAACACCTCAAACGAGGGGTGGGGGGTGGGCGGGGGGGAGATACGTGAACCTGTCGTGCCCCTTTTGGGCCACAGAGGTTTCTTTTCGGTGCGCGAAAGGTGCACCTCTTCTGCAACCTCCGACTCATCGCCCCCCCATTGCGCAACGCCCGACAGCCTGGCGGAGTCCAGGCGCCAGCCCTGCTCTCGTGCCAGGGCTTGCGCGCTGAGCGCCTGGGCGCTCTCCTGCGCCTCCTCGCAGCAGAGCAAACAGCTCCGTAAGCATAAACTTCCGGAGGCCCGCGCGGATAAATTTGATCGACGTTGGACACCTCTCCCCGGCGCGCGAGCGCGCCAGGGGCGGCGCAGGAGGCGCCACCCAGGAGGTCACAGCACCGATCCCAGAAGTCCGCGCGGAGCTCTGGCAGCTTAATGTCGTTATGCTGTTTCTCTTCTTCGGCTCCTGCAGCTTCGCCAACGCCTGGCCCAGCTGCTCCTCCAGCTGCTGGGTTCTGTCGTTGGAGGCCTTGTCGGCGGCGGCCTCATCCGAGGCGAGCTTTTTGCTCGAATCTACCGCCTCGGCCAATTCGCGCTGCAGCTCCTGCACGCGCTCTGCCAGCGAGTCGCGCTCCTCCATACCCTTCTCCACCACGGCCAGCTTTGCTTCTAGCGCGGCCCGAGCGCGCTCGGCCTCGCGCACCTGTTCCAGCGCCTGTTCGAAGTTCCGCTGGTCAGCAAGCAGCTGCGCCTCCGCCTTGAGTGCGCGGTCCTTCGTGGAGTCGCCAGCCGCGCACGCAGCGCTCAGCTCCTGCATCGCCTGCTCGTACTCGCACTGCACCTCGCAATTACTGGCGGACAGCGCCGCGAGCTGCTCCCGCAGGAGGGCCAGCTCGCCGCCAGACGACTGGATGCTGGCGAGCTCCTTCTCGGCCTGGGAGAGGCGAGCCTCCAACTCGGCAGCCTGCCTTTCGGAGGCCCCATGGTCGGCCGCCAGCTCCTCGTAGGCGAGCTGGGCCTTCCGCGCCTGCGCGCGCTCCTGAGCGTCGCTTGACCGATGCCTATTCCCACTGGCGTGGCCTTGGCCACGCCAGTCGATTTGCCCACCCAGGTGAGGATAGATGGTCCAGGACCCGGCCACGCTGCCCCGATGCTGATGGGATCGCCCCCCTTCCCCCCGATGGCCAGACCCTCCGTGTGAGTGTGGTGATGTGCTGCCGTGCCGCCCGCCACGCCCCTATGGGTGCGGTGAAGAGCTTTGGTGCTCCATGGAGCAATGGAGCGGGATGGATGCACCCCTCCGGGGTCTTGGCCTCCAGGAGAGGTCCAGAGGTTGCCCCTGTCGTCGTCGTCGTCGTCGTCGTCGTCGTCGTCGTCGCCGTCGTCGTGGGCCCGCGGGGCCCTCGGACCCATCCCATCGGAGGGGTGTCCCTCGGGAGCGGATCCCGCGAACATCCTTCGGGTCTCGCGGTGGGAGGGTGGGCTGGTGGAGCTGAGATCGCATGGCCCAGTGTGGATGGGGATACGCTCGGAAATTATTTTCAACATAACGACCGAAACGCTCGGAGAAAAGCCAGTCCCGAGCGAAACCTGGGCTTTCTAAAGTTAGACGATGCTGTGCTCCTGCTCCAGCTCCGCCTCGGTGTGCGCGGCAAACGCCTTGAAGTCCAGGGCGATGGCCCGGCTCTCGCGAAGCCCCCTCTCCGCGGCCTCGAGCTCAAACTCGAGACCCGCCTGCGAGGGGCATACTCAAAGGGGTAAAGCATCGAGTTGAAAACAGTGATGCGTCGCCCGATAGATCGGCGACAGGCCCCTTAATAGCGAATTCGGACGTTCCCCTGGCGGGGTGGGCCATCGGGCCCAAGGCGGCGATCAATGGGCGATTGCGGGTCGATGCGCCCCCTCCCCCCCCTGAGCCGATCCCCCTCCCCAAGTTGTGTTCGGGCCATACCTCGGCTCTCTGGCGGCCGTTCGGGACGATGCGGGCACCCCTGGAACGCTCCCGGCGAGGTGCACCCGCTGGAAAGCCCCCCGAGACCACAACACCGCCGAGAACCAACGAAACCCTCCGAAAACGGCGAACTTCCAGAATCCCCGAACTTGGACCCTATCCTCCCTCGGATCCCATTCCCCTGCCCCCGAGCCTGGCGGGCGCAGGCCTCGCGGAGCAGGTCCTGCGCCGCCTGGTAGCTGCCGTCCAGGTCCAGGAGCTTCTCCCGACGTCTCACCTCCTCCTCGTACGCGGCCTCGAGGAACGCCCGGCTGACGTCATCCTGCGAACCTGAGGAGGCAACTCCTCGGAGGTTTTCGTCGGAACAATTCGGGCGTGTACTTAGCCCGATTACAAGGGCCACTGTGCCGGATATAGGCCGGAGTAAGCCCGGGATTGGGTCGGATTGAACACGGGTTAGTCGGATTAAGCGGGATTAAGCCATATGAAGCTGGCCAAAGCCAGATTAGGTCAGGTTTCGACCGGGGCGCCGATTGCGAATCTAACCTCACAGGAATTGCATCCGAGCGAACCCATGAGACGATCCCTGGTGGCATCGTCCTGGTACAGTGCCGCCAGCCTCACCTCTAGGAAGGCCTTGCCCCGCTCCGCCTCTGCGACGCTCTCCAACGCCTCGCGGAGGCCAGCGGACAGGTCCCTGCAGTCCGCCGCCTGCTCTTCGGCGGTCCTGCGCTCCGCCTGCAGCTCCGCCTCGAGCTGGGACGTCCGCTGATGGGCGGTGCCCGCAGCCCCCAGCTCGCTCTCTGCATGCCGCAGCTCGCTCTGCAGTGCAGCCATGTCCGCGGCGGCGTCGCTGAGCCGGCGCTTCAGGTCCCGCCGCACCTCTTCCAGGTCGAGCAGCTGGGTCTGCTGGACGACGGCCTCCTCCGCCCTCCTGAGCGCGGCGTCCTTAGAGGAAGGATGAGGTAGGGGGACGAGGAGGAGGAGGAGGAGGAGGAGGAGGAGGAGGAGAAGGACGAGGAGGAGGAGGAGGAGGCGGAGGCGGAGGCGGAGGAGGAGGAGGAGGAGGGGTGGGGAAGAGAACGAACGTCGAAGAATGTCATAAACGCCTCCCGTAAGGCGACGGTGCCCCAGTCCGGCGCTGTCGGTGGCGTTACGCCCGCGACACGAGAGGAGACGTCAAAGGGGCCGTTAGGCCGCAGGGCCCCAGTACAATATTATGTTCAAGCCTTGTTTTGATCAACTCTCGGGCGGAACAGCCCTTCCGAGGGTTTCGAAATCAAGTCGAGATCGATTTTTGTTAAAGGATGTCTTGAGCGGAGGCGCCATTTCGAAATCGAAGCAGAAAGGTTCCGAATTCTAGTTTGGAGAAGGAGCGCCATTTCGAAATCAAACCCAAAAGTTTTGACATCGTTCGAAATTGTTGTTGATGCTATTTCAAATAATAACCGCACTTTCGAAATGTCAGACGGCGTGGCTGGTTCGAAACGACGGTTTCGCTTGAGACTTCATCAAAAGCAAACCCGAACGATTTCGAAACTTTCGGGTTCGATTTCGAAATGGCGCTCCTGCCAAAGACTTCCTCCAAACTAGAATTCGGAACCTTTCTGGTTCGATTTCGAAATGGCGCCCCCGCCCAGGACTTCCTCGAAAATAGAGGTCGGCACTTCTTCAGCTCGAATTCGCAGTGGCGCCCCCGCCTAAGACGTGTCCTGGTGGACGAACGAAGCGGGTCAAAACTTCCGCAGCGCCGATGTATGCATAAACGCTCGAGGCTTCGTGCGGATCTCTTGGGTCTGTGGTGGACACCACCAGGTGGCATCTCCAGCGCCGCCCCTGGCGCGCCGAAAGCGCGCCAGAGAAGGGTGAGGGGGGCACGCGCCACAGATCCGAAACATTCGCGTGGAAATCTAGACCCAAACACGTGATGTCCTGATTTGTCCAAAACGGGGTCCCCGGAAGTCCCGACCCTCTGCCCACGGCCGGTGTTCCATCCCGAATCGTTTCTTTGACGGTCCCGGGGCCCGGTGAGGGCCCCCAGAGGCCGAAAATAATGAAACCACGAAACACGTACTGATTTTGTTCACGACGCGAGCATGTCTGGGACAGTTCTTGCTCATGTCAATCTTTCTCCCCCGAGTCCTGGCAGCGAGCCAGCTCCTCCCGGTGCTGCTGCCTGGCCTCTGCGAGCTCCGAGCGAAGCAGCCGCAGCTGCTGCGGGGCCTTCTCCGACTGAGGCGGCGTCTCGGTCGCCCCGGGCGAGGCGGACTTGCTGGAGGCCGAGACGCGCCGCACCGCTCCGTGGGGCCGCATCGACATGGGCGTGAGCCCCGTCGAGAGCTGCAGTTCAGCTTGCGGAGAGGCGGGCAGCATCGCCTACCCAGGGGGCGGCCGGCACGAGGGCAGCGAAGTTCGCGCTGCGCGAGGCGCGAACTTCACTTTGCGCACCACCAGACATTTTTGGCCGCTTTCGGCCCCGAGGGGCCCTCGTTGGGCCCTGGTGATTATCTAGAGATCTGAAACCACAATCTCTTCGTCTTTCCTGGCAGACTGGAACCGAGAAAGACCGGAAACTGTACTGCAAGTGCTGTGTCTGCAGCGTTTGTGCTCAGTGTGCCGCGATGGTGCAAAACAGTCGAGTCACATCCCTTACCCTACTCTCGTAGCTCCACGTTGGTAGCGCGGAGCGTGATTCTCTGTGCGCGAGGTGGCGCACATCGACTTCAGTCTCATCGGCGTGGTGACGCCGCTGACTTTCAACCATCTGCAACACTGGTAGTCCTGCTACGTCTTCGTCGCCATGGCCGACTCCGAAAACCAGAACGGTGCCGTCAGGAGGTTCTCGGGTGAGCAGCCCAAAGGGGTACAAGGCATGGAGGAAGTGGGCGCGGGCATGGATCAAGTCAAAAAACATAAATGAGGACGCGCGAGGTTCAGCCTTGATCACCCTCCTGACCGGTGCAGCGTTCAGGGACATCCAGGACGTCGAGGACGACCTCATCGAGCAGCCTGGCGGGGAGGACATGATCTTCGCCATCCTGGACGACAGGTACCCCGACCTTCCGGCATCGGACAAGCTGGGCGAGGTGATGCGTGCTTGTCTGCGCCTGAGGACCCAGAAGCATGAGGAGGCCAGCACCTACCCAGCACGTACCAGGGCCATCTTCGCCGACGCCGAACAGGAGGGCATCGTCTTGCCCGAGACCGCCCGGGGCATCATGTTGCTCGTGGGCTGCCACCTGGACTCGGAGAAGGAGGCGGTCGTCATGGCTGCTGCTCATGGCTCCTGGCGGGAGCCAGACGTCGCCCGGGCCTTGAGGACGACGTGCCGCAGCGGTCTGGGAAAGATGTCTGCGAGTGGTCACAGCAAGGTCTTCGTGGCCGAACAGGAGCTCAACGATGACGCGATCACCGAGGGCGACGACTGCGATACATAATGTGAAGCGCTACGAGCCGACCATGGAGTCCACGATGAAGACGACCCACCGGCTGATGAACGCGATCTCATCGACGCCTTGACCTCTTGGAAGGAACAGCGGAAGCTTCACGGTACGGTCAAGTTGGGTCGCGAGTTCGCGAAGCCGAATTTGGAGGCCTACCGTCCACGGGTGAGGCGCCACAACTGCAAGAAGGTGGGTCCCTTCCAGAGTCCTCGCTCGTCCGAGCCAACGAAGCCCAAAAGCCAATTCTTCGTCGTGAAATGCATGTACAACACAACGGCGCCGAGGCCTGTCAAGCCCATCGGGAACCAGACCTTGGACGCGATCCTCAGCGCAACGATCCAGAAGAACCTTTTCACTAGGGCAGGCGACGAGGTCGAGCAGGCGGGTTGCTGAAGCATGGGTCCTGCGTGAATCGCGAGTAAGTCTCGAGCGATAGCGCGATTCCCAAGTAAATCGTGAGAGAAAAGCCAGCGTGGGCCACGAAGGACTACAATCCGAGGCCACAGAGGGCAGCGACGGGGCCGCCGAGGGCAGCACTGGGGCCGCGAAGGGCAGCGAGGGGGCCACAAAGGGCGACAGCGGGGCCACGTGGGGCATGCATGCGGGGCCACGACGGGCGCCAGCGAGCGGGGGCCACGAATGGCATTCGCATCCGGGGACACAAAGGGCGACAGCGGGGCCACTGAGGCAGCAAAGGGGCCACGAAGGGCGGCGGGGGGGCCACGAAGGGCGACGCCGGGTATACGAAGGGCATGCGTATGGGGCCATGACGGGCGCGTGCGAGCGGGGGCCACGAAGGGCGTATAATGCGGGGCCACTGAGGCAGCGACGGGGCCACCGAGGGCAGCAACGGGGCCACGCAGGGCAGCGAGCGAAGGCGGGCGAAGGGCAGCGAGCGGCGACTGCAGTCCCTAACGGGCTGGTCGGCCGGATCGGAGCCCTCAGATCGAGAAGGATGCGCTCCTCTCGTCTACTCCAGGTCATGCCATTCACGATTTGGGCTCTAGGTACCGCGACCTTCGATCAACATTGTCAGCGGCTACGGCAAGATAGTAGACTGCAACCTGCGTATCTCCCCGACGCCCCGAAGGTAGCCTTCCGCTGCGGGAACGATGGCAGTCAGGCGTCAGCGAGCGAGGCGCTGCTGCCGAGCGGGATTCAGGGCAGGAGCGCGGTGACGAAGTGGTCGTTGGTGCCAGGGTCGGCACCCTTCCTCATGTCCAAGCAGCAGATCAAGGCCATGAAATCTCATATCGACACTGCCAGGGACACGGTCACCATCTGCGACCTGCCAGACCGCCGACTCGGGACAGGAGCTGGCGGCCACTTCGTACTTTCTCTCACGGAGTTCGGCCCCAGGGGTTTCAGCGTCGATCTGAACCCGATCGTCGACGATCCAGAGGTCACCATATACATTGCGGTTGCCGCGACCGAGAAGCAGCCGAACGTGATCCTGGCCGCTGAAGGATCAGCAGGCGACGTTGAGGACATGACCGTGTGCGTTCGAGCTGGAGGTCCACCACCACCCCTTCAACGGGGAGCTGGAGACGGTGCTCGCATCATTCTCGGCGACAGCCTGGACGGATGCCTTGCGACGGTAGCTCCAGCAGTTCTCGAGTTACCTCCAGCTGACCTCAAAGAGCCAGCATCTGGATATGCTGAGAGGCTTGTCGCCCAACAATATCCGCTCCTCGTCGCCAACCCCGACCCAGGTCCGAAGCCCGAGGGTCAGGAGAGGCCCGACACTGGCGCCGATAGTGATCTTGGGGCCCCTGGGAATCTGGAACAGAAGGTCAGCGAACCCGAGGAGGTACATCCTCCATCAGAGGATGCTACTGGTCAGCTCACCCGCCGACAGAGGCGACGACTGGTGAAGGACATAGCGCAAGTCACCGCTCAACTGCGACGTGCTGGCCGTTTCGAGCTGTTCAGCCCCGAGCGCGTGGGCCCGATCGCCGAGCTCAAAGGTCTGGCCCCATCAAGGCTCTCGATCTCACCACTGGCTGGGACCTTCTGCGCGCAGATCACCGTCGAGAGATGTGGCGACAACTTCGTGAATATCAGCCTGATTGGGTTGCCATGTCGCCACCCTGCACGTTGTTCAGCATCCTGCAGTACATGAACAAGCAGAGGGACTCACCCATGTACCAGCAACGTCTAGCACGAGCTCGACTCCTAGTACGGCTCTGTGTTCAAGTTGCGGAACACCAACTTGATCACGGTCGTGACTTCTACATCGAGCAACCGCGGTCGGCGCAGTCGTGGAACGGGCCAGCGATGATCAAGCTGATAGGTCAGTACCGCGTGTTTGGGACTGTTGGACATGATTGTCAGTACGGCTATCGCGATGCGGTAAGTGGCAAGCCCTACCAGAAGGCTTTCAGGTTCGTCACCTCGAGTCCCGTGCTGGCTCAGGCCCTGTCTAAGCGATGCCCTGGCGACCACCACCACGAGACGATCCAAAGAGGAGCTGGAGGTGAACGGCCGAGCGCTGCATCACAGCGTTACCCACCTGGCCTAGTTCGTGCCATCGTCAGCGGGATGTCCAAGGATATGTCAGTGCTGGTCTCTGAGGTGGAGGTTCAGAAGTCGCTGCAGGCGAGGGACGTGCTCTGACAAGGTGGGGTCGAAGTCCTCTTCCACGAGTCCCTGATGGCGGACGTCTTCGCATCGTCCAAGAAGCGTAAGAAATCCGTCGAGGACGTAGACGAGTCCCCCGAATCACCTGCTGAAGCTCGAGACCAACGTCGGAAGTTGGAGACGGCGGTTCGCAAGACACATGTCAATCTTCGTCACCCTGCGGTTGGCGAAATGGTACGCGTCCTCAAGCATGGCAACGCATCTGAGGAGGCCATCGCCATTGCCCCGGGCTTCCAGCGCGACGTCTGCGAGCAGAATCGAGCTCCCAAGCTCCCACGGCCAGCAACCGCCCCCAGGGACCTCCAGGTGCTGTCCGAGGTCGGCTTCGATGTCAAGGAGCTGCCGTATTACATCCCTGGGAAGACCTGGGCCGCGCTGAACGTCGTCGATGGCGCCAGCTCCCTTCAACAGATGACGCCGCTGGCTGGTAGCGAAGAGAAAGGCGAGACCCTCAGGAAAGCCTGGGACGTGGGCTGGCGACAGCCCTGCGGCGCACCGGCCAGGGCCAAGTGTGACTCGGCCCAGGCCAATACTGGCACCATCATGATGACCGAGGTTCTTGAATACGATGGCGTGGATCTCGATGTCATCCCAGGTGAAGCTCATTGGCCACTCGGAAGGGCTGAAAGGCATGGCTCCTGGTTCGCCAATATTCTGAGCAAGGTGATTGAGACCATCCAACCGAAGAATCACCAGGAGTGGGAGCAGTGCATCGTGGCGGTCTGCGATCAGAAGAACCGCCTCCTGAGGAAGCATGGCTACAGCCCCTATCAACATGTGTTTGGACGTGATCCTCCTCTTCCAGCCGACTTGCTCAAGGACTCGCCTGACGTCGTCGCGAACAGCCTGGCATTGCACAGCGACATCTACCAGCGGACCACTGCTGTTCGAGCCGCTGCTCGCATGGCCGTCCTGATGTACAGCGACGACGAGGCCGTGAGGACCGCCTTGGACGCCCGACCTCGACTACTTCGAGAATGTCGTGCAGGAGATCGGGAAGCCCAAGGCAAAGGTCGTCAGAAGGATGGTAAGAACAATGCGCGATGGCATGGAAGGGCCGCTGTCCTTGGCGAGGAGAACGGTCACTACTGGCTGTCCCTCGCAGGTACCTTGATTCGAGCTGCTCCTGAACATCTTCGACGAGCCATTCGGGGAGAGGAGTGGGCAGACTGGCATGTGCGTCAAGAGTTCAAAGCAGCCTAGGAGAAGTTCAAAGGAAAGCAGGGCAACTCGATATACGTGGACGCCCCTGTCGGAAACAAAGGACAGGAATCGTCTCCGCTCGGTGAGGATCATGTCATAGTTGTGCCAGCGCCTCTACCTGTCAATGCTGAGCGTGCTCCACTTCCTGAACAGCCTCTACGCGATGCTGAACCGCTGGATGATGTACCGGTCCCAGCTGTTGAAGACGGCGATCCTGACGTAGATCACGCAGCCAAGCGAAAGGCCGACGAGATGCACGAGCCAGGTGCGGTGGCCCAGCGTGTATTCGACACCGAGGGCAAGCCCCTGAGGCGACTTCGGGAGAAGACGGCGACGCCGTCTGGGGCTGCTGCATCATCGTCTCCACCTGGTGGATCTGAGGCCGATGTGGTTCCACTCTTGAACGCCGTTGGGACGGCTGACACCCCGATCCCCGATCAGGATGTTGAAGAGCTGCTGACGGAGGCCCAGATGGAGGACCCGGACGCGATCAACACTGCCGATGTCTGCCTGACCTCCATGGCGCGCACCGGCAACCCCTGCTACGAGGCGCTGCTGGCGAAAGGCCGCAAGGAGATCACCGAGAGGCTCCGACCCGACCTCATCGAGGATATCCTGAACGCGAAGATGACAGAGTGGCAGACCGTGGACCAAGAGAAGCATGCGGCGCGCGTGTGCAGTCTGAAAGAGTCAGGGGAGATCAAGCGGACCCGGCCTGACCGACTCGTCGACGCGCGCTTCGTCTTGACCGTCAAGTACGACCCCGACGGCAAGGAGTTTGTGAAAGCCCCCTGGGTCGCCACAGGCTTCAAGGACCCGGACGCTCTCAAGCTGGTTTACTGGGACCAGACAGCAGCTCCTACGATATCGCAGAATGCCTGGATGTTCGCTCTCCAACTTGCAGCATCGCATCGTAGGCAATTTCAATCGGAGACATCCAGGGCGCCTTCATGGAGAGCGATCCACTACAACGACCAGACGGACCTCCCTACGCGAAGCCACCGCCGGGAAGCCTTCCTGGACTTCACCCCGACCAGGGTGGAACTCGCACTTCCTATCTATGGTCTGGATGGCGCTCCCTGCCGCTGGTACTCGAAGATATCAGGTTGGCTCACGGATCAGGCCGCCCACGAGAACAGGGCGCGGACGAAGTCAAGACTGGACCCCTGCCTTTTCTTTCTCAGAGATGCTCGACAACAACTCTGTGGAATTTTTGTGGTTCGCATCGACGATGTGCTGATCGCCGGGAAGGTGACGACTTCAAAGAGAGGGTGCAGAGGCTGAAGGCGAAGTTGCCATTTCGCAAATGGGCCGTCGGCGAAGGTGAGTACTGCGGCATGTCTACTCCATCAGGATCCGAAGACGCTCGACATCTCTGCCCTCCAAAACCTCGCCCTGCCAGGAGCTGAAGCCAGTTGCAGTCCGACGACGGGTTGCTGATAGTGAACCAGCCACCGAAGCTGAAGTTGCTGGGCTTCGACGTCGACTTGGTCAAGGAGGCTGGCTCTGCAGTAAAACGCGACCTGACACCGGCGTGCAGGTATCTCAAGGCCAGCAAGTACTACCTCGACCAACAGTGGGTCAGATCAGACGAACCAACGCACTTGCTCGGCGGCTACTTCAACATAAGGATTTTACCCTGGTCGTGAAAAGTATTCCACCTCAGGACCTGTTTCTGAACGCTGCCAAGAACGGAAATCAGAGGGGCTACGTCCTGGGTTTCGCGCCTCGCGAGATGGCGGAGGGCAAGCAGTCACCTTGGAGTCCTGCCGCCTGGCGTTCGTATCGTCTTAAACGTGTGGTTGACTCTACCTTGGCAGGTGAGACGCAGGCCCTGTCCGACAGCATCGGTCACCTGAAATGGTTGCTATGCCACCTATCTGAGGCCCTCTCCGCGGACTTCGACATCAAGAGGCGGGAGCACTGGCCTAGCCGACACCCATGCTTGGCGGTCACAGACTGCAAGAGCGTGTACGACCACATCACAAGAGCCTCCTCGCCGTCCACGGTTGGAGATCGTCGCATGGCGGTAGACATGGTTGTTGTTCGGAAGGGCTTGTCTCGTTCGGCAACGAGGCTGCGATGGGCTCCCACAGACCGGCAACTGGCGGATGGGCTGACGAAGGACTCTGCGGAGCCGTGTGACTTGCTCATGGGCGTCATCAGGACGGGCTGCTACCAGATCTTGGAGGAGAGCCTCATGCTGGACCTGGCCAAGAAGGAACGACAGCAGAGGAAGTCCACCAAGTGCTGATGCATTGCCGCAGAGGGTGACTGAGCTTCTTCAGTCGTGTGCAGTTTGTTGTTCGCAATTTACCTGCATGTGCGTTTTGGACTGTGGGTGCAAAGTTGCGACGAGTGTGTCTACTCGTGCAGGGGAATCAACACCGATCACAAGCACCTCTCTACCGTAGTTTGTGGCTCAAGCGGTTCAGGTACTCCGTGTACGTCTATAACCACTGCACTTTCATTCCGAGGGAATGGTGCACTTTGTGGCTTCTGGAGATCACGACTCGTGCCGCACGTCCTTGGCCACCTTGGGTTACGTGTCTGCTGCTGGGGCTGCAGCTCACAACAAGTCGTCCACCAAGGTGAAGATTAATGCAGGCATCTTGGTGGGCCCCAATTATGACAACCAGACGCAGCTGAGATCACGTTGGTCGACCTCGAGAGCCGTTTCACACTTTATCTCGAATCTGGTGATGAGAATGCGTTCGCTGGGGCTCCCGTTGCTGCTAACCTCGCCGCTGAGGCGGTGAAGGACCCGACAGGTCATGACTACCAGGTGCTCTCTTCCACCGAGGAGGCCTTGGCGCAGACTGCGAAGCAGGAGGTGGACATCAAGGGCTCGGACAGTCACGGGTTCGAGCGGGTTTCGTCGCCTTGGGTATCTCGTCGTATGGCTTTGTCGTCTGAGCCGGAAGTCCTCATGGGTGAGATCCTGCAGGAGGCCCGCACTAAGCTGAACGACTACCCCGAGCTGTACCATCGCCTGCGGTCGATCATGATCAGGGGCTTCTCCAGCTCCATTGAAGATGGCTTCGACACGTCTCCATTGGTAGTTCCCCCACAGGATGCCAAGGCCGTGAGGCAGCCGAAGTCTTGAGCCTTGGAGATCGAGCAGAACACGCTGCTGCTACTGTAGCTCGTGAATAACGACCAGGTGGGCAGCCCCACCTCTTGATCGTCCTCTTTCTCTTCCTCCTCCTCGTTCTATCTCTGTTTGCAGTCAGTGTGTGTGTGTGTGTGTGCTTCTTGAGTTTGGCAAGTTCTTTTTGAAGGGACGCGACCCTGGGGAGTCCTCCATGTTTTGCCGCCTGCTCAGGAAATCTCGAGGACCGTGTAAGTTCTGGGAATGGCGATCTAGAGATCTGGAACGACAGTCCTTTCGTCTTTCCTGGCAGTCTGGAACCGAGAAAGACCGGAAACTTCACTGCAAGTAGTTACTGTGTCTGCAGCGTTTGTGCTCAGTGTGCCGCGGTGGTGCAAAACAGTCGAGTCACATCCCTTACCCTACTCTCGTTGCTCCATACCCGGGACCGTCAAACAAAGACTCGGGGTGAAAAACTTGACTTTCGGGGACCCCGTTTGGAGAAGATCTAGCTATCGCATGTCTGCGGCCGATTTCTCCCGCGCCGGGAGGCGCCGAGGAAAGCGCCCGTCGGCGTGGCCAAAACCTGCTACACGCAGCATGCCCAGTTTTCCCGGTCCCCCTCCCTCCCCCCCTTGTGCCCGACTTGAGCCTGTTGGTCGTAGCCCAACGGGGTGCTGGTGGCAGTCGAAGGGGTCTCCTTCACGACCTCGCGCTTCGGCTCAGGGGGCGCCGCCTCGGAGGCCACAGCGGCTGGCGTGGCAGCGCCCGACACCACTGCCAGGGCGTCTGGCGGCTCCTGCGCAGCCCCCAGCGCCCGGTTGCGCAGGCTCGTCAGGTAGCCGTCGCCACGGAGGCGCTCGATGGACCTTTGGAGGCAACTTCTTGGAGATCTTCGTTAGAAAAACATAAAGAACCATTGACCCAGAGTCATTGGACCGGATTAGCGGGGGATTAAACCGAATCCACGGGATTAAGTCAGACTGAACGGGATTTTGCCAGATTATGCCGACTTTCGACCATGGATGTTATACCAGGGATCTGGATTGAACCTCCAAAGATGCTGAATTGAACTATATAGGAGTTGCATCCGGATGGACCGTATCTTGAGGTAGTGCGTGGGCAGCACGACCTCGGCTGGGTGCTCCCACATAGACTCGAACGTCTCGCGGTGGCAGAAGTACTCCCTCCCGTTCTCGTGCTTCACGGAGTACCACTTCGCGAGCTCCTGTTTCGCCTCCGACTGCCAGGTCTCCAGCAGAGCTGCAATCGTCGACTCCCTGAGCTCGGTGGGGAACGTCAGGCACATCCGGCAAACGCCCGCGAGCTCCCTCAGGGGTGCCTCCAGCGGATGCGCCCAGGTGCTCTGGCCGGTGGACCGCTGCGCGAAGAAGATCCGACCCTCCGAGTCCCGCGCCATGTGCCAGGGCGAAGGCAGAGGCGCCTTCGAGAGGGCGTCACTGAGAAATCGCAGTACCACTTC
Source organism: Prorocentrum cordatum (assembly GCA_963575745.1). NCBI lineage: Eukaryota > Dinophyceae > Prorocentrales > Prorocentraceae > Prorocentrum > Prorocentrum cordatum. The sequence continues at coordinate 984,273 of CAUYUJ010007780.1, forward strand.
CTCGCCGGGGAGCGTCACGATGCCGAGCGACCTGTTAGGCAGGTGGTAGTGGGGGCGGCCTCAATGGGGGGTGAAGCAAAGTACCCCAAATGGGCCCTTCTTCACCCCCATGTAAGTCACTCCCCACTAACCACCCGTCCGAACCTGACGTACTCTATCCGCTCCTCCGGTGTCCAGGATGCCTGCGCCTGCGCCTGCGCCTGCGTCGCCCCCGGGGTCCCGCCCTGCTTTCCCGGGTGCCCGCCCTGCCTCCGCCGCCAGGATGCCTGCGACCCTTTGCTGATCTGCGTCTGGCTCGGGCTGGGAGCGGCACTGCCCTGCCTCCCCCGAGCCCAAGGTGCCTGCGACCCCTTGCTGATCTGCGTCTGGCTTGGGCTGGGAGCGGCACTGCCATGCCTCCCCCGAGCCCAAGGTGCCTGCGACCCCTTGCTGATCTGCGTCTGGCTTGGGCTGGGAGCGGCACTGCCCTGCCTCCCCTGGGCCGAGGAGGACGGCGTCCACTTGCCGATCTGCGTCTGGCTCGGGCTGGGGGCAAGAGGCTGCGGGGCCTAAAAGAAGAAACAACGGCATAAGCATCAACTGTCCGAGCTCCGCGCGGAATTTTTGCATCGGCGCTGGCACCCCCTAATCACCTGTCACCTGGCGCGCGGAGCGCGTCAGGGGCGTCGTCGGAGGCGCCGCCAGAGGGGCCCAGCGCCGATCCAAAAAGTCCGCGCGGAGCTCGGAGAGTGCACGCTTAAGCCGACGTCTCTTCTTGGGCGACCTCCCCTCTCGTATGGTGGTTCACGAACGCTACCCGCTCATCCTCGCTCCAGGACGAGGTCGACACCCTGTTCGTGGGCGTCTGCGCCGACATCGGCTGCCCCACCCACGCAGCGTGCTGGCTCTGTCTCGCAGGGGCGGTGCCTCCCTCGGCAGACTGCCCGCTCGCGACGGGCTGCTCCCGAGCACCCGCGGCCGCGCCGACGGAGCCGTCGGCGCCCCTGGCGTTGATCTGCGAGGCACCGTATGCGCCAGAGCCGGCCGCGAAGGCGTGCCTGCCCTGCGCGTGCTGGATCCCCGCCTGGCGCCTGTCGGCGGCGTCGTGGCCATCCATGGCCACGCCGCCGTGCCCTCCTGCGGCGCCGCCGCCCGCCTGCGGCGCCGCCTCCCTCTCCGCTCCGGGCGCCTCCAGAGAAAACCTCGGGAAGGGCGCCAGGGTGCAATCCTCGCGGAGGCAAGGGGAAGCCACGGCGTTGGCACGCTCAGGGGGGCGTTCGAGCCAGAGCGGTGTTACAGGGCAGGGCGAAGAAGATGGGGGAGGAGGGCGAGGAGAAAACGGAAACATCACGAGGAGGAAGCAAAGGGCCATCTGGCCCTTGCCCCCCGCGCCCCTGCGCGCGGCCGCGACCGGCTGCGCGTGTACCATGTCTACAACAACTTCTGCGTGCACGACTTGTTTCACCTGTGCGCGATCAACTGCGACTACAACAACATCCGTCAGTGGGACAACATCCGCGAGAAGGAGAATTACCGCGACTCTAACATCGACTACCAGTTGTTGAACCACAGGGCTACGATACTTACCCACTTATGTAGGGACGTTCTGACAAGAATGCCGACACTATGCACGCATAGACGGACGTGGGCGCGAACAAAAGCGGCCCAAACAAGAGTGGGGTACACCGTCAGGCATGGGATACAGCCTCGACCCAACGACATCGTTATCATTGCTACGACCGCCCTCGCGAAAGCGTCCAAGCACGAGCTGCGTATCAGGCAGTCCCAATGCGGGAACGAGCTGCGTAAACAGGCAGCCCAAGTGCGAGTATGAGCTGCGCAACAGGAAGCCCAAGGACGAGTACCACCACCATTACGAAACCAAGTACGCCCCCAAGACCGACACCAGGAATGACACGACCGAGCAGCCCGAAAGGGGTACTAAGTACGTCGTCGTGGAGGTACCGGTGGACGAAGGCCGCGCCGCCCACGACGAGTACGACTACGGCCGCGCAGCCTACGACCAGTGCGACTACGACGACTTTTTCGATGGCAACCTGTACTCCTACGAATCCCAGTGCTACTCCGGCTTCCAGAACGTGGACACCAGAAGTGCTCCTGCCGAGCTACAAGAGCCACCAACAGAGCCACGAGAGCCACAAGCTGAGCTACGAGGACCGAGAGCTGACCTACGTGAGCCACATGCAGGGCTAAGAGAGACCCACCAGCTGAGACACGAGGGCCGCCAGCTCAGATACGAGGATCACCAACAGAGCTACGTGGACTACCAGGTGAGCTACGGGAGCCACCTGCTCAGCTATGAGAGCCACGGGCAGAGCTTCGAGAGCCATCGGCAGCCCCACGAGGTCCACCTAGAAAGCCACGAAAACCACAACCTAAGCTCCGTGGGCAACGAGCAAAGCAACTACATCCACCAGCAGAGCAAACAGGGCCACCGAGGGCCTTTCCAGGACCACAACCTGAGCTACGAGGAAGACAGGCACAGCTACGTGAGCTATCAGAAGTGCTCCTGCCGAGCTACAAGAGCCACCAACAGAGCTACGAGAGCCACAAGCTGAGCTACGAGGACTGAGAGCTGACCTACGTGAGCCACATGCAGGGCTAAGAGAGACCCACCAGCTGAGACACGAGGGCCGCCAGCTCAGATACGAGGATCACTCACAGAGCTACGTGGACTACCAGGTGAGCTACCGGAGCCACCTGCTCAGCTATGAGAGCCACGGGCAGAGCTTCGAGAGCCATCGGCAGCCCCACGAGGTCCACCTAGAAAGCCACGAAAACCACAACCTGAGCTCCGTGGGCAACGAGCAAAGCAACTACATCCACCAGCAGAGCAAACAGGGCCACCGAGGGCCTTTCCAGGACCACAACCTGAGCTACGAGGAAGACAGGCACAGCTACGTGAGCTACCAGAAGTGCTCCTGCCGAGCTACAAGAGCCACCAACAGAGCCACGAGAGCCACAAGCTGAGCTACGAGGACCGAGAGCTGACCTACGTGAGCCACATGCAGGGCTAAGAGAGACCCACCAGCTGGGACACGAGGGCCGCCAGCTCAGATACGAGGATCACCAACAGAGCTACGTGGACTACCAGGTGAGCTACCGGAGCCACCTGCTCAGCTATGAGAGCCACGGGCAGAGCTTCGAGAGCCATCGGCAGCCCCACGAGGTCCACCTAGAAAGCCACGAAAACCACAACCTGAGCTCCGTGGGCAACGAGCAAAGCAACTACATCCACCAGCATAGCAAACAGGGCCACCGAGGGCCTTTCCAGGACCACAACCTGAGCTACGAGGAAGACAGGCACAGCTACGTGAGCTACCAGAAGTGCTCCTGCCGAGCTACAAGAGCCACCAACAGAGCCACGAGAGCCACAAGCTGAGCTACGAGGACCGAGAGCTGACCTACGTGAGCCACATGCAGGGCTAAGAGAGACCCACCAGCTGGGACACGAGGGCCGCGAGCTCAGATACGAGGATCACCAACAGAGCTACGTGGACTACCAGGTGAGCTACCGGAGCCACCTGCTCAGCTATGAGAGCCACGGGCAGAGCTTCGAGAGCCATCGGCAGCCCCACGAGGTCCACCTAGAAAGCCACGAAAACCACAACCTGAGCTCCGTGGGCAACGAGCAAAGCAACTACATCCACCAGCAGAGCAAACAGGGCCACCGAGGGCCTTTCCAGGACCACAACCTGAGCTACGAGGAAGACAGGCACAGCTACGTGAGCTACCAGAAGTGCTCCTGCCGAGCTACAAGAGCCACCAACAGAGCCACGAGAGCCACAAGCTGAGCTACGAGGACCGAGAGCTGACCTACGTGAGCCACATGCAGGGCTAAGAGAGACCCACCAGCTGAGACACGAGGGCCGCCAGCTCAGATACGAGGATCACCAACAGAGCTACGTGGACTACCAGGTGAGCTACCGGAGCCACCTGCTCAGCTATGAGAGCCACGGGCAGAGCTTCGAGAGTCATCGGCAGCCCCACGAGGTCCACCTAGAAAGCCACGAAAACCACAACCTGAGCTCCGTGGGCAACGAGCAAAGCAACTACATCCACCAGCAGAGCAAACAGGGCCACCGAAGGCCTTTCCAGGACCACAACCTGAGCTACGAGGAAGACAGGCACAGCTACGTGAGCTACCAGAAGTGCTCCTGCCGAGCTACAAGAGCCACCAACAGAGCCACGAGAGCCACAAGCTGAGCTACGAGGACCGAGAGCTGACCTACGTGAGCCACATGCAGGGCTAAGAGAGACCCACCAGCTGAGACACGAGGGCCGCCAGCTCAGATACGAGGATCACCAACAGAGCTACGTGGACTACCAGGTGAGCTACCGGAGCCACCTGCGCAGCTATGAGAGCCACGGGCAGAGCTTCGAGAGCCATCGGCAGCCCCACGAGGTCCACCTAGAAAGCCACGAAAACCACAACCTGAGCTCCGTGGGCAACGAGCAAAGCAACTACATCGACCAGCAGAGCAAACAGGGCCACCGAAGGCCTTTCCAGGACCACAACCTGAGCTACGAGGAAGACAGGCACAGCTACGTGAGCTACCAGAAGTGCTCCTGCCGAGCTACAAGAGCCACCAACAGAGCCACGAGAGCCACAAGCTGAGCTACGAGGACCGAGAGCTGACCTACGTGAGCCACATGCAGGGCTAAGAGAGACCCACCAGCTGAGACACGAGGGCCGCCAGCTCAGATACGAGGATCACCAACAGAGCTACGTGGACTACCAGGTGAGCTACCGGAGCCACCTGCTCAGCTATGAGAGCCACGGGCAGAGCTTCGAGAGCCATCGGCAGCCCCACGAGGTCCACCTAGAAAGCCACGAAAACCACAACCTGAGCTCCGTGGGCAACGAGCAAAGCAACTACATCCACCAGCAGAGCAAACAGGGCCACCGAAGGCCTTTCCAGGACCACAACCTGAGCTACGAGGAAGACAGGCACAGCTACGTGAGCTACCAGAAGTGCTCCTGCCGAGCTACAAGAGCCACCAACAGAGCCACGAGAGCCACAAGCTGAGCTACGAGGACCGAGAGCTGACCTACGTGAGCCACATGCAGGGCTAAGAGAGACCCACCAGCTGAGACACGAGGGCCGCCAGCTCAGATACGAGGATCACCAACAGAGCTACGTGGTCTACCAGGTGAGCTACCGGAGCCACCTGCTCAGCTATGAGAGCCACGGGCAGAGCTTCGAGAGCCATCGGCAGCCCCACGAGGTCCACCTAGAAAGCCACGAAAACCACAACCTGAGCTCCGTGGGCAACGAGCAAAGCAACTACATCCACCAGCAGAGCAAACAGGGCCACCGAAGGCCTTTCCAGGACCACAACCTGAGCTACCAGGAAGACAGGCACAGCTACGTGAGCTACCAGAAGTGCTCCTGCCGAGCTACAAGAGCCACCAACAGAGCCACGAGAGCCACAAGCTGAGCTACGAGGACCGAGAGCTGACCTACGTGAGCCACATGCAGGGCTAAGAGAGACCCACCAGCTGAGACACGAGGGCCGCCAGCTACCGGAGCCACCTGCTCAGCTATGAGAGCCACGGACAGAGCTTCGAGAGCCATCGGCAGCCCCACGAGGTCCACCTAGAAAGCCACGAAAACCACAACCTGAGCTCCGTGGGCAACGAGCAAAGCAACTACATCGACCAGCAGAGCAAACAGGGCCACCGAAGGCCTTTCCAGGACCACAACCTGAGCTACCAGGAAGACAGGCACAGCTACGTGAGCTATCAGAAGAACTTTAAGACCCACCTGCCGAGCTACGAGAGCTACTAGCGGAGCCACGAGAGCCGCAAGTTGAGCTATGAGGACCGCGAGCTGACCGAATTATGTGAGCCACAAGGAGGGCCACGAGGACCACCAGCTGAACCACGAGGGCCACCTGCTGCGCGAAGAGGACCACCAGCTGAGCTACCGAAGGCACCAGCTGGGCTGCAGGGACAACACAGCTACTACTGTCACCAGTCTCGAACCACAGGAATTGGCCTGCCTTCTGCACGTCCTCCGCCTCGTGCGGAGGACCTTCTGGGCGGACCGGCGCAGCTACTACAGCGACCAGAAGAGCTACCGAGCTCCCCAGCAGACCTCCCAGGACCACAAGCTGAGCTACGAGGCCTAGAGCCTAGAGGCACAGCTACGAGAGCCACTGGCTCAGCCACGAGGACTGCGAGCTGAGCTACTAGAACCACAGGCGCAGCTACAAGAAGCACGAGGGCCACCTGCTCCTACGAAGGTCACAACCAAAGTTCTGCGGACTACAAGAAAAATGGCCACGGCCTCCTGCAGAGCTACTAGGGCGACAAGCTGAACTGCAAGGCCCCGACGCAAAACTCCGACAACCACCAACTCAGCTACAGGGGCTACCTGCGAAGCTACCAGGGCCACAACTTGTGCTACGCGGGCCGCAAGCAAAACTACGAGTCCCCCGCAAGGCTGCCAGGCCGGCGAGCTGAACTGCAAGCGCCACCAGCAGACCTCCGAGGGCCACCAGCACAGCTACGAGGACCACCTGCTGAACCACCTGGCCCACAAGCTGAGCAACGAACGCCGCGAGCAGACCCGATGGCGGAACAACGGAAACCACCTGAAAAGCCACGAAGGCAACCATCTGAGCAATGAGAACCACCGGCAAAACGACCCGGACAGGAATACTAGAACAAGCCGAATTACCTGAACACGCAGGTCTACGACAAGGGGTGCCAGCCCGAGCTATCAGGTTTAAAGGCCAGAAGCGCCACAGCAGCCTCGAGGGTCCTCTGGGCGCGTGGGGTACCACCACGGAGAAGAAGAGTACCAACAACGAGTTCGACCAAGAAATGGCTCGAGCCTACCAGTATCACGATCCGATGAAAAAATGACTACGCGTTCGAGCGACAGGAAACCGGCAAGCGGTGGCCACACTCTTATTCGACGTGTTCCACGACGAAAGACTGTTCGACGTACTCTACGATCGGATTGCGCAGTAGTAAAATGAGACATTGTGAGACCAGCACCCCAGAAACCGCTGAATATGGTACTCCAACAACGTATACCCTCTTCATGCCAATCGTACGTACTTACTCTAAAGCGCAACGAGCAAGGGCAATACGTTTGCAGACCACGTCTACAACGATACAGACAATGTGTTCCCTGTACAATGTTACCGCCCAAATACCACGTCTACGGCAAGTACATTTGCTATGGGTGAATGGCCCCGCCGTTCGTTCTTTCCCCGCTCCCTCGGAGGCCTCGAATTGTAGGTGGAGAGGGGCGGCCCTCCCTCCCTCCCGTCAGCCCTACGGGGCCCAGGGGCCCCTTCAGCTCAATGAGGCCCATGCGGCGGTACCTTCAGGGGAGCCGGCGCCGCGCGCTCGCTCACTTGGGCCTTGCTCCAGTAAGCCTTACGCATGAATCCGATGAGCTCTTTCAGCCTTGCGGGGCCGATGAACCTTGCGAATGAGCCCCAGTTGCCAGCGTTGGCCCTGCGGGGATTCATGTTTCCAGCGGCCAAGGCTGCGTGCGTTTCCTCCTCCTTCTCTTTCTGCAGACTCATTGTATATCCTCATCCTCCCTCCTGCCTGCTCCCCCCCCTTCCCCTCCACCTCCTCACCCCCCTCGCCTCCTTATGCAAAGCATAGCATTTCTCCGCGCACGGGCGTTACATCGTCGACGCTGCCCAATGCGAGGCGGAAGTCGGACGCGGCACACGTCGCAGCGAAATGTCGATATGTCTTCGCCGCCGTGCATTTGTGCTAAATGAAATGTGCGATCCCGCTGTGGCGCGGGAGGCGCGCGCCAGCGAGGCTCGCGGGGCGCATGGGGCTCATAGGGCCCCAACGGCCCGTTTTGTTCCCCTCGGTTTCAGAGGGCTCATTCGGCCGATCGGCCTCATTGGGGCCGTTGGGCCCATAGGTCCCATGTGGGCACGTGCGAACGCGGCGCGGGTGTCGCGAGGAGCAAAGGCTCACGGGGCCCACGGGGCCAGTCGGCCTTATATTGTTCATTCGACCAAGAGGCCTCCTAGGATTCTGATGGCCCATCGGCCTCCCAGGGTGCGTTGCCCATGCCGCGCGGGCCTCGTGATGGGGCCAGGCTTCGTAGGGCTCAGAGGGCCCATCGGGCTCATCAGGCTTATCGGCCTCGTCGGGCTCATAGGGCCCGTCGGCCTACTGGGCTCATATGGGACCATCGGCCCCCTGAGGCTCGCAAGGCCCATCGGCCGCATTGCGCCCGCCAGGGCTGAGACGCGCAATAGGGACTGCAGGGCCCAGAGGGCTCACGGTCATAAGGATCATGGGGTCACAAGGCCCACGCAACCCATCGGGCTCCTAGGGGTCACGGAGCTCCTGCGCGCGATCGATCTCGCGGGATAGACAGGGCCCGTCGGCCTCTCACACGGGCTTCAGCCTAAGGCGCATGCAGAGCGCAGCCTGAACTGCTCGCAGGGCTCGTCGGCCTCGCAGGGCCCATGGAACCCGCGGGCCTCGCGGGGCCCGCAGGGCCGATCGGCCTCATTGGGAGGAGGAGCAACAGGGGGAGGAGGAGGAGGAGCAGGAGGCGGAGGATGGACTTGACCTCTCCCCGAAGTTCAGTTCTCCCATGGCCGAAAGGCAGACATGCGATCGACCGCTTTCTGATCCCCGTGCGTGCATTCACTTCCTCTTACCTCGACCTCCCACGCCGTGTTTTGTTCCGTGCCGGCGTTTGTTTCGCAGAGAGCTCTCCAGAGAACGCATTGGTTTCCACTCACACTGCACCGCGCCCAGCAGAGGGTGCACTTCAACCTTCCTCGCGCCGCCCACGATGCAGATTACTTGAAAATTAATCCCCCCCGAGACTGCGAGACCTACGTCGCCTCACGAGCGAACGCGCGGCCTCTGCGAGGAGGGCGCAAAGAAAACACATGCTCAAGTGTCTTACTGTTTTTCCTCCTCGGCCCTCCCGGCCTGCGAGCTCACACCTGGCCCCGCTGAGAAATCGGCGCGGGCGCGGCCCCCCGCCGCCTCCATGGCCATCCTCCACGCGAACGCGCAGACGACGCGCATGGCTGCCTGCAGCTCCTCTTCTCACGGTTCAAGAAGTCGATCTCATAGTGTTCTGCCGCCGTCTCAATCAGCGGCGCGGCGATATCGAGCTGCCCCAAGTTCATCGCCTTCGTCGCGAGGTCTATCGCCGCCCCCGGCCTTCAGATCACGGTTGCCCTTCGGGAAGCCGGCCGAAAACAGCACCACTAGCGCCGCGAACGTCACCCTGAAACCCTTGACGACCTACTAGTCCAGCTCGCCACGCCGATCGATGCCCGCATCCGCTCCACATCCTGCAGCCACCTCGCCATCCTGCCCGTCGCCGCCTTCTGCTTCGCCAGCGTCAGCGCGCCGACCAGGGGCTCGCGGCGCCCCGCGTCTGGCACCGAGCATCCGTCTGAGGACCTCGCTCCCAACGCCGCGCCCTCATCCGTGGCCTCCACCAAGGGCGCTGCGCCCGCCTTCTCCTTGCCCTGTTAGCTCCCAATCATCCCGCGCACCAGCCTCTTCCACCTCTCCTCCTGGATGAGTCTCGCCAGCACGTTGTCCTCGTGAGCCTAAACAAATATGCGGATCTCGTCGCCCAGATCGCACTCGCCCGTGATCTGACCCCGCTCCTTGATCTCATGTGCGACCTGGACCAGCACCTCTTCGCCGTCGATCTCCACGGGCTCCGCGATCACCATCTGGGAACTGTGGGCTGGGCTGGATGCGGCCCCTGGCGGCCCCCGCTGAAACTGCCGATCATCACGCGCCTGCAACACTTCACCCGTCGACCAAAACTTGTCGGGATCCTGCCGCGTCGGCCCACAGGCGTCACCTTGCCGAGGCCCCCACCCCGGCCTCGATCCTCGATCCAGCCGCTCACTGTCCATAGCCGTTCGAGTCTGCTCAACTCTCTACCGCGTGTAGCTCCTCGATGGGATCGGCTTCCCGCACGATTGCACCTATCTCCTTGGTGACATCGTCCTCGGCGTCCTTGCCCTGGCACGGACCGGGCGGCGGCGGGACCTCGCCGCCCGCGAACTTCTCCACCGCCGCGTACGCCGCCTGCGTGACCCACTCTGGGAGAACGCCAAGTAAATCCGCCCGAATTGCCATGCGCGCCACGTCCATGTGCCAGCTCCAACGCGTCGCTGACGTGATCGTCGATTTGCCAAAATTTCCCAACGTCGCGCCCCGCAAAATCAAGTAGCCCTGGGCAGCCCTCCTTGGCCGAGCGCGCGTGCACCAGCTGAGCCAGTCCCGCGCATGCCTCCGCGGCCTCGTTCTTCTGGGCGTGGAGGCGAAGCCCTTCCTCCATCGCCCCTCCGAGAGGATTCGCCGCATCGTTGTTTGGCAAACGTTCGTCAATGAGCGAGAAGGCCACTTTCTCGCCCGAGTCGGCGTCGATCTCTTTCAGGCCCACGCTCTCGACCGCCAGCGCCGCCTAACCGCCCAGCAGCGCGTGCAGCCGCGGACCCGGAGCCTCGGTCGGCGCATTCTTCGCCGTCTGAACCAATATCGATACCTTGGCCCGCCCCGCCCATGCATTATAGACAGACGCGCCGCCATTGCCGTCGCCGCTGAAACGCGCCTGGTTGAAGACGCTCCCGTCCGCCATCGTCGCTATGATGAGCTCCTGTTCTAACGCGTGCCCCTCATGCGCACTCCTGGCTCCAGCCGACCAAAACGAATGCCGCCCGCGAGAAGTGCCGAGCACGATGGCCTCATTTGCCTGCTGTTTACGGCGCGGGCGCCCGCGGCCCCCTGGCGGCGCACCAGTCGGACCCGCAGTAGCTACAGAGACCGAGGGGCCAGGCCTGGAGAAGGGCCAAACGTCGCAATGACACGGGCGCGTCGCCGGTTACGGAGGGGGGGCTCGGGCGCCGTTCGAGGCAGAGCGCGCGCGCATAGGCGCACCCGCATGCTACAAGAGGCACTCCAGAGTGGGGTCGCGTTCGCAGGTTCGGCCCCGCACCGGCACCGATCGCGCGGCCGCGCGTCGGGCGCGGCGCGGCGACCTCTGGGGGCGCCCGAAGGCGTTGCGCGAGCGAGCAAGAAGGCGCCGAGCCACGCCGAGGATCCGCAACGGCGCCCTTCGACGCAGAAGGAGAGGGTCTTCGGTGCACAAGAGATGTCCGGCACGCATGGGGGCCAACCTGAACGTCCTGCGGAGCGCCTGGGACAGTCCGGGAGGCTTCCCAGTGGAAAGATCAAGTAGCCATGGATGAGCAGCCGGTAGTTTCCATGTGGATGTATAACTTCGTCCCCGCCGCCTTCCATCGCGCCCGTGCCCGCTTCCACTGGCGAAACCGCCGTCGCCGGTTCAGTCCCGCAAGTATGCGCCGCCATTTGAACTGTGACGTCTGCGTTCCCACTGACGCGATGGTGGCGCCCCCAGGATTGCAAGCCACAGCGACAACTAGAAACAACACAGAGACGCAGCTGTGGCAGCGTTCGGCATTCACCAAACGAAAGGTTGACTGACCGGCCCTTCGCGCAGTTAAATGCACAAATCACTTGATGCACAGCTACGTTCCTCCAAGGAGACAAAGTAACAATGCAGGGCGGAGTTGGAGGGGATGGAGAAGGAGGAGGGGGCGGCCAACGACGGCCACAAGGAATGGGCCGAGGAGGATAAGACAGACCAAGAGAAGGACGAGACACCCTAGGCCCTCTCGCATCCTCGTCAGCGTCGGATGTTAAACCGATGAGTAGACGTAGGACGGGGTGGAGAAAGAGGAGGAACATCAGCAGTCATATGATGAGACTAAGGTAAGCCTGCGTGTGCGCGCAGGTGTTCTTCAACGTAGCCATAACCTGCGCGCGCTCGGCCTACGCTGGCTTTGCAGGCCTGCTGCGTAGACGCCCCGAATGACAGCGTTGCCTGCTTCGATTCACAAGGGCCCAACACGCCCCGGCCATTTCCCGCGAAAGAGAGCGCAATCCCACCGGCCCCCAGGCTCATCCCCACCCCTTCTCATGGGTCTGGATGCCTTACCTGCCGCGAGCAGGAAGAGCGTCCAACGTGGTCCCAGGTGTCACATATCGTAATATTTAAGGTGGCGAAATCGTTCATCAACCCGGTCTCGCTCCGACTGCGATTCCTACTCCTCGAGGAGGCGCATCAAGTACGATGCGCGGTTCACTTCGGCGCGGAATAGTTCCTGGGTCGATTTTTTTGAGCAACAAAAATAAGCGCAACAAGGGGGCCGACACTACTCCGCCGAACGCCGCGAGCCGAATGTCAGCAGGAATGCTGAGAGGGACGGGGGGTTCACCGACCAGAGTAAACGGAGTAACCTTATGTCAACAAGCGGCATGGTCCAACCCGCCGTGACGCATGCCTCCACGGTGCCCAAAAGCATGCAAAGGAGGGGTCGACCCCGAGAGGCCATCCCGCATCGACTGTTCGCTGCACATATGCTGCCAGTTGAGCACGACAAAGCCCCCAGAAGGGCTGCGGGTCTGCTCCCGAGGAGGCCAGAGAGTGCTCCGAGAACGCGCGCGGAGGGTCAGTAGGATGAAATGTTCAAGCTCCTGAAGAGCGACGCTGCTTCCGCGCGCCAGTGCCCCATCTGTTGCATCGACGGCCTCGAAGGCGGCCCCGACAAGGCCCGAGAATCAGCAAAAGTGGCCCCGAGAGAGCCCCAAGAAAACCTTTCATATGTTCCGGACAGGACTCATAGGGGGACCCCAGCAGCTCCGAGAGGTCTCGATGCTGGCAGCGATGAGAGCTGCTCGGGCTCATCGTGGCCTCGCTTTGATGGGTGCCCCCCTTCGTTGCGATATATTATTCTCCACTGCCATGCCCTCGACAAATCCCGCGACTTGTTTCTGGGCGCGCTCGGGGGGGTGGGCACGCGTGGCACTGAGAGCTCACATATTCCCGGCCCCGATCTCTCTCTATGCCCCCCCCCCCCCCTCCAGCTGCGCCTCCAGCTCCTGCGCGCCCCATCATTCCCCATCCCCCATGCCTTCCCCCGCCCCTCCCCCTTCCCCTGCTGCCCCATTGCCCCCCCCCCCCCCCCCCCCCCTCCCGCCGCCGACCCCCCCCCGCTCGCTCGCTCGCTCCTCGGGGCTAAAAGTTTGGGCCTCTGCCGGGGGTGCGAAGGTGAAAGACGCGCAGAAAATCATAATTCATGCTGGGGGAGGGGGCCAGGGCGACCCCGCAATGGCGGGCCATCGAGCCCCCTTCGGTGCGCTGAACTGCCACGCCAGGTAAAGGCGGTCCTGTCGGAGAGGCAATCGGGCCAGGGGCGGGCCCCGATGCCGTGCCCCAGGCGGCCCCCCTCCCCGGCATTCCTCGACGTGCAACTGGCGGACGGAGGGGTCGCGGGCGAACGCGGCCCCGCGCCCCAATCGGAGCCCTTCGCTCGCCAGGCCAGGGGTCCCATGCAGTGCCAGAGCGTCCGAAGGATCAGCGTTCAAGATCGGGGGCGCCACCCCGCGTCGGGCACGCCCTCGCCGCAGGACGGTCAACAACCCAGTCGGGGGCAGCCCTCTCTCCATCATTGCCGCGCAAAGCCCCCCCCCCCTCGCCCCCCTTCGCAACGGGCGGCGCCCCTGCTGACTGCACGCGCGCGCGTGCTGCGTGGCGCAGGCAAGCGACAACTCCATCCGCGTCTGCAAGCGGCCCAGTCGATGTGGTCGAAGCTGATGTCGCAGGCCCCCCCCCCCCCCCCCCCCCCCCTCCCACCCCACCCACCCACCCGCCCGTTCGCGAAAGCAAGAGGGGCGGAGGCGACGGTTGAGGCAGCGCAGAGGGTCGGCACGGGGGAAACTGTTCCGCCGCCCTGACGCGACGGCGGCCGCCGCGCTGGGCCACGCCCACCATGGGGCCACACAAGGGGGAATCCCCAGATCTGGGGGCGGCCCCGTGACCAGCGACGCGCGCCCGCGCACGGGCGGACTGGGCAGGGCGCCTGTCCCAGGGGGGAAACCCGCACACCCTTAAGATCAATTCAGTTACACTGGATGATGGGGTTTCTTTTTTATATATATCTAACGTATACAAGGTAGTGAAACCTTAACTTTTTAACTTTGTACCCCCGAGTTGCCCTCCAATTAACTATCACATTTTTTTTTAGAAAAAAAATAAGTTGTTGGCCCAGGGTTAAGGGTTTTTAGTTCCCCACATCCAATGTTGGGTTATTGTTTTCTCTGGGCACCCCGCGCAGGAACCTCCTTGCCTCACCCCCTCTCCTCTTCTGTCTTCGTGCGCCCACTCACTCACTCACTAGCTCACTCACCCACTCGCTCACTCACTCACTCACTCACTCGTCAGCACTCACTCACTCGCGCGCCCATGAACTCACGTATGATGATGAGTGTGCGCGTGAGAGAGTGTGAGGAACATCCTCATCACCAGTCAGTCAGCTTCTCACTCACTCACTCACTCACTCACTCGCCTTGGGCCTCGTCTGCGCGTGAATTGCGAGGAAGTCTCAAGCGGGGGCCCCCTCCCGATGGGGCCCGCGGATCATGAAACTAATCCGAGGAGGTCTCAAGCGGGGGCCCCCTCCCTATGGGGCCCGCGGATCATGATACTAATCCGAACGGGTCATCCAATTCCTGTAACTGTCGCCACTTTTGGGCTCTCGCGCCGCCAGAACGCCATTCCCAAGCGGATCATGTTACTAACCCGAGGAAGTCTCCAGCGGGAGCCCCCTCCCTATGGGGCCCGCGGATCATGTTACTAATCCGAGCGGGTCATCCAAGTCATGCAACTGTCGCCACTTTTGGGCTCTCGCGCTGCCAGAACGCCATTCCCAAGCGGATCGTGTTACTGACCCGAGGAAATCTCAAGCGGGAGCCCCCTCCCTATGGGGCCCGCGGATCATGTTACTAATCCGAGCGGGTCGTCCAATTCTTATAAATAGCTGTCGCCACTTTTGGGCTCTCGCGCTGCCAGAACGCCATTCCCAGGCCGCATTTTGAATGCCCGGAGCCAACTGTAAGCCACTTCGTGTTGTTCGTGCTCCCAGAACACCTTTCCCGGGCCACATTTTGAATGCCCAGAGCCAACTGTAGGCCACTTCGGTTTCTTCGTGTTCCCAGAACACCACTCCCGGGCCATATTCTGAATGTCCGGAGCCAACTGTAGGCCACTTTGTGTTCGTCGTGTTCCCACAGCGCTATTCCCGGCACGTATCCACTGGGACGCGCCCCTGAGCGCTTCCTGGGTCGTGCCCCCGCACGTATCCACTGGGGCGCACCCTGTGCGTTTCCTCTGGGTCGCGTTCGGCGCGTATCCACTGGGGCGCGCCCGATGACGATGATGAAGATGATGATGACGAGGTCGGGGGCAACGTAGGGGGCGGGGGGGGCCCGCGCCAGGGCGAGAAGAAATATGCGCAGAAGAGACAGCCAGGGCGCCTCACCAACCACGAGGACGACGGTGTGTGCGCTCAATATATCTTCCATGCGAGCAGACGTCTTCAAGCCTTCATGCGCAAACGCATGCTCATCGAGGGTGTCGTCCATCCACCCTTCCCATATCTCCACGAGGGGGTGCGCCGTCGCCTTGATCTCAGCGCCCCTGCCTTTCGGCCTCGGGAAGCCGTTCCCTCTTACAAACATTGAAAGCTCGAGGTTCCTGCAATGGTTTGATGCACCTTCCCGATCCCAGTAAGCAAGGCAATGGCCAAACATAGACTTCAAGTTGGTCGCTGCGTTATTGGGGGGTGCTTATGACAGAGGATACACAATGCGCTGCCAAAGAAATAAGCATCGGTTTCAAGGTGTTTCACGTGGAGGAGATCCAGCGTCACCATTCGGATGGAAGCACCTGGCAAATCGAAAATGGGGTGATCGCTTGGGAGCCGCAACTTCCACGCGCGGTCCGTCCACGCGCGAGGCATCCATCAGGCGTGATCTGACGCGCCCGACCACGGCATGGCCGCGGCATTACACGGGCACTTCGCGCAGGGCTGGTTGGACGTCGGCCACGGGAGCTCGAACTCCTGGGAGCGATCCACGGCCAGCAAGAATGGGCGCGCATAGGCGCAACGCAAGCACTGATGCCGCGCCACTGCGAGAGGGTAGTTGCAATACTGCGAACTGGCTTATACACAGTGGCAGCAGCCATGTACACAGTGTCAAAGTTATACGACCCACGTAACCTTACTCTCGGCACCGCCCCCCTGCCTGCGCGGCTACAAAAAAAAAAAACAGCAAAGCGCGCGCACGCACGCGCGCGCAAAAGAAACGCGCGCCCGTTGACGACGCCTCCAAGCCGGCTCTCAAGCCGAAGAGGACGAAACGGAAACCTCCTGCCAGATCCTTCTCGGGTCCGCGGTCCAACTCATTGCCGCCTAGGTCTCGCTTCGGCCGCTTCCCAAAATACCTTGCTGTTAGCGGCCGCGCAATCTCCCGCCAGGCGCGGGCCGCGGCGACGTGACCGACGGACTTCGAAACCAAGTGCTCCCAAATACTAAACACCAAAATGTTGGTTTGAAGCGTGGCACCGTGGCCTGCTAAACACGACGACCAACTGACGACGTTCATGGACTCCCCCCAGCTTTTACTGAAACCCTTCACGGGAACCCCGTCTATGAACATACAAATCGGGGCAGTGACGGGCTGCCGCCCAGGAGCTGCCTTGATTGGATGGCCCCCCATGCACGGATGATCGGCCATGCCCCTCCAGAAAGCCTCGCAAGACTCGCGCCCTGGACACGCGTGCTCTTTGAAGTAGTTATCGTGATGTTCATGCAGTGCAGGCGCGGACTCATGTGGCACCAATATCTCGAACTTGAGGTCCTTCTTGGGTCGGCAGTGCCGAAGACTTGCCCTTGGGCAACCTGCTGTCGGTCGACGCGAGATAGACCCCTCCAGCAATTGCTCGGGCAGAGGCCCTTCGAGCCGAGATTCGCTAGACGGGTCAACCCCGACGACTTATCAAATCCTCCGCGCGCCCGAAAGTCTGGATGTCAGACATCGCCAGCGAGGCAATCGTCTGGACCAGCTGGGGAGACATGAGCCCCCGCATGAATTGCTGCATGAGGTGCTGCGCCAACGCGCTCGTTTGACCGCGGGGCGGCATGCGGGCGGCCCGCCGGGCGCCGCTGATTGAGCGGGGGGCTGCGGCGGAAAGAGCGCGCGCCCTTGCGGCCACCCAGATAAATATACAAACCGCCCTGAATGGCGCGATGGCCCATTTTACCATGCGCGTAAGTTCCGCGTGCATGTGATTAGATGCGCGCGAAGCCGTGGGCGGAGCGCACCTCGCTTCATACGCGTCAGATCACATGCGTTTCCATCAGCGCGCGGGCTGCGCACGCGAAGCAGCGCGCCGCGCGTTCACGAGGGTATATCAAGCGCTCCTTAAAACATTTTCATCAATGCATCTACACATGCATACATATATATATATATACATATACATATTATATATATATACATATACATATATATATGTATATATATATATATATGTATACACATCAACTTACACGCGCGAATGCTCATGTACCCAATGTGACAATTCTACGACGCTCTAGTTTCTCACTTGTTCTCCACGCGTGTATATTCGGCGTCCATTGCGCCACTTGCCCTGCGCGCGATATATTCGCGGAGGTAACATGCGGAATGTATATTGGTACCAGTGGTCTCGCGCCGCATATCCTGCGCCGCTGAAAGCGGTTTTTACCGCGCACGCTGTGCAAAAATGCCCCGAGCGCATATCGGCGGAGAGGCGGGCTGGAGGGCAAGGTAGAGATAGCCACTGGGAGACACGGAGAGGCGCCGGGGGAGAGAGAGAGAGAGAGAGAGAGAGAGAGAGAGAGAGAGAGAGAGAGAGAGAGAGAGAGAGAGAGAGAGAGAGAGAGAGAGAGAGAGAGAGAGAGAGAGAGAGAGAGAGAGAGAGAGAGAGAGAGAGAGAGAGAGAGAGAGAGGAGAAGAAGAGGAGAGAGAGAGAGAGAGAGAGAGAGAGAGGGATTTGGGAATGGAGAGACTGGTTGATTTGAAGATGGATGATTTTGGAAGATGGAGAGAGAGAGAGAAGAGAGAAGAGAGAGAGAGGAAGATAGAGGGATGGGGATTTTGGACGATGGAGAGAGAGAGAGAGAGAGAGAGAGAGAACAAAAAAAAAAAAAAAACGAAAACGAAAGAGAGAGAGAGAGAGAGAGAGAGAGAGTGGGGGGGGACACATTGGTTGCCAATCATCCGAAACATTGGATCGAAAGCATCGTCAGAGGTATACCAGTCCTGATCTGCATCCGAGCAGCGGGTGGCTGGCTCGTGCTGCTTTTAAAAAATGCCAGCTCGCAAGCGCTGGCGTCGCTATAGTTTGCAGCGAACTCAACGAGATGGCATGGCGCGGGGTTTGCTGCTCGGACAAGCGCCGCGCCTCCGCCTCGTCATCCTCGCTGCCGCACCCCCCCCCCCATCGACGCGATTCCCCCCCCCCCCCCCCTCGCCTGCCCCCCCCCCCCCCTCCCCCCCCCCCCCCCCGCTCGCCCCAACCGCCCGCCCCCCCCCCAAACCCCCCCAAGATGCAACGCACATGCGCCATGGCGATCGGCGCCGCCCCCCCTCGGCGCTCCGCGAGCTCGGCGCTGCGTCAGCACGGGGAAGCACAGGGTCTTGTCCTGTTGGGAAATGCACGTTGCGTTGGTTCGCGCACGAACCGCATCTTAAAACGTGCCGCCTTGGTATACCCACAACGACGGCATGTTGTATATTATCAGTTGTTTTCCTACTTTAGTGCGATGTAGATTTTGCATCTTAACATGGCGAGTAAATCACGGCCAGCTTCCTTGAAGAACTCTTCCAGGCGCTTCGCAATGCCGCCCATGGTGGCCGCGAGTTTGTTTGCATCGAGCCTGTGATTGTCCTGGCCCAGGCCGCGCTTCTGCATCTTCTCTAAGACGTGGAGGTCGCCCCCCGACGCCGCCTCTAGCCCCCCGCCAAATTCCCCCGGGGAACCAAACATAAATATGCACAAACAGACAACGCACAAGAAAACAAAAAGCGGCATCCTGGATGCTTTGGGGCGCGCGCCACAGGGAGCAAATGTAAGCAAACAAATAAAATAATGCGCGACAAACATGAGGCTGCATCCGGCATGCTTTCGGCCGCGCTCAACGAATTCCGGCATGGGGAGCTCACAGGGCGCGCCGAATGGCGCATGCGCAGCACGCGACCCATGTTCCTGCAGGGCAGGCTCGTGGCAGTTGGCCTTATCCATGTACTCGTGCGCATTGCCGTCTGGAGCGAGGCTACTATCCCCGCGCAACTTCTGAAGCTGCAGCACCTCCTTCAAGCTGTTATTCAGGGCCCCGGTTGCCTGGGCCACGTGGCCTGTAATGTCTTTCGGGGTCTCGCCTTTATCTTCGAGCGCCTGCGCGAAGGCGCGCGGGGGCAAATGGGGGCGGGGGGGGCGAAGCTGCCCCCCTGTGCACAACATGAGAGCAAGTCTACACGCGGGTGGAAGGTCGCGAAGATACCACATGCGCAACGACACCACACGCATGCAAGGCAAACATACACGCGCACAAAACACAGATACGATTACGCACCTACGCACATACGAAACGAACCCGCACTAATACTAACGAGAAGCGCCCTCTGCTGCTTCTGGTCGAGCTGGAACGACCACCCCGAGTTCTTGAAGAGGGCGTGAAGACGATTGGCTTCCTCAGTATCCACTTTTCTGTCGCCCGAAATTTTCGCGCCCCTGACAGTTTCCCGCGCGCGGGCAATCTTGCCCGCGGCCCAGACGCACCGCGGCTGCCCGTTCGTATCTCCGCCGTCGATGAAGGCGCCTCTGTTCTTTGAGGCCTCGCAGCGAACCTGCGCAACAGCCGAATACAGACTCAAGGAGATACCCCCCCCCCCCCCCTCCCATACACGCACACGCGCGCGCACGCACGCGCACACACGCACACACACACACACACGCACCCTTCCGCCCCCCATCCACTCGCCCATCCCGCGCCCACCCACGTTCCCAGCGCGCGCTCTCCGATCGCCTTCCCCCCGCCCCCCCCCGCCCTGCCCGCCGCCAGAAAAATGCTCGCTGCAGCAGGTGCGACAAAACATTAATCGCCCAACATGCCAGGTCCTCTCGCGAGGCGCCTGAAAGTACGACGCGCGATCTACAACCACATAAAATGAAATTCAAAGCTGGCGCGCGCGGCGGGTTCTGAAAGCAATTGCAGGAACCCAGTCCCCGTGGAAGAACTGCTCGCAAAAAAAAATCCTCGCGCAGCGAATTACCGGCGTCCTCTGCGGTCTTCCTTTCTGTGCACTCGCGCCACTCCTGGCGCGAGTGAGAATTCTGTCGACATGCGCACTTGCGTCCTAGTGTCTTCGTCTCTCACGGCATGATGTATCGTAGCATCGTGTCTCTTAGTATCTGAACATATGTCTTAGTATCTGGATTGCGTCTTGTAGATTAATCTATTCGTATATCAATATCTAATTACCTTGCATCTTAGTCTATCGCTTGTACCTTGCATATTCGTATCTTAGCATATGGTACCTCCGTCTATCCTGAGCCACGGCAGCTGCCACATCGAGCGCGCGGGCGCCGCCTGGCAGCTTCGACGCGACCTGGTTCGCGAACTTGGTCTGCTGAGCCCCGCGGTGGACATGTTTTTGCCGACGGGAATTCCCCCTTCGGCCCCTGCCCCCTGCACCCCCCCCGCGGGTTGCCAGATCGAGCCCTCGTCTTTGCATCGTGTCCACCTGCTGGAGAAGCTGCTCGTCTTCAATGCTTCCCGTGGCAATCTGATTCTTGAGCCAGCCGAACTTGTCGCGGTCGCGGCGGCTGGGCTGAGAGCATATATACATGGAGAGCCCACCGCCCTCGGCGAAACCAAGCAAGCCGGAGATAATCGCGCCCAATTGGAAACGGCCTCGGTTTTTGCAAAGTAAACTTGCAGTCGAATATACAGATGCAAGTATTACAATATACAAGACAGCGGCGCGCACGAAACACCAAAACACACATTTCTACGTTGCAAGCAGAACAAGTGCAAACTGGCAGGCCGCCTCATCATCGTCCTGGGTTGACATGGCGGCCGCTGGCCTCTTCTTCGTGGCCGCGGGCCTCCCCGGGACTTCACCGTCGTCGCTGCCCCCCCCCCCGTGGCGCGGGAATATATCTGGCGCGGGGCAGAAATATCTCGGGCATGCTCGAGAATTGCCGGCGCGATGCACTGCGCGCGCGCAGCCCGGACAATTGCTAGCCATAAGTATTCCGGTAGGTTTGTCGCCCCCCACGTAGCCGCAGCCCCCCCCCCCACCCCGCCTCTTCTGTTACCTTGCATGGGATATATCCGCAAGCATCTCGCATCGTATTGAATTTTGCCTCCACAATCAGCCGCCCCTCGCGCATTGCCCCCCGCATTCCACGACCCCCCTCGCACGGAAGCCCCCGCCCCTCCCGAGCGCTGCGTCCACCCGGGCAAGATATGGACCGCCCTCCCCCCCAGGCACCTCGCTGCGCTCGGAGCCAGGCTTGCCCCGCTCCTTCATCTGCTGGAGGAAGCTCTTCGGCGGCGCCGCCGCCGCGGGTCGCCTGCGCAGGGTGCTCGCTTTCGGCGCCGCCGCGCCGCGGGGTCGAAGGGGGTCGAGGGAAGCGAACTCGAGAGGCAGACCAGCTATCAGCATCAAGAAAACAGGACATCAATATACAGAATTATCCCAGTGCGACCCGACCTAGGAGTTGGAGCCCCTAGGAAAGCAGCATTAGTAGTAACAGAAAAGCTAAGCTAAAGCTAAGATAAAGCTAAGCTAAAGCTGAGCTAAAGCTAAGTCAGAGCTAAGCTAAAGCTAAGTTAAAGCTAAGCTGAAGCTAAGCTGAAGCTAAAGCTAAGATAAAGCTAAGCTAACAGCTAGGCTAAAGCTGAGCTACAACTAAGCTAACGCTAAGCTAGAGCCAAGCTGAAGCTAAGCTAGAGCTAAGCTGAAGCTAAGCTAAAGCTAAGCTGAAGCTAAGCTGAAGCTAAGCTAAAGCTAAGCTGAAGCTAAGCTAGAGCTAAGCTAGAGCTAAGCTAAAGCTAAGCTGACGCGAAGCTAGAGCTAAGCTCAAGCTAAGCTGAAGCTAAGCTGAAGCTAAGCTAAAGCAAAGCTACAGCTAAGCTAAAGCTAAGCTAAAGCTAAGCTAAAGTTAAGCTAACGCTAAGCTAAAGCTAAGCTGCAGCTAAGCTAAAGCTAAGCTAGAGCTAAGCTGAAGCTAAGCTAACGCTAAGCTGGAGCTAAGCTAAAGCTAAGCTGAAGCTAAGCTGAAGCTAAGCTAGAGCTACGCTAAAGCTAAGCAGGAGCTAAGCTGAAACCAAGCTGAAGCTGAGCTAGAGCTAAGCTAGAGCTAAGCTAAAGCTAAGCTGAAGCTAAGCTAAAGCTACATTAAAGCTAAGCTGGAGCTAAGCTGAAACTAAGCTAAAGCTAAGCTAAAGCTAAGCTAAAACTAAGCTAAAGCTAAGCTAAAGCTAAGCAAAAGCTAAGCTGAAGCTAAGCTAAGCTGGGTAAACCCAGGGGGCGCAACTGGGGGAACCGCGGGGCGGGGACTGGGGGAACCGCCCGGGGCGGTTGGCATTGCCCGGCCCCTTAAGCAAAGGGAGCAAGAACCCTTCTAGGCAGAGCCTAGGTAGGGAAATATACAACACGCAGGCATTGCGCAACATTATATATTGTAGTTTGTATGTAATTCGCATACGAACTGCAACATAGCATGTTGCAGTTTGCATGGCATTTGCAGTCAAAGTGCTGCAGCTTGGCGTTGGAAGTGTCACAATTTCTGACCAAACTGCAGTAGTTCAGAAACAAAACTGCAACACGGTCAACCCAAACTGCAACACTTTCAACACATACTGCAGCACTTTCATCATTCAAGACCAAAGTGCGAAACTTCCACAACAAACAACAACACTTTCAAACCAAACAGCAACATTTTCATAACCAAGCTGTAACACTTTCAAACGACCAAACTGCAACACTTCCAAAACCAAACTGCAACACTGTGACTGCACATTGCCTGCGAATTACATCGCGGCATGTTGTTGCATGTAAACGACGCGCGAAAAGCAACGCGCATCTTGCAGCATCGGCCAGATTATAGCGCATATGACCCAATCTCGATGTGATGCATATTGTTGCATGTGCACGCGCGTGGCTGTTTACCAAATACTTTGCATTGCTGCGTATCTTGTCAAACTGCGCTGCTGTGGCGCGCAGTGACTTTGGCTTTTTTCTTCAAAAAAAGCTATATTCATGTTATCTTGGTTCACCTTGCAGCGCGAACCAAGCGAGCATGCGAGCGCACCGGCGCGGAAAATGCCCACGGCAGCTGAGAAGCGAGGGCGCGCCCCAAATACACCGCTGAGAAGTGAGGGCAGAGTGGGCAGATAGGGCAGCGGGGGCAGGAATGCACCACTGGCAAGCGGGGGCGGCGATGGGGGGGGGGGGGGGGGGGGGGGGGGGGGTGGGGGCATTTCGAGCTGGCGAAGCAGCCGCGCAAGTCGATTATCCGAGGGGCGGCGGCGACCAAAAGGTCACGAGAGAGGCGGGGCGCGCGCAGTCGAGAGGGGGGGCGAGCGCCGTCGAGGAGGAACAGCCACGCAGCCCCCAGAAGAACTCAGCGTCGATCGGCTCGACGTCCTTGTCGGGCGGGGCATCGAGAGAGCCTCGGCGCGCTCGGGGTCGTCAGAGCCGGCCCCCTCGGGGTCGACCTCCTTCCTCGTCGCGCTCCTTCGAGGTCTCGGACTCGCACTCCTCCTCCTCAACCTCCATGTGGCGCTCCGCGCTACTCTCCTCCTCCGTCTCCTCCTGCATTATCTTGAACTGGCCCAAGGGCGGGCCCTCCTCCTCCTCCTAAGTGCGGATCCCCCGCCACCTGGGAACCCCGCCGCCCCCCCCCCCCCCCCCCCCCCCCGGACATGTGCCGGCAACAAATGCACATCAGAGAATGCACGCGCTAGACAAATCATCAATCAGACAAGATGTCTGTCAGAAAGCCGCGCATATCCATATACAGAGAATCGCCTCCGCGGCCACTGAGTCGCCCGACGCCTCGTTCGGAGGCGGCGCGGAAGGCGCGGCCGCGATGGGCGCGGCCGCGGGGCGCCCTGGACGGGCGGGCCGGCGGCAGGCTCTTGCAGCGCGCGCGCGACAAGGAATTCCCAGAATTCCCTCCTCCTCCTCCCTCCTTCCTCCTCCTCCATCCTCCTCTTCCTCCTCCTCCTCTTCATCCGCCCCCCCCCCCCCCCCCCCCCCCCCCCTCGCCCTCTCACCGTGCGAAACGGCAGGCAAACTCGCGATTGTACACGCGCGCGCATGCAATGCGAATATCAACGCATATGCAGATGTAAACGCATGCAGCACCATCAATCACAAGCGATTCCTTTGTGCGCGAGGTGCACGCGAATGCATGCGCACGTGCAAAACTTCGTTACGCGCACGCGTGCCAGCGCATGCGCGCGCGTCGCGCGTTTCACCGCCCGCGTGCACGTCAGGAATAGATTGCGCAGTGCACGCGCGCATCAGGGATGCGCAACAAAGTCCTGGGAGGGCGCCTTCGCGCCCGCGGCCGCGAGGTGGGCGGGCGGGGGGCGCCTGGGAGGCGCGGGGCCGAGCGCGACGGCCCACGTCTTCGGCGGGGCCCGCCCCGCCACCTTCTGCGAGGGGCTGCCCATCTTCCCGTCTCCTGGGGGTGGAGACGCGGGCCTAGGGGCCGCGGGGGCAGGGCGCGGCTCGGGCGCCGATCGGGGGGCAGAGCTCGAAGCGGGTGAGATAAGCCTCGAGCCCTGATCTCCAGGCTGGTCGGACGAAGGAACGCTCTTGCTCAGCAAATTCATTCCAGCCGCAACGTCCTGCCTCACCTTCGGGCGCGGCCCCATGAACTTTCGCGGTGCGCCGCAGAAAAAGATCGATGTGCATTGGAGGCGCAGGCATAGGCAAACAAACATAATATCAAACTGTATCATTGTTTGTCGGTGCCCCCTCCCCATCCCGCCCCCCCCCCCCTCCCCGCCCCCCCCCGCGCCCCCCGCCCGTTCCCCTCTCCCCCCCGCCCCCCTCTGGAGCAGCCGCAACCTCCGCGGCGGCGCGGGCCGCGTCGTCGGCGGTGGCGTCGGGGGCGGCTTCGGCTGGCCAGGGGCGGCCCCGGCGGCGGGGGCAGGGCGGGGGGGGGCAAACGAGGGGGGGGGGGGGGCGAACCTTGCCGTGCTGAACGCGGCCGAAATCGATCGCCGCGCGCGCCCCCTCGGACGCCATCCGGAGGAACGGGGCGGGAAATAAATCAAGCGTGCGCGGGGCCACCTCGTCGAGCCAAGCCTGCCCATGACCCTCCAGCAAGAGCCCCCCTGTCATCGCACTCTCGTCGCCGGGAAAGGAGATCAGCCTCGGGCTGTCCTCTTGGACGGGTGCGTAGCTTATGCGTGCATAGATGTGCGTGTACTTCATGATGTGCAACAACGTGGTACATTACATGTGCATATATGTACATGTTGGATTGGATGTAATCGTGTGCATTATGTGCGCAATGAAGCGTTATATTCTATCCGTGGTGTCTTCCTATTATCTTCATGGTATTATTCGTGCGCATGCTATCTTCATGCTGTAGTCAAGTAATATTCGCGGCATCTTGCGATTATTCCTGTATAGTATGTGTGCGAGGCCATGTTATCATGTATGCATGTGCGTGTTTTCTTCATGGTGTGTTCATGATATCGCCATGCTGTGTTCGTGAAACCTTCAGATCTCATATCTGTAATGCTATATTCATGCTGCGCTGCTGTATACAATGTTTTTACTCACGTTATACTGCTCTCTTCGCGCTATCTTCACGTCGGCGCGCCCGCCCTGGCCCGCGGCCACAAACTCCTTGGACCAGCCCGCGCGCTGCAAGCCGATCTGCTCGAGGCGAAGGACAAACGACCCCCCCCCCCCCCTCAGAAACAGGAAAACGCGCGAGGTGGCAAGGGCCGCGGGCAGCGTAGGATACCGCGTGAGAAGCAACGGATGGATATAGCTAAGGGAAACAAAATATACACCCTGCGCCCCTCCTCCCCCCTGCCCAACCACCATCCCCCCCGCCTCCCGCTCTTTGCTCAGCCGGCAAGGGGGCGGGGGGGGGGGGGGGCGGCCAGCGTCTAGGCCCGACCGCAGCGCGCCCGCAAGAGCTGCAAGCCAGCTTCGGCGGCTGCCACCAGGCATTGGGCACGCGAGAAACACGCGCGCAAACGTGCGTGCGCGCAGACGCGCGCGCGCATATTGCATGTTGCGCGCGCGTGCATCTTTCCACGCGCGCGCAAACGTAGATATACACCTGCGTCTGCTGTCGGCGACTTGGATTTTTTGTCGCAGGCGCCGCGCGGCTCGGAACTCCGAACGCGCGGGCCGCAAAGACAGCGGGCTGCGCGCAGTCAAGCCTGCGCGCGCTCCCCGTCACGCTACTGCGGCTTCAAACAATTGCGGGCGCGCCCGCGGAGATGCGAGGGTACGCGGCGGCGCCGGGCGATTCAAGAGTGCTTGCATGAGAGTGTACCAAATGAAATTGGGAGCACTCATTTCAACAGCGGCAACGGAAATAATGCACTAAACCCAAACCATGGCAAGACGGGCGGCTCCGCGCTCGAAAAGGATCGATTCGCAATTTATTTGCATAATATGTTTGGGGCGCGCGACCGAAATCTACAATATACTTGAGCGGTGAGATAAGGAAACCATGTAAACTATACTGGGGCGGACAGATAAAGTCAGTCATCTTTCTGCGGGGTCTCGGCACCCTTTGCGGCCCTGGCTCCCGGCGTGGGCCCCTCCTCCTGGGCCCCTCGATGGCCGCCGCTGGGCGCTTCAGGCCCTGCTTCGCCGCCGCCATCGCCTTCGTCGGCGTCGTCTCCTCTCCCGCCTTCTCCTGCCCCCCCCCCCCCTCCTCCGTGGAGGCCCTCGCGGCCTCGCGGTGGCCGCCCAGAGTGGGGTCGACGTGGCTGAACGCGCGGGCCCTGGCCAAGATGCCGGGCTGGGCCTCCTCTTCGAACGCGCGGGTCTCCGGGGGCGATGTCCCCATGCGGATCCTCGTCTTAAAGGGCGAGTCCGCCTGGCTCTCTGGCTGCGAGATCTTTTGGAAAATGCCGAACCTCGCGGGCGTCGCCGCGGCCGCGCCCCTCTTCTCGCCGGGGCCGTTCGCGGATGCGCTCGGGCTCGGCGGCGGGGGGGGGGTCGCGGGCAAGTCGGCCTCGGCCCTCGGCGGCGTGCGCGGGGGATCTGAAAGGGGCGCCGTCAGCCGCCATGACGTCAAGGACCTCATCAATATTCTCCAGGCTCCCATCGCTTGCCTGGAAGACCCAAGTAAATGGAATCGCGCTCCTCAAAATAAAAAATAATGCGCGCGCGAAGGCGAATGCGCGCAATGACAAACATATAAGGCGTGGACATATTTACGCGTGCGTGTACACATGCATGTACAACAGCATGCGAATGCACGCACATGCACTTGCATCTAGAGCTACATGTTTCAAGTCAAACGAAATCAACGCATCAAAGCGCAGCGAAGAAGCATGCCACGCATAAACAAACAACGCGCCCCTACAATGACGCACACCAATGAAGCGCAACCGAATGCACTTTGAGCGAAAGGCAAACGACACACACAAAACGGATGTGCCTCTGGCGGCTGCTCTTGCGCGTCGCTGGGCGTTCTATCTCGCGCGTGGAAGGAGGTTTCTCGGCCGTGGGAAATGACGGCCACGATGCGCGTGCGCGCCGATTCTGGCGCCCGCTCCCGGTCAACAGTGATGCACCCTACCCCCCTGGGCATCGGGCGCCCACAGCAGCGGCTCGGGCCTGGGAATGCTGCTGGCGCGCGAGTGGAAATGCGGGGGTGCAAGAAAAAGAAAGTACAAACTATAACAGTGTCTACGCCAACGAGAGTATCATACTTCCTCTGCTCGTTCTTGCGTGCCCGGAACTTGGCGGCAGCCGCCCTCTAGGCGGAAAGCTGCGTGGGGGGCGGGCCAGCAGGGGCAAACGCGCGCGTTTTGGAGTGCCTGAGCCGCCCCGCTGTGCCAGGCCACGTCGTTGCAGAAGCATTCGTCGCCAGTGCCTGTTCTGTAAACTTTCTCCTGCGAGGGGCGGGGCTCGCACTCAAGTAACAGGAAATATCTACGTCGTCGCGCTCGCGCCAAACCGCCGGGCGCAGCTTGGGCTGCGGCGACAGCAGATGGGGCGCGATGCCCACGAATTCCAACACCATCTTACTGAACTTACTCATGTCCCTGGGCTCTGGCGCCGCCTTGGCCGCTGCGCCCATGCGAATGCCCCTCGCGAGAACGGGGGGTCGCCAGGCAGCGAAGCAAAATGCAAAGCAGCGAAGCGAGCGATATACAAGCAGAGAAGCAAGCAACATACAAGCAAGCTGATGCGACACCAAAGCGTCAATGCAATGTGTGCGCTTACATAAGTATGCGCACGGAAATAAACATATGCGCGCACGGGCTACTGCACTATATTAGCGCACGTGTAAAGGCGCACGCGGTCCAAGACACATGCCCAATCGCAGCTTCGGCCAGCGCCTGATTATCTTCCACGCGTCGTTGTGCCCCTCGCGCTTCCGCAAGGCTTGAAGAGGAGCGCGAAGCTCTCTGGCGCCGATGTCAGGGTGGCGTCGCGCGAGGGCGCGGCGGCCCCCCGCTACAACTGGCGCGTTGCGGGATGCCGCGGGCATGGCCACTGCGCCGGCGGCGGTGGGGCCGCAAATCTGCGAGGAGGAGGAGGGGGAAGAGGGGGGGGAAGAGGGGGCGGAAGAGGAGGAGGAGTAGGAGGTGGAGGAGGAGGGGGAGGAGCAGGAGGACACGCGCGCGAAATACATAGGTCTGCGCCTGCAAACCAGGAGCGAACAATCCAAGTACGCACGCGTAAACAATCGTTCAATATACGCACGATGCGCACGATGCGCAATGTACACGCGCGGCACACAACCAATATAAGCGTTCTATGCACTCGATATACATGCGCGCATATACAAATGTACATCCGTGCAACAAAACATGCTTTTTCGACAGAGGCAGGGTTCAAAACATAACGAGTTCAAAACAAGTCTATCGTTAGCCTTTAACTTACACTGGTGTTAAATTATGTTTAAAAAACATCGTCGGGGATAGTTGGAACCGATGCATAAAATGTAGCCTCGGGGGTAACTTATCACTTATTGATATTGAGGGCAGGGCTGGGCCGTGTTCACATGGGGGGAGGCAAAGATAACCGGGCAAACTGGAGTACCACGCGCAACGCACTTCAACCATAATTCAACGCATGAGCGAAGCCGCGCGTTCACTGTCCTCTTCAACTGACGCCCGCGATCACTGGTCCGGGCGCAGCCCCAAGGGGCCGTAATGGTGCGAACAGGAGTTCGGCCGTCAGGGATCGATTTCAGCGGATGCGAAGCCTGCGTGAAGATAGTGAGGGTGCACTCCATAAACAGACGGGCCAGTTTCCATTTCTCCGCGAGCCGGCCCATAAACGCCAAGTTGTTGCGGTTGGGGAAACTCCGCGGGCCGCGCGCGGCGCGCTCAAGGACGCTTGGCCACGCCCGGTCTGTCTTCCATCGCCAGAACTCAGCAAAGGTCCGCACGGCACGTTGAACAGCCTCGCCTTTGTAAACCACGAAGACCGCATGGGGTCACGGCCGGGGAGAAGCAGGGCTGGGCGCAGCAGGCGCGTGGATGGACGCGGCAACAAGGAAAGGCGCAACGGTGGGGGTAGCCGTCGGGGTGCGTTTCGGAGTTCGCACCAGCGGTCGGAAGGTCTGGCCAGCAACGCGGACCGCGGGAACATGGGCAGAACACTCCGACAACCCCTCGGCCCGATTGGCCCGTGTTGCTTCCTTTCGTTCCGCGATGCTTTCCTCCGGCTCTTGCTTCAACGGTCGCAAGTGGGAGTTAGCCCAACATTCCCGACCGCCGGACGCACCTTGGACATGGTTTAGGAGTCTAGCCATGTCCCAAAAATTGCGCGAGGCAGAATGAGCAGGTCGTGCCCGTGACAAAGCTCGTCGGGCTGATCGCCGCTTTGCGCCCTTGACCGATGCGCGCCTTGGCCGCCTGATCCATATCCGAGGTGAACCCACGCATGTAGCGCGCATGCTGGGCATCTTGCGACGCCCCAGGACGGGCGCTCGCAGGGGCAGCAGGGAGCGGGGTGGGAGGGGCGAAAGGACCCCCTTCTCCCCCCCCCCCCCCCCCCCCCCCCCCCCCCCCCTGACACGCGCAAGAGGGAGGCGTCTAGTCAGGGCGAGTGACGCCCCCTCACTCTGCGGGATCTTCTCGCGAGTCTCGTGCAATTTCGCCCGCCGCATGTCGCGCCCCAGCCGCCCCTGCCGCCGCCGCTTAACCCTCGCCCCCGCAACGCTCACAAGCCTCAAGAATCCGCGGGGGCCACCGCTGACCATCTGAAGACGTCGGGGAGCCGCTCGCCGCCGGGGGAATTCGACGGGGCGGTGGTTTTGCACGGCCACGCCAAATCTCCACAGAGAAGGCGGGGCCGAAGTCCTGGCACCCCCCCAAACAGCGCCAAGCAAAATGCGCACCAATCGGCGGAACACGCGCGAGAAAACGAACAAGGACGCGGAGACGGGCGACGGGCAAGACAAGTCGGACTGGGAGGCGCCCGACCACAGCCAAAACTTGCCTGGTGGCAACCTGTTCGTCGCCATTATTTTCTCGCCCCAGATTGATCGCGGCCCGATATCGCGACGTGGTGCTGCGCAATTCGTTGTTCGATGCGCGCGAGCAAGTCGCCGCAAGTAGCACTGCGGCAAAACATGCCGGACGCGGCAAGCGATTCGCAATGCATGACCTTCTTGGGCAGAGGGATCAGGGGGGGGTGGGACGGAGCGCCCCAGCCGCCCCTGCCCCGCGGCGCGAGATCTCCGCGCCGAGTCCCTCCGCGTCCATCAACGTGGCCCCTGGATCTTCGCGGCGCCTTGCAACCCCGGGATCCCGCCCTCGCTTGTCCGACCGAAGGGTCGGGGGGTCTGAGTGGCTAGAAGATGCCGCGCCGTTGCCCGCCCTCCTAGAGGCGGGGGGGGTTTGGGTTTTCGGGGGGTGGACTAACAAACCCCGCGCCTGCGCCGGCCCGCAGAGGATGTCATGCGCTCGTTGACTTTGGCGGGCAGCTCTTGGGCAGTGCCGGGGAGAAGCATTGTGATATCATCGATGAATGAGATACCGCTGGCTGCGTGGTTCCAGTCGCCTTCGGCCGAGAATATACAGATCGTCGTGGTTTGTGTCCAGACCAGTCCTTCCTGCTGTAGAGCAGACTGCAAATCTGCCATGATGCCAGACAACAACACTGAGCACGTTCCCAG
Organism: Prorocentrum cordatum; assembly: GCA_963575745.1. NCBI lineage: Eukaryota > Dinophyceae > Prorocentrales > Prorocentraceae > Prorocentrum > Prorocentrum cordatum. The sequence goes on from CAUYUJ010007780.1 coordinate 1,015,586, forward strand.
CGGGGATTGATCCAAGGCGAGAGCCGACCGAGGGCAAAATCCAATCTTTAGCGCGGGGAAGCTTCCATTGGGATCCGGGCTAGGATTCCTGCAGCAAGGCGAGGACATGCGCAGTCTCTGCCTGCGCGCCCAGTATGGTGTGCTGCGTTAACTGCCCCTCAACCGCCTGGCCCATGGATGGGCGCAGCTCCATGGTCTGGAAGGCGTGCCCCAGGGAATCCTCGTCTCACGGCAGTCGGAGTGCCAATGATTAATGGTCGACTAGCACGCAGCAGCTGCGTCAACGAACGCTCCGCCAGCTGAGACCTTTTGCGCTCGCGTGGCACGCCGGCGCCGACGAATGCACAGCTCGGCAAATTCCGTGGAGCATCCTGGACGGCCCCCGATCTGGCATGAGGATGCATGCCAAATGAACCGACGTGGTCCTCCAACGCGACATGCAAACCGGCATGCATGAAATCAACGGCCTTCCTGCCGAATGAATCGGAGATGCATGTTGGCCAGCGCGTTACACAACAGTGCGTTCCTTTGAGCGATGGCCGCCCACATTATCACCCGACCCTTTGAGGAAGAAGGTCACCTTCCCTCTTTGAAATACCGTGGTTTCCGCTCATGGGCCGCGGGTTCCTTTTTTTAAAATCAAAAAAGTAAAAACAACCTCGGCGATGTCCGCAGCCGCCGCTGTGAAAATATCATCGGGGAAACGGTCGGGCCCCGCCCGTTCTCGTGGTTGGGCCTGACAGAAAAGGGCACCGTAATCACGCACAGTGGGCAAAGCAGTAGCATGCGCGAAGCGAGAAGGTCGGACTGGGATTTGGCTTGCACTGTTAGACTGCTGCGCACTTTCCTCATCCGTCGCCGCGCGCCTTCTTTCCACCTTGTCAGAATGATCCTGCATAAGGTCCTGGACTTGCGTGGGGGTCTCAGCTACAATGGCCTGTGAATCACGCGTGCAAGGGGCCGAGAAAAGCGATTTTTGGTGGCCTGCCAGCAAACCTCCAGGTCCTTCTTGTGCGGCATTCTAAAGTCGATCGAGCTGCGGGCCCACTCGAGTTCTTTTACTAAGAAAACAGCGCGGCCTTGCTGCAGCGAGAAAGCCAAGAGCCCTGGAAATACTTAAAGAACTGTTGCAACGTCATCGCACAACACATCCGCTTCTATATTCCACGGGTCGACTTGGTCCCAGGCCCGAAGGAGTCGGCGGGCCCAAAAACAAAATCTCCCGAGAGCCTGTGCCATGAGTCTGTCAAAACTCTGGTCCTCCGCAATGGGCTGAACACCCAGCCCCGCCCACGCAGTCTTAGGGTGGGCCGCAGAGGCAAAGAGCGGGAAGTGAGAGAGGGGCGATGCCTTCCATCAATTTCTACCATGCGCCTGACCCGCCGCCCCCCCTTTTCAGATCCCTACATTTCGTTATGCGTCGTTGCGTGTCGTGTGCACAGGTTCCCAACTGCTCGCGCCATGCCTCATGCATCGCATCATCGACGTCGCGAGCGAGAGCCAGATCCCCAGTTTTCAATCGGCAGGCAAACCGGGTGGCGACCGTGACCCAGGACCTGTCCGACACATGCGAGTCCCTGGGCGTGGCCTTGGGAATTGTGAAGGCCTTCCTCGCCGCCTGGAGGATCTGGATTCAGACAGTCTCGAGGTGGGCATTGACGTCCGTCGCCCCAGGAACTGGCGAAATCGCTCGTGCATATTCCTGAAAGCTGGCGCAGGCCTCTGGGTCTTTCATGGCTTCCGTACTGATCCCCTTGGGTCCTGGACGTGGTGGGAGGGTCAGAGCAATCCACTGGAATGTGACCGACACGGGCAGGTGGGTCGGCAAAGCCATCGCATTATCAAGACCCGTCCAAACCTCAACATTGCTGACAGCCTGCGTGTCCTGCCGAGTGGCCATTATGTAAACGATTATGTAACGTTGCCCGTCATTGGTAATAAATATGCAAGAAGGGCTGCGCACAACAAAATAACGCACTAGTGGCATACATGGATGCGCCTGCCGCAAAGACCTGGAGAAACTGTCCTGGGCGATCCTATTCCCGCGGGAACCCTCTCCGCCCAATCCATTATGCGGGTTGGTCGCCTACGCGCGCATTGGCACTGACGCATATATATATATATATATATATATATATATATATATATTACCGACTTTATACTTCAACGCTCGAGCCTCAGCTTCACCCCAAAACTCCTTAACCGTCTGTGTCCCCAGCCGCATGTAGGCGGCACGCGCCGAAGCACTCGTCATCTTGGCATGGGACGACGAAGAGGCGGCGATTATGATGCGGGGCGTGGCAACAAGCTTGGCTAGATTCTGCATGGCAATAGGGGTATCCTGCCCGTGGGGGGGGGGGGCTCACCTATCGGGGCTCCCGCGTTAAACCAGGGCTCGCATCCTAGTCCCTCGGACGAGGTCCCCGAAGCCAAAATGACAAAAGGCCCAGCCTTGCGAACCCCCCCTTTGTTGCGCGTGTCCTGCGCGCCAATGACGCGCGCTTGTGGTTGGACAAACTGCTCCTGGAGGATTCGCGCTCGGGCTGCCTTCTTCCGCCCAGCCGCGCCGCATGCTTGGCGAGCGAAAGCGCACTTGGAGTTAAATTTAACAGCTCGCATGTGAAAGCTGGCCCGGACGGGGGCCGTTTTCAAATCAGAGTTCGCCTCAGGGAGCGAGGCAGCCATCGGCGGGCCCCCGCTAACAAACTCATCCAACATGCCACAGCCGCCCACGCGCTTCTACTGAACCCAAGATGGAAAAGCAAGGCGCAGAGATGGGGTCAGCAGGTGGATCAATTCGCACTCTCTGATGGCGCTATGGCGGGTCGCGCCAATGAGCCTCGGATCAAGAGGAGAGGAGGGGCGATGCTGCCAGTCATGATCCATATTGCTACATGATCTGCCATCGCGTTCCATGGGTGGTCTTCGTGAGCCTTGACGCGATGGGTACTCACCGGGCATAAATAAGCAGCAATGCGATAGAGTGAGACCATGTGCCTCGCTAGCAAGTGACTGGGATTGACAGGGGCAGCACCGAGAATAACGGCGACTGCGCTTTTGGCATCCGAGTTGATGCTGGCAGGGGCGGCAATGTGGCACAATGCGCAAGACGAATGATTTCGATGAGAGACTGGCAAATGGCAAGCATCCCATGCTGCAAGGTGCCAGGAAGTGGCAAGAGAGATGAGGTGGCACAGGGGTGTGCCCACAAGCCCGACCACCTGCCCGCCAATGAATGGTTGCCTTCGTCATCCTGCAGCAGTTTCATGCTGGCCCATGCTTCCTCATCTCCCGCATCTGGACGCATGGGCCCATCTGTGTAGTGATGACGCCGTGCGCTGTTGGTCCATGCGCGTGGTTCGGGGGGGCATTGCAACGTGGTGTGCCGCGCTGGGAATGGCAGAGCGTCTAGCTCCAAGTCAAGCTTCAAATCTGGCACGCTCGCGATTCTAATGATGTCGCATACTGTCTGCTCACTCACTCCCTGACATGACAATGCAGAAGGACAAAGCCTGGGCAGCTGCGCGGGGGTCCACAGGGGGCTCGCTTGGCTGGGTCTCAGGGGGGCCGCTGCCGCAACAAATGCCCTCGGGGGGCGTTGGCGCATCCACCTCAGCAGACCCAAGGAAATGGGCGGAGTCGGGAGACCCTCGCTCATGACCTAGAGGCCCCGTCGCATCCTGGACGCGGTCAGACGGCGTCGCGCCCTCAGGGTATTCAGGCAATGTCCCATGGGCGGTGTCGACCTGATCGAATTGGAGTGGGCTTGATCGAATTGAGCCTACCGGCTCCTCCCCCTCGGGGAGAAGCGTGGCAGGCGCCGACGTGCTGCGGGTCCGTGCGTTGTTGTTTAATGCCGTGCACTGGATCGCCGCTGCAATTGAGATGACGGTGACAGGAGAGTGATGCTAGGCAACTGGCACGGGCGCAGGCAGTTCCCCCTTCTCCGCTTCGATGGGCCCCTCGCTGCGCGCGCTGTGCCCTGACTGATCTTCGTCAGCCCGGTAGTCGGACAATAAAAAAGTCGCGGCGTGGTCGCTCACGCGCTCCCCGCATGCACTGCCGACCGATCAGGGAGCTTCAAAACTGGCCGATGGCAGGCTTGCTGGTCGCCGACCTGTCCCCGTGGGTTACGCGAGCGCAGGAAAACGCGCAAGCTCTGCTGAGGCTCGGCTCTGGTGGCGGCGTCGGCCGCCGCAAAATCAGGCCTGCTCTCGGCAGGCCCAACGCCTCCCAGGGCCAGGTTTCCACGGTCGGACCGCCCCGCGGGCTCTGCTGGGCCCCTCGAAGGGGTCGGTGGGTTTTGGATGCTTCTGCCAGACGTGCGCGCGCGGCCTTCATCCGTGTCCTCGTCTCCCTCGGCGTCGTCAACGTACTAGTGTCTCTGCTCGTCGCCCCAGTGGGCACTCTTGGCACTGCGTTGACTCCTGGTTCACGAGGTAAACCATTGTCAATGTCTGCGGGCTCTCCAAATGCACTGCGCGATCGAACTCGCCCAGACCTGGCCCGCCCGCTGCTCGACCGCGCGCCACCCGCAGCGCCTCTCGGGCGAGGCGCGCCTCCATCTACCATTCATCGCTCGAGCCCCCCCCCCCCCATGTTGGCCATGGTCCTGCCGCGCTGACTGCGGCAAAGGGGCCCGCGCGCCCAGGCTCAAGCGCGCGCCGCGCGCGGCTCGCGCGAGCTCAGGAAAATAATCAAACACCTGGCTGAATATCGGAGCGGATTGAAAGATAGCGGCGACGTAGGGGATGGAAGATATCATCCAACTGCGTCTGGCGAAACTGCCGCTGAATAAGCAATGGTCAATGCTCCATGCCGATGAGCGGTCGCGCAAGGCCATCAGTAACCCCCGCCGCGCATGAAACTCAGCTCGCTGTTCCATCGGCATGGGCTCAGTGCTGAGCGGCGGATCCGCGCCGTAGCAGATCGTCTCCGTCTTCGCGAGCTTCTGCACAGCAGTCTGGCATAAGCTGACGGGGTCACTGCCCTGGCCGCCCCCGTGTTGTTCGGCCAGCTCGGGTGTCGCGAAACGTCCAGATCCGAGTTGGGCTGAGATGCCCGTTCCTGCATTCTGATCAGCTGCCGGCTCCTGGACCTCGGCTTGCACGGCTGCGGGCATCTCGGGCGGTGCGTCTAGGGTGGGAACAGCACGGCCTGGATGGAAAAGTGGTCCACCTCGTTGAACTGTGGGCACTGCACTTGTGGACAGCAGTTCGTATCTTCTGACTCGGGCATCGACATTTTCGTTGCACTGAATCTCGTGGGCCCCTGATGCGAGCTGCCGTCGAGCTCGAGCGGCCCGAGCATGCTGTTCAATCGAGCGCGCTGCCCAGGCGGATGCATCGCGCGCGAGAAGAGCTGCAGCGCGTCGGTTGTAACCGTAGCGCGCCACTCCCCAGCTGCGCCAAACTCCGCTGCGCATCTTGATGGCGGCTTCATTGCGCTGGCTCCATCTCATGGCCGCCGCGGTAAGACGTTCCTGGCGCACCGCAGGGGCGCGCCAGTCAAGCCAATCCACGCGCGCTGATTCAATGGACCACAAGAAGGCTTCGCTGTTCCAGACATCAACTTGGGATCGCATTGCATTTTCGATTTGCCCATCGGGCTGGTAGTAGGCGTCGTCGTCCGAGCTGGTGACCTCGACGCTGGAGTAGGTGAGGGGGCTCTGAAATTGTCCCATGATACCGCATCCATCGTCTTCTGTACTGATCGAGACTTTACCCAGTCGGTGTTCAGGGCCTCGACGGTGTCCAAAATGGCGGCGTCGAGCTCGATGGCACTATCGCTCACCATATTTCCCATGGGGGGGAAGTGCTGCATGCAATGGTAGATCTTCCTGGCGACGTCGCGCCCATGGCCATGCGCCCTGCCACCGGTCAGTGTGGCACGGGATGAGCTGCGGCTGAGGCTGCTGCTGCTGCTGGACCCCAGCCACCATCCGCTGGCGTTCCTGCGGCTTGAACTGGGAGCTGGAAGCATTTGTGTGTTGCTGGATTCGGGTCGCCCCCCGCTGGCTTCTCGCACGGCCCCGATGCCACGCTGCCTTCGACATTGCCCTTGCCACCAAACTGCGCCGCCAAATTGTGGAACTTATCCGCTCCTGGCCCTGGCAGGTGCGGTGACTCTTGGGCGGGCCCCGCTGGGTGTGTCGTTGCCAGCAAGGCTGGGTTCACCCACGGCGTCTCTGCTGTGCGTATGTCCGCGGCTGTTAGCGGTGGCGACGGTAGCGGTCCCCTAACTACCTCCCACTGTGCCACCTTGGGTCCCCGTGGCGTGGGCCCGGCTGCCTTCGGTAGCGGGCACTGTGCTCCCGCTCCTGGCCCCAAGGCTCCTTTGACCACATGCTGAACTGCCGCTGTCACTGCTGCCTCGAGGTTTGGCTGAGAGTAACCACCTGAACCCATCGCTGGCAGGCCCGTCGCCGAGTCCACTGGTTTCGCCGCCGCTGCTGCACCTGCTGTTGCCATATGTGTCATCTGGGCCGCCGAGCTCATCTGCTGGTTCTGCTACTGCAGCTGCGCATACGCTGTTGCCCCATTTCGGTTCTGCTCCTAGATCGCCACAGTCGTCTGGGCTGCCGCTGCCGCTCTCGGTGCCGCAGTCGTCGTCTCCACTCCCATCTCGGCACCCGCAGCATCGGATGGGATGTCGTGGAGTTCGGCTGCGATCTTGGCTTCCGTCTCCGCCAGAGCGTCCTCGACGTCGTACTGGAGATCCCCGAACTGGGTCTCCAGCGTGGCTATGCGGCACTTGGTGTTCTTTAGGTCCTCCATCTTGGACGCCAGACGTGCCACTTGTTCCGTTTTGACCTCGCTCAGGGGTTTGATCTGGTCCAACGCATACTTCAGCATGTTCATGTCATATTTGAAGTATTCGTCCGTCTTCTTCGCTCTTACTGTTTGGATTGCCAACCGGGCGAGTACCATGAGTCGGGACTTCTCTCGGTCGCGGTACTGGTGATGCATTATGCGATCTGTCGGCGGTCTCCAGCTGCTCTGCTCGTCGAGGGCCTCGGCAAAGTGCTTTAGGGCAATGACCACCCGCTCGACGAATCTGTTGGCTTGCTTCTCGAGGCCGTTGTCGCGCTCGTGCTTTCGGTCGTGGTGGGGTTTGTCGCGACCAAGGCGAGCCTTGGGCGTCGGCGCGCCCTGTTTGCCCCACTTGCGAGGGGCGTTCCTGCTCGGCCGCCTCCTCTCGGCGAAGGAGCGCCCAGAGGAGGAGCAGTGCCACTGCCAGTCTGCTTTGTGCAGTCCGCACGCACATGTCCATCCTGGAGCTGCGGCCATGGCGTCTGGTGCTGAGCGCGGTGGCTGCTGCGCGCTGTGATGCGCTGCTGGCAAGGTGGTAGCTGCACGCACCCTGAGCAGTACTCTTGCCGCTGCCTTCTCTCTCCCAGCACACGAGGCGCGGACTCCTGCGGGCTGCCCTCCCCTGAGGTATGCCCACTATGAGCCCAAACCTTCTCCTCCTCCTCCTTTTCCTTTTCCTCCTCCTCCTCCTCCTCCTCCTCCTCCTACTGCCCCATCCTCCTCTTGCAGCACCGCCGCCACTACCGCCGCCGCCGCTACCTCCACGTCAGTCTCTTAATTACCCTTTCCTCTCGCCGTCGCCAATCCCAGACCCCGAGGTTGCGCTCTACTCACAGCGTGGACCCAGGGAAGTCTCAGCCCGTCTCCCAGCACAGGATCTTGATCCTGGGCAATATGTGACGATCCCGCTGCCCAGCGAGATCCCCTAGACAGGGGCTGGAAATTGCCCCAAAGCTTTGTCGCAATTCCAGCATGTCTTGAATCAAGAGTCCAGAATTGGGCCCCATGGGCGCGTCTCGGAATGCCTCCGGGCAGAGGTTCCGAGGCGCATCAGACCGCGGCGACCAGCAGCCCCCGAGAAGGCCCATCAAAGATGCGAAAAGCGTCTCACTTGTTCGGTGCTGTAGGGGACGGTCCTCTTGGACTCAGGAGCCGCATTGTGTGATTCGCTATGCAGCCCGTAACTGCCTCCCCCGTACTCCACCCCTAGTAACTAGTAACGTCACAACCCGCGGGAGGGGTACATCCGAGAGTGCAGGAGCCAGTGCTGGAACGACTCCTGAGAGCCCGCACCAGAAAGCAACAACAGTCAACATCGAATCGGAACATGATATCGAAACGGAACGAAAGTCGGATCGGGCCGCATCGGCACTGGGTCGGAATCGGATCGGATCAGCTGCGCCAGGATGCAGAACAACGCCATGCAATCGTCGGACCATGTATCGGATCGACGGAACATCGGCATCGAAACGGATCGGGCCGGCTGGAATCGACATGAAATCGGATCGAGATGGACCCTGCCGAAAGGTCACTCCGCTGAAGAGCCACTCTCACGCGTAGCCCGGCCCCAGAGGTCCCGACCCCTTCTCCGGGGTGTTGTCGCCCCCCGATCCATATGTCATTGTCCCAGGGCCCACGCACGGCCCCCAGAAGCCATACTCGAGAAAAACGTGCGGGTCGAAAACGCCATATCGTCGGAGACATGGGTATCGGTATCCTCTCCAGGAACAAAGAAAATCGACACCACCGTCACCAGCAAACCACCAGCGGGAGCAGCCTGGAGTGCCCCCCCCCTGGTGGCGTGGTCCCCCCTTTCGCTCGAGACATTCCCTAAATACCCAGCTCGGGGTGGCATCGTGGACCTCCTAACTGGAGGTGGCCCCTCTGGTGGTGGTGGTGACGTTTCTCCTTCCCCCGATCCTCCTTCCCTGCGCGCGCGCGATCGTCCGCCACGGCGCGGCACTGCGATCGGGGCAGGCCGCGGGCGCCACGAGCGCGGCTCAGGGGAGTCCAAGGGACGCATGGAAACTGAAACAGAGGGCCATGAACCCTGGGCAGTCACTGTGGCCCCGGGCCACGCTAGCCACACACACACAATCCTCGCCCCCGCCTTGGACGCCGCCGATCTACTCTCCTCATCCCCCGTGCGGGCGATCGCCCGCCACGGCCCGGCGCGGCGATCGGGGCAGGCCGAGGGCGCGCCGCGAGCGCGGCGTCGTCGCTCCCGCGCGCACTCTCCCGGACCTCTCCCAGGGTGCACTGCCGTCATCGTGCCACCATATAGGGAGCGCACAAGAAGGGAACGAAGGGGCTTGCCTGGCCACGGCGGGCATAAGCCACGAACAAGTGCTACGGCATAGATCCAAATTAGGGTCCGCAAAACCCAAGCCGCTCCTGAGCCCAAAGTGGTCCTTCTGTCAGCGCCTTGGCTGTATGATCAGACTTTCGAGCGGCATCCAGCCGCGGCGACAAGGCCTGCCCAGGACGAGCAGCGGGGTTGAGATCTTGTCCTCCGTCGCGCGAAGGCAATCGCCGCCAGGGAGGCGCGGCGATCGGGGCAGGCCGTGGGCGCCACGCAGTCGGCGGCGTCGTCGCATTCGCTCCTGGGGCACTGCGAAGGGGGGTCACCGCTTGGCCTGTGGGGGGCCGCCAAGAACTCTGGAGCCGCCCAGAACGACCCCAGGCGTCCAAGAACCTCCTCGAGCTTCGATCCTGGAACCTCGAGCCAGAGGAGTTGGTCTGATGCAGATGTCGGCCCAGAGAGGTGAAATGTGAGTCTGGATGCAGTAGTTGCGCGTGGATGCAGGTGTGCAGCTTTCTTCACATGCATTAGTTGTTGCCCGTGCAATAGTTCGTCCCCCCGCAACAGCTGCCTACTGTTGCACGCAACTGTGTACAATGAATGATTGATTGCAGCTCTCACCGCCGACCCATCTGCGCCAAACCCTCTACTCCAGCTTACTTCCGAAAGGAACTGGTAAGGCTACGGGCTGCGCACAGACAGCCCCCCTGGACCCCAGGTAGTCCCGGCTGGCCTCCTCAGGCCCCCCGAGTAGTCACAGCTGGCCTCATCAGGCCTCCCGAATAAATCAGGGCGGTTTCAGATGCCCACCCTGTGACGCGGAGCGCCCTAGAGGCGCCACCGGACGCGCAACTCGGGGTGCCTGTTGAGGCCAGCTGGAACTACCTGGGGGGACGTCTGTGCGCAACCCGAAGTCTTACCAAACTAGTGACTCTCCTCGCCAGACCAAGCCATTTCCTTTGGGAGACAAGCGCGAACACCACAACGCAAACACTGTTTCGGGACAAACGTGTGGAGCAGGGCTTCACACGGTAATGAACTTATGATCACCACAAGCAACATGGATGCGGGGCCGGAGGCTACTCCGCCGCAGGCCGACCCCATGTTGACGGAGGTGAGGGGATGAGATCACCGTGAAACGGAGCGCCCCCCCGGTGTCGGTTTCGTGTTCGTGTCGCGCAGCGCATGCGGACAAGGCGAAGCTACGTGGGCGGGCGAGCGGAATGAACCCTCCTCAAGCTAGAACGCCGACGGGCCGAAAAACCGTCCCCCCCCCTCCCGGGTAGGGCGGCGGTGGCCGGGTTTGTCCCGCCAAGGTGTCCCGATGGTGTCCCGTGTTGTCTCATGGTGCCCCGTGGTGGCCCGTTGGTGTCCTGTCGGTGCCCCGTCGGTGTCCAGTCGTGAGATGGTCAGAGGGATCGATCGTGAGATCGTTTGTGAATCTGGTAGTGAGATCGGTTGTGAGGTCGAACGTGAAATCGATTGTGAGAGAGTGAGCTCGGTAGTATTATCGATTGTGAGATCGATCGTAAGATCGATTGAGAGATCGATCGAGTGAAGTCGATCATGAACTCGATAATGAAATGTAATGATGTCCCGTCGGTGTCCCGTCATTGTCCCGTGGGTGTTTCGCAGTGAAATCGATAGGGAAATCGATGGTGATATTGATAGTGGGACCGGTCGTGAGTCCGATCGTGAGACCGATACTATGACCGATAGTGGGATCGATCGTGAAATCGATTGTGCTATCGATACTGAGATCGAAAGTGGGATCGGTGGTGAGATCGATCGTGAGATCGAATGAGTGAGACGTTGGTTCCTCCCACCCCGAAGTTCCTTATCTCTCGAAAGATGGTCGTATAGTATAATAGGACTATACGGGGGAAGGGGGTGCACGTGGCCGGACAGCGGCTGCCCTGGCGAAACGCTATGCGCTGCGAGCGGATACCGTGTCGCTCCGCTCCGCGGGGAAGGAGGCTCGGAAAAGCTCGAGACGTGGTTGGAGGCGGCCCAAGGTGTACTCTGATCGCCTCCGTCAGTCGGCCAATACCTGGGAGCGTTGGGCCTTGGATTGACCACTCAGCTTCTTCGTCAAGAAGTAGGCCTCGATATTGTCACTCAACTGGGTAGATCTGTCCGGTCTGCACTGGTTGAAACACCCCAGAAAATCGGTCAGTATGGGGGATGGGGCCAACTCAATGCGCTCAAAATCGATCCCTAGACCATCCCAAAATCAATCTGGTGCAATTTGTCACCCCAGATCCGTTTTTGACAGCCGTGGGGCCTGAAAACGGCTCCTGGAGGTCGAGAAAAAATGAAAACGCCCTTCCCGAACCCAACGCCCCGAACCTGCCCCACCCCCTCCTGCTGGCCAGACCAGCAAAGGGCCACCTCAAACCCACAGCTGGCCTCAAGGTTAGGGCGACGGAAGCTGTACATGTCCATTGCCTCAGGCCTTGCCCGTCCTGGACCCAGGAGCGGAGTATGTGCCTCCCTGGCCAAGGCAAGAGGGCGTATACACTACTCCTGGGCCAAGGACGGGCAAGGCCTGGGGCAATGGACATGTATAGGTCTTGTCGCCGCTAAGGTGGTGGCCCTCCCTTGGCACTGCCCGAAAGCTCCCGCGCGCGCTCTCTGGGGCGGACTGCTGGGCGGGGTCGGGGCCGTCGGCGAGGCCGGCCGCCTCGCGCATGGTGGCCCGCAGCGCGGGGCTCATCTCGCCGTCCTCCTTTTGCGGGAGGGGGTGCGGGAAAGATTTGGCCGCGTCCAGTTTGAAGCGTTGCCAGCTTGCGGCGGTCACACACCCGTGTTGGCGACATGTTGCGCGACTTATCTCGGGAGCCCTCGGGAAGCCAACGGGGCTGATGTGACTCCTCGTTGGCTCCGTGATCCAACGGGGCTATGTGGCCCCATGTTGGCCATAACCGCCGCTCCAAAACAGAGTCCTTGCGACGCGAGCAAAATTGACGGCGCCATTCATATCCAAATCCACTGTGCCTTGGACTTTCTGGGAAGGGGCACCAAACGGCCGAGGCGCAGTGGACAGGGATGAACATTCAGCCTCTAGGGGCCTGGTTATTATCCATACCCACTGCGCCTTGGGTGTCTTGCGAAGGGAGCCCGAAACTCCAAGATGCAGTGGGCACGGATATCCAGATTGCCCACAGGGGGCAGGGAACCGAGGTACAATAACAATTTCAAAGCAATCGCAGCTGAAATCGAACTAAATATCCTGGGCAGCGTACAGCCGAGGGCCAGAGGATCGACAATCGATGGGTGTGACGAACCAACAACACACACCCATACCCAGATGGGGGGTCGGAGAGGGCTATGGGTGCGTGTTGTCGGATGGGATCCCCGCTCGAACAGGAGCGTTCCCCAGGGTCCGACAACCCGCACCCATACCCATAACGAGTCCTCCTCCCCACGACCCACCTATGGGTATGGGTGTGTGTTTTGTTCGTTCGTCAGGGTGGTGGAACCAGGCATGCTCGCGCCGCGGAAAATCACGACAGGCGGTGTTTGACTGATATCGGACTCTGGGGGCCTTCGCCGGGCCTCGGGACCGTCAAAGGGCGCCTCAGGATGAAACGCCGGTCCTAGAGAAAGGGGTCCAGAACTCTTAGGGCAGGAATGGACGGAGAGAAATGATCGGAGGTGAGGGGGTGAGATCGAAGTGGAACGGAAAACACCTCTACCGGGAAATCGGTTTCGGTTTCGTGTTCGTGCGTGCCGTGCGTGCGGGCGACGCGAACCTGCGTGGGCGGGCGAGAAATAAGTCTCCTGTAGCTGAGGCGTGGCCGGACCAAAAGTCTCCCTTCTGGCAACCGGTGCCCCGCGGTGTCCCGCCGGTGTCCCGCTCGGGGGCCCGTGGCGCGCGGTGTCCCGCCGGTGTCTCGTCGGTGTCCCGATAATACTGATGATGATGATGATGATAATGATGATGATGATGATGATGATGAGGATGTTCATGATGATGACGATGATGACGATGGTGGTGGTGGTGATGATGGTGGTGCCCCGATGATGATGGTGATGATGATGGTGATGATGATGATGTTGTTGACGATGTTGCTGATGATAATGATGGTGAAGGTGGTGATGATGATGGTGCACCGATGATGATGATGCTGATGATGATGTTGATGATGATGATGATGATGTTGTTGCTGATGATGGTGGTGCCCCGATGATGATGATGATGCTAATGATCATGGTGATGTTGCTCATGCTCAGATGATTTGATGACAATGATGAAGGTGATAGTGATGGTGTCCCGATGATGATGGGAATGGTTGGGTTGATGATGATGCTCTTGGTGATGCTGGTAATGATGGTGTCCCAGTGATGATGATGATGATGATGAAAATGATGATGATGATGTCCAGATGATGATGGTGTGGGTGATGAGGATGATGATGAGGTGCTGATGGTGATTTTCATGATGGTGGCCCAGAGATGGTGATGATAATGATGTTGATGATGGCGACGATGTAATCCCGATGGTGATGATGGTGATGATTATGATGATGATGGTGACGATGATGATAGTGTTCCGATGATGGTGATGGTGGCGTTGATGACGATTCTAATGATGATGATGGTGGTGTCCCGATGATGATGATGATGATGTTGTTCATGATCATGATGACGAACTGATGATGCTGATGATGATGATGATGATGATGATGATGATGATGATGGTGGTGTTCCGAGCGAGCGGCCACGGCGTTACCTGAAGGTGTGCCAGATAATCAACTCTCATGCTGGAGGCCGGCTGTGCACGGGCTCCGGGCGGAAACTGCACTGCATGCAGCACGTCTCTGTTGCACAGAAAAGGAATGTAGAATATGTATGGCGTGGCGGGCACAGATGCCGCCGCGCGCGCCTCACCGCGTTGAGTCGGCCGGTCTTGGTGGCCGCCGCTGTCGAGCCACAAGGCGCCCTCTACCGGCGCGGCCCTGCACGTGGTTCGCGAGAACGCGGGAGCTGCAGAACAGGAACCAGATCCGCATGTGGGCGAAAGATGTGGAGGGGACTTCGATGCGGTGGTGGAAGAAAATTACTACCTGAGCGAAGCTATGGCACGGGCGCTCGGGGACGAGACGTCGCAGGAGCTGGGGATCCACTCGGCAAACGACTTGGTGGACGTCAAGCGGTTCTACGGCTCGCTGGTCTTCGAAAAGGTCGCGCTCAGGGCGACCGAGCACGGCTCCCCACCCAGAGTGCTGGCCATGGCGATGCTCCTGCACCTGAAGCCCAGGATGATCGAGGAGGCGGAGGCATGCAGCATGCCCATCTACGCCACGCGGAGTCTATTTGCAGGGTCGAGGCCCAGCAACACCTTCGCAAGAACACTGATCTACCACGTACTTAGGGCTGTGAGCAGCAAGGTGCAGATGATAGAACCGAGGACCTGGTTCAAGGACATCGTGCTCAAAGCAGTGAGAAGCAAGACGAAGGTAGAGGAAACCATCATCAGCGCCACGTTCGAGCTCACAAAGGAGCTGAATCAGGAGGGGCTCGCAATCGCAGGCAGGTCAGTCCTGTTCAGCACCGACTTCGGCATGGCGAAAGCGCGGCCAGGAAACTGGAGGAGCTGAGCACAACCATCAAGCTGGCAACCGAAGGGCGAGACCTTTGGCTTGATAAAGCAAGAAAGACATGCACTCGAAGGGCGACACACGCTACAAGCAGGCTTAAAGAGTTTTGCAGCGAGCACCAAAAAGCTGAAGTTGGCGAAATCGAGGAGGCAGATCATGGCACAGGGGCCGATGGCGCAGGTGGGCTACGGCATAAAAACTCACGGGGCCGCAGAGACGAAGCTGACGGAGATAAGGATGAGATACGCGAAGGGGCTGAGGAGGGCCTGGCCCGGACGATGCTCAACGACGCTGGTCGACCTCGACGGAGAAGACCCTCGCATCATCCTCCCCGAGAACCAATTCCAGGCGTGCTTCGACCTCTGGGCAGCAAGAGAAGACATACGCGAAGGTGCTCACCGAGCTTGGCCACGCATTCGGGATCGACTACTACAGGCACCGCGCTCGACAGGAAGGGGCCAGCGAAGGGGAGTGATAGCGTCCCTCATCCTGCAGCTCTGCGAGATCGGCTGGGACGCCCAGGCGGCGAACTTCTGGGCGGACGCAGATGGAGGAGGCCGGCAACTTCAGCCTGATGATGGGAATGACGGCCCCACCGACTTACTGGACGCGATCACCGAGGACCTGAAGAAGAAGGCTTGGCAAAGGGCTCACCTACATCACAACGGGGCTGAACTACAACACGGAGCAAACACGTGCGACCTGAGGATGATTTGAGAAGGTTCAGGAAGTACGGCAAATTCCGGCAGTTCCAGGCCCTTCTGACTGCGGCATGCGCAGGAATGCGGTCACCACAGAGACGGATGGACACGTTCGGCGACGACGCTATCAACAAATGCCAGTGCGGGCAGATCGCGGACGACTTCCACATCATCTGCGGCAGATGCAACTGAAGTGGTGACCACAGCATCTACAGGAAGACCGGAACCTTCGTGCACAGAGCCCGCGTTCTGGCTGACAGGGATCACGCCGAGAGCCTTGACAACACCTACCTGCACTACATAATATACAGCCAAGAGACAGGGCAAGGCAGAGCACATCGACATGGAGTCCAACGACCAGAAGCTCAAGGCGGAAGGCGACCAGGAGATGACCGTCTGCGGGGACGGAAGTGGAGGAACAGGAGGCGATGATGCGAGGTACAGGCGATGTGGCTGAGGCCGGGCCAGATGCTGATGGAACGGGTCGCTGGCCAAAGGAGGCCTACTGCCGAGTGCTCAGGGCCAGTCCAACAACAGGGCGGAGATCACGGCGTTCCTAGACAGCCTGGAGTCGACCACAGGCGACCTCATCTTCTACACCGACACGGAGATCCTCTGCAAGGGCTGGAACAACAGGAGATACCGATACCTCACAAATTGCTGCAGGATGGGGCACGGCGACCTTTGAAAGCACTGAGAATTGCGTCAATGGCGACAGTATTTGATAACATCTGGACAGCACTCGCCTCCGAAAAAGGATAAGGAATATACATCACGCAAGAGGGCACCAACCAGACCATTGGGGGGGCAGGGGGAGAAGCAGAAACCGAATTAGGGGGAGGGGGAGTTAGCACCTCAAGTGATGGAACAATTGGTCACCATTGGGGGTCTGACATCCAACAAGACACGGCTTAGGTGGACCAGCCGTTAATCAAAGTATGGATCAAACTTACAAGACCACACCCTGGAATTTTCCTAGCGGCACAACAAATCTCTGCATGCTAAGCATAGCCTGGGCCTCAGTCGCTGGGGTCCTAGATCGAAGACGAGGAGGGGTAGTCTTAGATGTAGCACGAATACGGCTGGGGGAGCTCTTCATGAGGGCGCGATAGGCTTTGTTATTCTGGATACCATGGAAACGCTCCTTATGCACACGATCTAGTATCACCGTTCGTCTCAAAGTTCATGAAGATGCCTATTTCGCTCCTCGCCCACAACATAGCAATAGTGTTTATTTGTAGCTGTCGGTGAGGTCAGGTTCGCCGCTGGTCCAAACACGCCGCCAACAAACAACAATCACACTATCCAAGCGAAAGACCCAACCTTATGCAATTGTGAATACCGCCGTTACGGGTATCGCCTTCGGGTGATCTCCTCATGGGGCCGTGAAGTATGCGAAGGGTGTGCCGATATGGGGCGGGGCCGCCATTCGGGCGCTGCCACAAAGGCTTTTTAGGTGGAGCCCACTATGGGGCCACGAAGCGTACGACGGGTGCGCCGCAATGGGGCGGGGCCGCCACTGGGACCTTCGGTGGAGCTCCCTCTGGGGCAACGAAACGCTGTGCTGGGCGGGGCGGGGGAGACGCATGCGAACACCGCAACTGGGGCCTTCAGTGGAGCTCCCTATGGGGCCATGATGTGCTGTACTGGGTGGGGGAGACGCAGGCGAACACCGCCACTGGGGCCTTCGGTGGAGCTCACCGCCACTGGGGACTTCGGTGGAGCTGCTTATGAATCTGGGAGCGCTGTACTGGGTGGGGGAGACGCGTGCTGAACACCACCACTGCGGCCTTCGGTGGAGCTCCCTATGTAGCCACTAAACGCTGTACCGGGTTGGGGAGACGTATGCGAACACTGCCACTGAAGCCTGCGGTGGAGCTCACTTCGGGGCGACGGAGCGCTGTGCTGGGTGGGGGAGGCGAATGTGAACACCGCCACTGGGGCCTCTGGTGGAGCTCCCCATGGGGCCACGAAGCGCTGTAGTGGGTGGGGAGGCGCATGCGAACACCACCACTGGGGCCTGCGGTAGAGCTTCCTTTGGGGCCACGAGGCGCTGGACTGAGCCGGGGGGGACTCATGCGAACACCGCCACTGAAGCCTCCTGTCGAGCTCTCTTCCGGGCCACGAAACGAATGAGGGATGTGCCGACATGGTTGACTGGTGCGGAGGGCAGAGGCGGGGATGGGAGGAGGGAGGAGGAGGAAGGAGAGGAGAGGAGACGCAGGGCGCTGTCTCTTCAAAACGAGGACACAACACCACAGGAAGGTTGGGAAATAAAACGCACAATGAGATCACTCACGCAATTCAAAATCTCCCCGAAAAGGGAGGATGCTCAGAAAAAACCTTAGCCAAAGACTGCTGAGCACAGACACAAGCGGCGATAACGTTGGAGGCATTTACGCTTGGCTGGTCATGCATATTCCACTTTCCGCCAGAAGGAAGCAACCTTGTCTATTGGCAGCTGCAGGCGAAGTGAGGTTCGCCCTTGGTCCGACCACGCAGGCAACCAACACCTAGCAGAGGCACACCCGTCAACACTGCTGACACAAATCCAAACGCACACACACACACACACGCAAACACAACGTTCCGTGAATAATTTCTGATACTCTGTCTAACATGCACCGCCCCGGTTGAGTAGCCTTTAGTGGCCTTTAGCTGCCTTTAGTGTATCACTAGCGGCCTCTAGTGACCTTTAGTGGCCTTTTGGCGGCCTCTCATGGCCTTAAGCGGCCTTCATTGCCTTGAGCGGCCGGTAGTAACCTCCACGAACATTCAAGCAAGTGTGTTATGCATGTTAGAATGAGCTTCCAAAACAACTCGCTTAGACAACGTGTACTTACTCCATGATTACAGCCCTTTCGCTCCTCCAGCAGCCGGACCAGCTCACCGCCGCCTCCGCGGGATCCACAACGCGCGGGTGCGGGCCGACATCGAGGCTTCTCGCCGCCACGCCCCCACTGCACGGTCGCGGCCCCGAGCCTGTGACGAGAAGTTGCCACTGTCCGGCTTCGTAAACAGGGGCTTCGTGAACAGGGGTTTAGCTAAACGGCGGCTTAGGCTTTTCCAGATACCCTCTTGTACTACACCCCCGTGTACGGCGCCCAGGGCCCGATAAACGGGGTCATAGCCAAACGTGGAAATCGGCGGTCCCCGTACCGTACCCCCGTTTGCTGTGCCCGTCTCTGGCGCCCTGAGGGGATCGGTGAACGGAGGCACCGGGGGGCATGGAGACCCCTCATCCCCGACTTGGTGTCGTTTCCGAATGGACAGCAGGATTGGTGCCCAACTCGGGGATGTCCGATGGGGGTGCGTCCATCCCCGATCGGTCGACAGGGGGCGCCCTTCCCCGAGGTTCCCCTATTTCCTCCAGCACGAAGCCGAGAGTGTCTGCCAGGTTGCACTTACCACGAGGGTCGGCAAACTCCACCGCCCTTCTGTGCACCGAGTTGCGCTTCCATGCCCACCCAGGACAGAAGACGGCAGTGCTGTGATCACACGAGCAGGCAACGTACCCCTACTGTCTCTTAGCGAAGCCCTCGAGATAGCCCATTGAAAGGACCTGTGTAAACATTCAGTCCACTTCACGCCACTCTAACCAATGCTCAGCCTCCCTCGTTATTCCCCTCATCATATCTCCCGCCACTTCTCTTCCTTCTCCTCCTCCACGTGGTGGTCGTTCTGATTCTCCTTCGCCCCGTGCGTCCAACCACTTCGCATCTCTCCTCCTCACCTTCCCCTGTCCCCTCCTGCTTCACCTCTCAAACTCATCCACCTCCTGCGCCCCGACTCTGCTCCCTCGTCCGTGGGATTTTCGTGAACGGGGGCGAGCCCCGCATCCAGATCCCCTGCTGCTTCACCTCCTCCTCCCCCTCCTTCCTTTCTCCTCCTTCTCCTTCTCCGCCTCCACCTCCTCCTCCTCCTCCTCCTCCTCCTCCTCCTCCTCCTACGGGCTCACGCTGGCCCAAGCCCTGTCGTTGGGGTCCCAGGCTTGGGAGGCTAGAGTTCGGCAAGAGCAGGGGCAAGAGTGCCCGCTCTCTGAAATTCAAATCGGCATGGCGCCCGTGTGGCAGGGTCCCGCCTCCTCCTCCTCCTCCTCCGCCTCCTCCACCTCCTCCTCCTCCATTCCTTTTCCTTATACCTAACTGCTCCTTGTCGCACCCCGAGGCCAGTCGGGGGGGGCGGCCCGGACGTTTCGTCAGAGACTTTCAAACTACTTACCTACAAGTGGTAACAGCTTTATAAATGGAGGGCGGACAGCGCACATTCGTTTCAACTGAATTGCAAAAGCTTCACGGATTGAGGGTGGGTGGTTTTCAAAATGTGGCTCTGGCCCTAGCGCCGCACACACTCGTCGCACAAATTCTGCCAGGGTTTAGCGGATTGTGGGCGGATTGTTTTCAACATGTGGTTCTCGCCTTTGCGCCGCGCACATTCGTCGTAATCATTTGCAGGAACCTCACAGGCTACCATGGTACACGCAAACGATTCAGGATTTGGAGAGCGCAACAGCTGCGGTGACTCGAAGGTGTTGAAGACCCACGAATGGTGCTCTAGCACGATTCAGGGTCGTCACGACGCAACAGTCAGGTTGATTCGTGGCGCTGGAGTCCCGAGGATGGTTTTGTGGCACAAATCAAGATCTTCAAACTCTTGCGTCCAAACGGAATATGTTCCACATGGAAGTGCATCCTTGTAGGGGCCTATGGAAAGGGAGCTCTGGAGGAGAGCTAATTCCAACAACGTTGATGAGTCTTTGGTTTGCGCTGGCCGTCCTCCTCCTGTTTCTCCTCCTCCAACTCCTCCTCCTCTTCCTCCTCCTCTTTTCCGCCTTCCCCTCCCCTTCGTTCTCCCCCCCCTCCTCCTCCTCCTCCTCCTCCGCCTCCTCCTCCTCCTCCTCCTCCTCCTCCTCCTCCGCCTCCTTCCGTAGCCATGTTGGCTCAAGTCCGTAGCGCTTCGGCTCAGGACCTGACCATACTGTCACAGGGAATCAGCGGCCCCCGACAGCGACTCGCGTCCGCCAGGTCGGACGAGCTGTCTCTTTTGTGAGCACCTGGTGGTGCAACTCTTGATTTGTGAGCTCTTGTTGGAGCATGGTAAGAGGGCGCGGCCAATGATTACATCTCGTGAGCGGCCTGCAACTACAGGTGGAACTTCCGCTCGAGGTCGCTCTGCTTTCAGTGCACTGCGGCGCTTGGACCGCTACCACCGTGGAGGAATCCGCCACCGCAGGGAGTATGCATAGGCCGACGGAGGAGCCCTGGCGCTGGGCGCTCCCCTGGCGCTCCCGCCAGGAACGTGGCGTCAGAAGCCGTAGCCGTCCAAGCTGCGAGCTCCCCCGAGTGGGCGGGCAACGCAGCAAGGGTACCTCGCCACAGCGGAACTCCTCGACGACTTGCGTGCTCGCGTCGGCACGGCAGGCCCAGGAGCGACGAAGATGGCTGCTCTGCAGGCCGCCGTGGAGCCCGCCACAGCGCCGCCGCCGCAGCGCCCGCCCCTCCTCGAGGCCGCTATCTCGGACAAGGGGGTGGCTTGCAGCAGGGCCGAGGCGGCGCTGCAGCGGTGCGTGGCGCGGGAGATGGATGCCAAGATGTGGTGCGATGAGTGCGTGGAGGCTGCGGCGTCAGCAGCGCTGTGGGCCTTTGACAGGAAGACGTGGCAGGATGAACTCGCGTCTCTGGCTCTGGCGTGCTGGTGACGGCGGAGCCCAGTCCCCCAAGGCGGCGCAGGGCAGCTTGGGAAGCAACGACCAGCAGTCCCATATCATCCTGTCCCAGCGCCTGCAGGAGGGGGGCGAGTGCTTTGCCAAGGTGGAGATCGTCGGGAGAGACGGGTTCAGCCTCGACGACTTGGACGTCGAGGAGGCGGACCGCCCCCGCTGGGAAGAGCTCAAGACCATGCTCAGCCAGGAGACCCAGCAGGCGGTCGTGGCCCAGAACATCCAGAAGCTCCGAGAGGAGACCGCCGCGTTCCAGAAGCGGATGCAGGCCAAGAAGCGGCGCGTCGCCTCCGAGGACGCCGAGTTCCTGGGTGGACCCCAAGAGAAGGCGGAGCGGGGGGCCCCCCCCTGAATCGGGCAGTGGCGCCGGGCCTGGGTCGGGCCTGGGGGCGCCAGCAGCCGCCACGGCCAGCGGCGGCGCCGACCCCGCCGTGCTCGCCAACGTGGGGCCCATCGTGGAGTCGGCCAGGGTGTGGCAGGAGGCGATCGATGTTGCGACGCGCGACCTCCAGGTGGCGGCCTAGCGCTCGTGGGTCATGCGACTTCATGGGCATGCGAAGCCGTGGAGCCTTGTGCGTGCGGCACCGAATTGCACGAATTGTCACATATTGACCTGCACTGCCTCAACTCCCTCGTCCGTCGGGCCACGCACTCTGGACTACAGAATGGATGGAATGCGCGATGGGGCCCCGAGGTGACTGACTCTAGGCAGGTCTTCCTGGAGCCCATCAGAATGCTGCTTCGCAGATTCCTGACAGAGAAGTGGAATGCTGAGCACCGCACGCGTGTTAGAACCCTGTTCGCAGGAGGCGCGTGGCCACAACTAATATTCAAGGCTGTTCCAGCGACTACCGATCAGCGCCAGGCGTATAAAAATTGCTGTAGGTACATATTCGTACCGTGCGTATGCATGCAGCGCGCGCGATGAGCAGCGTAGGCGTTTTGGTGGTAGGCACATGCAGCAGACAGTGGCGAACCCGTTCCAGGCTTCGAATTCCTGTGCCCGAAGTACTTCGGAGGACCCAGTCGAACTCTTGGATGTTCTGCCAGTCTCAAACGAGGTTCGGAATGAAGGCTGACATCCAAGAACCATCACAAGGGAGGTCTTTACGGATGAATCTCTCTTATACGGTAAGCTTATACCCCGCCGGCGTGCAAGGTCGAGCTACGTCACCTTAAATGCCTCGGAGGAGAATATTGAGTTTTCCGCGTTCGGCCCCCTCTCCCTTCCCCAGACTCAGCAAGTGATTTACCCGGCGGACCTCTATGCCATCCTTCAGATGCTGAGGAGTGCGATGCTAACCCTCAAAATATATTGTGATGGCCAGGCTGTCGTAGACGGAACTTGCAGAGGGAGGTTTGGTGCTCGTCCCCAGCCAGAACCAACATCGACCTCTGGAGGGAGTTCTGGTTCCTGGTCAACGGTCTTGGAGGGCTGGGCCCCGGGACAATTCAGATAGTAAAAAAAAAGCCCACGCCACTCCCGCCCAGCAGCGCCAGATTGACGAGAGACTGCTCAAAGGCAACCGTTTCGCGGACGAATACGCAAAGAAAAGACCGAGTTGTGCGAGCATCCTTTCTGGCAGCGTCAGGCTTATAAGCAGAAGAATAGCATGGTAGCTGATGCCGCAGCGTTTGCTGTCAGGCTGGGCGCAATGTCCTCCTATGTCTCCGACACGATTACCGACGTCGAACCGAGTAGCATCACTGGAACAGCACCGACCAAGCCGCCGACCCGAACACTGCTCTTCCTCTGATGCCTCCTCCTCCTCCTCCTCCTCCTCCTCCGATTGTGAGCCCCAGGGACCGTCGAGCTTCCCAGGCCAGATCCAGACTCCGAGCAGGCCAGCGAGCGCAGAATCTGTCGAATTCGATGGCCGAGAAGCCCGCACCCTCAAGGCACAGGGGTTTGAACATTACCTTGCGTGTTCGCCCCATTTTTGTATTATGCAGGCGTTGCGCTTCCTACGCTCTGTGTACGTGGACGAACCTTATAAAGAGGGGCTGCAAGCCCGCCCGAGCTCGGACGGCGAAGGGTCGACTGACGCGCTTGTGGGAGGGCCGCCATCCGTCAACTGGGAAGCCCTCGTAATTTCAGACTTGACCTTGCGCGCCCTGTGTGAGCCCTAAGGTCACAGAATCCAGCACAATCCACTTTCTCCTCCTCCTCCTCCTCCTCCGCCTCCTCCTCCTCCCCCTCCTCCTCCTCACTAGTTTCCTCTGGACATCGTAGGGCGTCGTCCACCAAGAGCAATCCCCACTGGTGCACCCCAAGCCTCCCTTCCCAGCCCACACTGCACAACCGCCGCCTCCGCCTGCCCACCGCTTGCCAGGGCGCCCCGGGTGCAGCTCCGCCGAGGTGCAGTGAAGCGCATCCTGCAGCGGACGAGCCGCAGTCCCCACCTCTCTCGACGATATGTACTTTAAGAAAGCTCGCCCTCGAGAAACCAAGAGCGATCAAGACCTCCAGAATGGAGCCTCTATTCTCGACTTCGAATGCTCTCGAGGCGAAGTGCATCTCGGGTGCTACAGCCCCGATTTGCAGGTCCTCCTCCTGCCCCTCCTTATCCTCCTCCTCCTCCTCTTCCTCCTCAACCCCCTTCCTACTCGTCCACCTCCTTCTCATCATCACGCCAACTCCATATCCTGCCCCCCCCCATCCTCAAACCCTTTCTCATGCGCCTCCTCCTCCTCCTACTTCTCCTCTTCCTCGTCGTTCTCCTCCTCCTTCTCCTCCTCGCCATCCCGCTCCTCCTCCTGCTCCCCCTCCAGTTCCTCCTGCACCTCCCCCCCCAGCCTTGGGCGTTGCTGAATGGGAGGCGGTAAGTGAGGGGAGGGCGACGAAACGTGCACCTGCCGTGCTCATGTTGGGCTCCAGGGCGCCGCTTTGGGGCCCCTAAGACGCCCCCCATCATTACGCAACGCCCGACCCAAGACTTTCAAGACAGAAGTTGTTTCATAGCTTTCGGCCTCTCGGGGTCCTTGCTAGGCTTCGGCACCATCACACACGACTCGAGCTGAAAAGCAGGTCACAGAGAGGAGGTCTGAAAAAGCGACGTAGGAGTTCAGCGAAGACGGCGACGAAGACGATGAGGGATCCACGTACAACCGCACGGCGAACCCTGCACACTCAAAGCGCGAGGGGGGAGGGGGGATGCAGGGGCTTTGTTTGGATGCGGCCTGGGGGTCTGAGCTGGATAAGCCAAGAGAAATTATGTCAAGAGGGGGGGGTGAAAGCCAATTCGCTCAAAATTGGTCCCCCGACGCCTCCGGGATCGAAACTGTCAACATCTTAGAGCCGCGTCCATCAGTGGCGACGAAAAAGGCCCATCCTCCCTCCTTTCTGCTGGCTGGGACCATTCCTGGGCCACCTCGGCCCCCCGACTGGCTCCAACCAATGCCCGTGTCGAGCCAGTCTCCGCGAATGATGGCTGGCCGACCGAGCCCTCGAGCCGATCGCTCGGGGCGAGAGTGGCACGGCGCCAAGAGCTTTGTCTATGGCCTGGCTGTGGCCGCGCTGCTGGAGGTCGCTCGCGCCACTCGGAGCCATACATTTAGGAAGTGTTGCTTAGCTTGTCGCGGCGGCGGCCACAGCGACACGCTATGCCTTGCAAGCGGATAGCGTGTCGCAACGCTCGGCGGGGCGGGAGGCTGGGAAAATATCGGGACGTTGACGCTTGAGGACTGAGACGTACTTAACGTGGAATGCCGAAGCGTGGCGGGCTAGAACCAGCGGGGCGACACGCAAAGCAAATGTTCCTGACCGTAGCCCTGCTCGCACCGCCCCCGCACCAAGTAGGAGTGCGAGGAACACGAGAGGAGAAGAAGACCTCTGCCAAAGACGAACCTCGGGCTGAGACAGACTTTCTCCTTTCCTCTCCCTCCGCCCATCCTGTGCTTCCCCGCTGTCCCAGCTCAGCGGCCCACCTCTATGCTGGCGGGCGTCGGTCCCCTATACACACTAGAGAGGAGCGCGAGGAGGACGGGAGGGCCTCTGCTTAAGCCACCTGCGCCTATTACATGGATTGCGAGTCGTTTGCTCATGGTTCTAGGTGCCACACCTGCCCGTGGGCGCTCGGCCTCCCATGGCATCCTACGCCCGCTCTGGAGGGGGCGCCCGGCGAGACTTGACCAGCGCGCTCGCCTGTGTGCGATCCGGAAAGCCCAAGGCGTGGTCCACGAAGACCTGCGGTATATCCACATACATGTCATCGACGTTCACCGCAAGCCCTCTCCACTCCTCATTGGTGGTGACCAAGGCCTTCTTTGCAAAATACTGCGCGTCTTCCCCGCTGGGCACTCTCTGGGCAACAGTCCCATGCTGTTCTATGCATCGACGACAACGCGGGGAGTCTCTGCCTGACCTGGTCAACGCCATGCCTCTGCCGATCAGTGTGGTAGCAAGTCCCCGCCATTCGTCGACAGGATTTTGCATCTGGGGACGACCTGGCGCCAATTTCACGCGCTGCAGCGAAGTGGCGCGCCCTTGCGCTCAGCCGCGGCGCTGCGACGGCTGACCCGCGTCACTGACTGCCAACGCTGCTTCCTCGAATCTCTTATACCATGACCCATTCGCCATAGCCATGAGCGAGCCGGGCACTTTCAGGAGGTCTCCAAAACGGATGGGCGCTGCCAAGTAGAGGTCTCCGAGCATCGTTAAGATCAGCTACGACCGCCCTGAGAGTGGCCCAAACAGCCAGACAGCGGCCGCCGCAGCTCTGAGCTCCACGCGCTGCGTCAACGACCGAGAAACAATACCGTAATCGGACATCCTGCCGTGTCCTTGGTCGCGAGCGCAAGAGCATGATAGGGTCGCAACGGCGCCCCCCAGGCGCTCCACCCACCCCGGTCGCGTCATAACCTCTGGCTCGTGGTTCCAATCCGCTGCGATCTTCCGTCAGAGCTTCAGCGAACGGCGCCAGCGCAGCCGTCGCCTCTATAATGTGGTTGGCGAGACCGACGGAAGGGAGGAGGCGCGCTGAGATGGCCACTGCGTCTTCACATTTGAAACGCCATGCCGTCTCTGAGAACCCTCTAAACGGGCCCAGCCTGTCCTCCCCCCAGGGACAGCGCTCGCATCCTGTCGAATGAGGTCGTCGCCAGGTGCGAGCAAGCTAATACCAACACGCCAGCCGAGGGCCCGGCTCCGAGCGCCCCGCGGGGAATACATTGCGCACACTTACTCAAGGGATGCTGAATCTCTGCCATTCCAACCACTGGGTATGCTTCCTTGAGCGCATTGGAAAATTCTGGGTTTTGGTACCGTTGTCAATAATGCTGGCGCACCAGAAAGTGGAGCGCGTGTCCGGGGCCACGTGCGGCCGCTCCTTCGGTGCTGGAGACACGTGATGCCCTTCCCTGGCTTTCTGGGTTGCCCCGTCTGCTTCTAGACAGATCATATCCAAGTCCCTGGAAGGGTATGCGTCTGAGTCGCCCGCGGGTTGGGCAACAGCTCGAGCATCAACCTGGCCTGGTGAAAAGCGGGCGTTGCCGTGCTTCTCTGCGATGCCGCAAACACGTTGGTCAAATCAGCGCGATGCTTGTCGCTTACCTGAAGCGTCCAACTCGCACCACTAAGATTTGATGTGTGCTGCATCCGCCAGAGCCTGTTGTTTCCACGCGTCGTGCTTATACCACTCCTTGTCAAGCTTGGAAAGCAGGCGACCACTGTCGCACTGTCGCGCCTTGACTCCGCCAACTACTGCTCCGTCGGCTTCTGACGGGCAAGCGAGGCAAAGACTGCACGCGAAGGGCGTTCTGACGAAACTTGACCCTGCTGCTCGAATTGATGTCGCCTGTTCTGTTGGCAAAGGTGATCAAGGACTGCACCTCTGACTTCTTGAACACATCAAGCTGCGCCCAAGCGACAGAGGAGGGGGAACCCTCATGAGCCTGCGCGCCGACAGTAAGGAGGCTGCTCCGATCCGCCCACGTCCACCCTTTAGAAATCCAGCTGCGTGGCCACAATTCACCCCGCCTGAGGTAGCTGCGGTGGCTTCGTAACGAAGAAATGCTTGCACTACGACCATGACTCCTGATTGCACGGGCATCCGCACTGAACACAACGCCACATGGTCGCAACAGCTGGTGTCCTGACCAACTTCCTGCTTACATGGGTTGCTTTCTGCTTCTGCCACGGAGCATGCCGAAGGGCCGCTTGGCCTCTCTCGCTCACATCCTGTGGCATCCGCACGCGGCGATGAAATAATCCCACCAGCCCTTTAGGGCATCAGTGGTTTAGATAGTCCTCTCTGTTCTCAACCCCCTTCTTCCCGCCCCAAGACGGCCCTAAGAGCGCCCAAGTGGCGCCCAAGAGCGGCCCAAGAGAGCCCCAAGCGGCTCTAAGACCGCCACAACACGGCTCCAAGTGGCCGCGGAGCCTCCCGAGGACGCCCCCGAGAAGCTAAGACGGCCCAAGAGGTCCCCAAGACGCTCCAAGAGAGCCCCGAGAGGCGCCCTAAGAGGGCCCCAAGAAGCCAAAACCATTGATTTTCCGTGGGCGTTTCAAACATGTTAGCGTTCCCGCCCTTTCGGCTTCCCGACGCTCCAAGACATGCAAGACCGCCCCAAGACGGCCCAATAGGCTCCCAAGACGGCTCCAAGACGGCCCAAGAGAGCCCCAAGACGGCCCAAGCGGCGGCCAATACGGCCCAAGAGGGCCCCAAGACGGCCCCAAGAGCGCCCAAGAGGCGCCGAAGAGCGGCCCAAGAGAGACCCAAGAGGCTCCAAGACCGCCCCAAGACGGCTCCAAGTGGCCGCGGAACCTCCAAAGGACGCCCCCGAGAGGCAAGACGGCCCAAGAGGCCCCCAAAACGCTCCAAGAGAGCCCAGAGAAGCGCCCTAAGAGGGCCCCACGATGCCAAACTCATATGGTTTTCTTAACTGTTTGAAACATGTTAGCGTTCCCGCCCTTTCGATTTCCCGACGCTCCAAGACAGCCCAAAAGGCCCGCAAGACCGCCCCAAGACGGCCCAAGAGGCTCCCAGGACGGCTCCAAGACGGCCCAAGAGGGCCCCAAGACGGCCCGAGAGGCGGCCAATACGGCCCAAAAGGGCCCCAAGACGGCCCCAAGAGCGCCCAACAGGCGCCCAAGAGCGGCCTAAGAGGGCTCCAAGAGGCGATATTTCGGGCCCCGACGGGGGTACACCAATAATTTGCCCGATGGCTTCCAAGATGGCCCCAAGAGTCCTCCAAAACTCCCGCAAAGAGCCCCGAGAGGGTTTCAATATTCCCAAAGGAGCCCCAAGAGAGCCCCAAGAGAGCCCCAGGGCCACGATTCCCTGAGATCCCAAGAGAGCCCCAAGATCGCACGGCAACGCCAGGAGGAGGAGGAGGAGGACGAAGAGAAGGAGCAACGAGGACGAGGAGAAGGAGAGGAGGATGGAAGAAACCAGCCAAAGAGAAGGAGAAGGAAGAGAAAACACCCTACGGTCAGCGCACCTTTTTCGAGCGGCTGCTTTTGGATGGGCTGGTGGGGACTTGCGAAGCGTAAATCGCCGACGGGCATGGGAGGCTGGCGGCGCTGGGATGGACCATCAATGCAAACTTGTCAGGCTGAAACGCCTCGACTGCGGCGGATCAGCGGTGACCAATCTGTTCACAAAAGCACGAAAACACTTGACACAACATGGCTATACAGGGGGGGCAGAGGAGGGGAGAAGACGGAGAGACAGACGGCGCATGAGGATCACGACGGCGAGAGGGGCGGGGAGGAAGATGGTGAGGAACACGCGCAGATAAGGGGTGTAGACGGGAAAGCTGGCAAGCAAGGCGACGAACATGAGCACAGGGCGCGAGGCAAGAGCGCAGGCGTGGAGCACGACCACTGGCGCGAGCCCAGGGACGACCGGGATCCCGAAGCGTGGCCGGCGGCACGAACGTGAGCACGGCCGGCGGAACGATGAGGCACAGACGGCGTGGCATCGCTCGGACGCCCGTTCCCCGTGCATTGTTTGGTTTCGCGCGCGTTTCGTTGTTATCCAGATGGTCCGAGATGTTCCAAAAGATGGTCCAAAATATTTGGCGCTGGCCTCGCCGAAATGACTTCACACGTCCAAGAGATGCCAGGACGACAGAACGCGCGGGCGGCAAGGCGTCCTCCAGCGTCACCTTGCGACACCTGTCCCTCTCGCCGCTGGCCTCGTGGGCTTTGGACGGCCGCTCCTGACCGCGGGGGGGTTCGGCCAACCCTCCTCTTCACTCCCTTTGCCTCGTCCAGGCTCTTCCTCCGCATTCTGCTTGTTAGGGGCGAGAAAACAATACACCCAGGGGATCCCGCAAAACAACATTCATCATGCATTACTGGCGCCGTTTTGGTTGGGCACAACCGCAAATCGCATCATGCCCAACACCTGGTATCTTCGCATCCATCCTCCACGATCGCCCGGGATACCATCGCCCCACTCACCCGTCCTCCTGGGGTTCGTCCGCGGGATGCCATACAATTCCAACCTAAACGGATTCACCAAACACTCTTTTTTAGTCCGCGGGCGCCAGGTGGTGCGAAAAGGTCAAGCACCAGACAAAGAGAGTGGTGGGATGCACAGGAGGCGAGTGGAGGCGCGAAAACGAAATAGAAAAGAAAACAAGATCAGGAAGACCGGGCCCGATCAGACCGTGAAGGCCAGCGCCTGGATGCCGAGGGAAAACATGCGGGCTGCGTCCAAGCAGCAGGGCGCTCAGCTTGAGGTGGGAGATATTGAGGTTGCCAGGGAACGCCAAGAACTCCGGGGAACTGGGAAAACGGATTCCCCCGGGGACGCAAGTGCGTATTTGTAAAATCTGTCCAGTGTCAACCTCCTCCGGAGGGCTGCAAACTCCGCGTGTCCCGCGGGCTGCAAGCACGGGGGTCGCTGGCTTTGGACGGATGCCCAAGCCGACAGACCACGAAGGACGGCTGTGGCCCGGACAACGCTGGAAGGAAAGATTCGGGCGCGGCCTCACCGACCCCTAGCAACCATGCTTTTCCGTGATGTCACCCTTGCCTTTCAAGCTTCCCTCCGGCCGGATACAAACGTCTTGGCGCGAGGCGAGGTGGACGTCACGGAATGGGATGGTTTGCTCGGGGTCGGTTCGGGGATAGGCCGCCCCCGACGGATGGGGCAAGGGGGGAGAGAAGAGGGAACCAGGAGAAGAGGGGAGAGAAGAGAAGGAGGCAAGAGGTGGGGACGATGAGCGAAAGCGGGACAAGCCCATTGCCCAAGGTGTTCGGAGAGAGGAAGGAGGGACCAGGGATGAGAGAGGGGAGAGAGGGGAAACGACGAGTGAGAGCGGAATAAGCCCGCTGCCCAAGGTGGAAGTCAAACGAAATTTGGGGAACTTGTTGGTCCTTCGTTGCCCGTGTTGATATTCGTTTCTTGTGTGTGGGTGGGGGGGCGGCTGCGTGAGCTGGGCGGGTGCGCCTGCTCGCTTGATTTTTTCCACGCCGCGCCGCCGCCAGTGGCCATGATGTGTGTGTGTGTATGGGAGGACCGCATCCTAAGTGATGCTTGAGGGCCCCGCCGCCGCGCGCACGATTTGTACCTTTTCGCCGCCTCGTCGCTACGCGCGAGGCCGCTACCGCCAAAAAGTGCAAGAGTGTGTAAGTGTGTGTGTGTGTAAGTGTGTGTGTGTGTGTGTACAAGTGTACATGCGTGTGTGTGTGTATGTGTGTAAGCGCGTGTGTGTGTGTGTGTGTGTGTGTGTGTGTGTGTGTAAGTGTGTGTAAGTGTGTCAGTGTGTCAGTGTGTAAGTGCGTGTTCAAGGGTATGTAAGTGTGTGTGTGTGTGTAAATGTGTGTGCGCGTGTTTCGACCCCACAGGAGGAGCGGCCAGGAAGCCCCAGAGTGCCAACTGGCTGCTCTCGAGTTGAGTCGGCACCACGTGGGCACAAGGTTCACTTAGGCCCGAGGGCCAGAGACTAGGACCACAGGGGCCCTCATACTGAAAACTTTCCAAAGGCAAGCGCAGCACTTCGAGCCCCGTTGACGACACCATGTGCGGAGAAGATGGCAGCCACATCCACGGGCCCTCGTCGTGGGGCCGCCCCATCCACGATTGTCTGACTGCGGCAATGTGGCAATTCAGTTACACAGTAGCTTGCGAGCGCCACAGCATAGCAACTCCACCTCATGTTGTTATGTTGCAGGCGCCACAGAATGCCTGCGCGAGCAGCAGCAACATGCCAGCGAGCACCATGGCAAGGGTGCCGCATCGTGCCTGCGCGCACCACAACCAAGATACGCCTGCGCGCGAACCTCAGCATGCTTGTGAGCGTGGGATGGCGCACGAGCGCCTCAAATGCAAGAAGCGAGTGGCCACCGCAATAGCCTGTGAGCGCCACCGCATGTCTGTGAGCATGAAGACGAGCGCCCCCCCGCCTTACGATCGTGACCGTTTTTTTGTACTGGGGGGGACCAGATGCTTCTCACACAAAGAATAAGTACACCAGAGAAAAACCCCAATCAGTGGATGGCTCCCAGACGTGATCGCGTCGTTTAAAAATCAAGAGGGCTGGCTTTCGGCCGTTTTCGGCCTCGTGGGGCCCTCGCCGGGCCTCGGGACCGTCAAAAACGACTCAGGATGAAAAACCGGTCCTGGGGAAAGGGTCGGGACTTCCGGGGACGCCATCCTGAAAAAAATCAGGATGTCGCATGTCTGGTTTTCGCTGAGGAGATCGACCGGGAACCTGGAACCCGGGAACCCAGAACCCAGCACCGAAATCGGCCCGGAACCAATCACCGGGAACCCGGGAACCCGGAACCGGGAACCCGGGAACCCCGCCTGCCACCAAAATCGGCGGGGAACCTTCGCCAAATCTTTCAACTTCCGCTATAGGACCCCTGAAGCACTCACTGGGGAACAAAAACAAACCCGTGGGGGAACAAGATTGTGCCGACACCGCTGCTCCACGGGCCTCTCCCACGGCCGCGCTCTGACCTGGCCGGGGCCATGATGGCCCCCACCAAGCGACCCAGAAGGGCGAGAACGAGCGTGGGAGAATCGGCACCGTATAGAAGACGCAAAAGCACGTACGCCCGAGTCTCTTGAATCGGCGCTGAACCCCCCCTCCCTGCAGAGCGCGCCATGGGCGGCGCCAAGGGGTCCCAGCGCCGATCCAAGAAATCCACGCGCAACGACGATCCAAGACATCCGCGCGGACCTCACTGCAGCTTCCAGTGCTGGCGCTGAAGGGGTCCTAGCGGATGTTGAAAGATTTGGCGAAAGTGCTCGGCCGATTTCGGTAGGCGGCCGGGTTCCCGGGTTCCCGGTTCCGCGTTCCCCGGTTCCTGGTTCCAGGCCGATTTCTGTGGGCGGCGGGGCTCCCAGATTTCTGGGTTCCTGGGTTCC
Organism: Prorocentrum cordatum; assembly: GCA_963575745.1. Lineage (NCBI taxonomy): Eukaryota > Dinophyceae > Prorocentrales > Prorocentraceae > Prorocentrum > Prorocentrum cordatum. The sequence goes on from CAUYUJ010007780.1 coordinate 1,048,050, forward strand.
TGGTCGATCTCCCTACCGATCGGTCTCACCATCGATCTCATTACCCACCTCCCGATTGATTCCACGATCGGTATCATAACCGGCCTCACTGTCGATCTCGCAATCGATCTCACGGACGATCACACGGTCGATTTCACGATCGATCTCACTGAATTTACTTCACTATCGGTCTCACGATTGACCTTAGAATTGTCTTCACTATCGATCCCACGATCGATCCCACTATCGATCTCAGAATCGACCTCAACATACGTGTCACGAACTTTCAAACCATCCACTGGTTGGCTTTTTTTTACGGTGTAATCCTGCTCTCGTCTGGGGGCCTGGGAATTTGCGCCAACATCGGTGAAGGAGGCTGCCTCCACTAGGGGCAGATGATCCTGCCGGCAAGTCCTGGTGGTAGGTCCCAAACAAGATGTCCAATCTGACGGGTCGGCCTTTCCAGATCTGGGGAAGCGCCCCCTACCCCAAATGAGTGCATCGGCACAGCTCGTCTATCCTACTTTGACCCATCAAGGACACATGGTCTGGAACAGCAGATTCCTCGGATCGGATATCTTGTCGGGGCTCGGAGTGAGAATCCCTCGGCCGCACGAGCTGCCCGAAGATTGCCACAGTATCGCCAAGGTCGGAATCATACCTTCCTTTGGCGGCGAGAGCCCCCCTGGGGCCGAACAAAAACGGTCAGACACCAAAGCCGCCGTGATGTTTGGTCCGAGAGGCGAGCACGTCTGTCGGTGGTTCAAAGATGGGGTCCTGAGGGATGGGGTTCTAAGGACGAGGTGTCTCAAACAATGCGAATCCATCCTTGGATCCCTTCCTGGCCTCAGGACTCCATCCCTCAGGACCCCATTTTTGAACCACGGGGTATGGGTCCAGACCTCCGAGATTTCTCTCCCTGAGCTGGCATGTAAACGAACATGTCCTGGGCTCCTCCCAGGGTCCAGACGCACCAGTTTTCCGAGCCGTGTACAGCCGTAGCGGCGAGGGAGCCTCCCGAAGGCCAGCTGCCGTTGCCTCAACTGGCCTTTCTCGTTCGATGTTCCTCAGGTCGTCTGTTAGCGTCGAGGCCCTTCAAATACGATGCAGGCGGCGCAACAAGGGCCGACACAGGCTACGCGCTAGCGGCGGAGCCGAACGGGGTATTCACGTGCTTGGGCTTCTCATTATGAGGAGCGACGCCAGGGGGGGAAAAGGCTCAGGGGGAGGCGGGTAGGCAAAAAACGGCTGGAAATCTACGGTAGATCGCCGACAGATCGGCGATGGGCGCCCCATAGCGAGTCTAAGCCTCCCTGGGCGGGGGATGGGCCATCACGCCCCGTCTGGCGATCAGTGGGCACCAAGGAGAAGATGCGCCCCCCCCTAGGCCGATCCACCCCCGAACACGTCCAAAGGACCATCTCGAGGAACACACAATGACGTAAACATGAACTTTCGAAGGTCCACGCGGACGTTTAGGATCGGCGCGGAGCGCCCCAGGTGGCTTCAGCGCCGATCCGAGAAATCCGAGCGGACCTCCGACAATTCATCTTTATGCCAATGTGTGTTACCCGGTCATCGCCCTCTGTCGTGGTCGAAAAACATATCCGTATCGGCGGCCTCGCGGGCTGGACCCCTGGGCCGCGGCCCAGCGGATACAGGGCGTTTTTTCGCGGATGCCCCGCGCGGAGCGTATCCGTGCACCCGCAATATCCGCGGGTTCGCGTCCCGGAATCCAGACCGCGATGGCGGGGATGCGGACATGTGAGAGAGCGCGCCCACAGCGCCGGAGCAAAGGGGGGGGGATCCCCCCTTAACTACCTCCCCCTCCCTTCCACCTCCCCTGCTGGAAGCTCCCCCCCCCCTCCCCCCCCATTTTTCGCCTCCCCCCTGAAGCCACTCCGAAGCTACCCCCCCCCTCACCCCCTTTCCAAAGGGAGGGGGGGCTTAGCACCCCCCCCCCGCCCCTTGACCCCCCTCGGCCAGAAGCTACCCCCCCCCCCCTCCGCCCCTTTGGTTCCAAAGGGGGGGGGAGAGCTTAGCAGCCCCCCCCCCTCCCCCACTTTCAGCACCCGGGAAGCTACCCCGCCCCTCGAATCCCCCCCTTACGAAAGGGGAGGGGAGCTTACCTAGCTACTCCGCCCCTCCTTCGAGCCCCTCTGCCGGACCCCCCCCCTTCCTTCCCTCCATTGTTCTCCCCCCTGCTGGAAGCTCCCCTCCCCTCCCCCCCCTTCCAAAAGGGGAGGGGCGGCTTAGCCACCACCCCCCTCCCTTGAACTTCCCCTGCCGGACGATCCTCCCCCGTCGTCGTCGTCGTCGTCGTTGCCGTCGCCGTCGCTCGACGTCTTCGTACGACGCCGTCGTCGTCATCGTCGTCGCCGCCGTGGCCGTCATTGTCGCCGTCTTCGTATGACCTTGTCGTGGTCGTCACAACAAGGACGAGGTCATACGAAGACGGCGACCGACGACGGACGACGCACGATCGACGATCGACGACGACGACGACGACGACCCAGGGTCAGAGAAAGCGAGACCACGACCCAGGAGCTGAGGAAACGAGGACACGAAGCAGGGCCCGAGAAAACGAGACCACGACCCAGGGGCAGAGAAAACGCGAAAACGAACTAGAGTCCGAGAAAACGAGACCACGACCCAGGGGCCGACAAAACGAGACACGAGAAAACAAACCGTTGCCTGAGAAAACGAAACCACGAGCCAGGGCCTGAGAAAGCGAGACAACGAGAAAACGAACCAGGGCCCGAGAAAGCGAGAACACGACCCAAGGGCCGAGAAAACGAGAAACCGAACCAGGGCCCGAGAAAAAACGTAAACCCAGAAGCCGAGAAAACGAGACAGCGAGACAATGAACCAGGGTCCGAAAAAACGAGATAACGACCCAGGGGGCGAGAACACGAGGAAACAACAAAACGAACCAAGGCCCGAGTAAACGAGACCACGACCCAGGCCGAGAAAACGCGAATATCGGTCCGAGAAAACGAGACCACGACCCATGGGCCGAGAAAACGAGAAAACGAGAGCACGAACCAGGGCCCGAGAAAACGAGACTACGACCCAGGGGCAGAGAAAACGAGAAACCAAACGAGCGTCCACGAAAACGAAACCACGTCCCAGGGGCAGAGAAAACAAGACAACGAGAAAACTGACCAATGTCCGAGAAAAACTGGACCACGACCCAAGGGCTGAGAAAACGAGGAAACGGAAAAACAAACCAGGGTCCGAGAACACCAAACCACGACCCAGGGGCAGAGAAAACGAGACAACGAAACAGGGCCCGAGAAAACGAGACCACGACCCAAGGGCAGAGAAAACAATGCGAGACCACGACCCAGGGGACGAAAAAAACAAGAACACAAGAAACCGAATCAAGCTCATATAAAACGAGACCACGACCCAGGAGCCGAGAAAACGAGAAAACACGACAACGAACCAGCGACCGAGAAAACGAGACAAAAACCCAGGGGCCGAGAAACATAGACAACGAGAACACGAACCTTGGCCCGAGAAACCGAGACCACGACCCAGGGGCCGCGAGAACAAGAAAACGAGACCACGAAGCAGGGCCAGAGAAAACGGCACAAACACCCAGAAGCCGAGAACACAAAAAAAAAGCGACAACGAACCACGGTCCGAGAAAACAAAACAGAAACAATAAAACGAAACAATAAAACGAAACAAAGTCCGAGCAAACGAGACCACGACCCCAAGGGTACAGAAAACGCGAAAACGAACCAGGGTCAGAGACAACACGACCACGACCCAGGGGCCGAGAAAATGAGAAAACGACAAAAAGAATCAAGGCCCAAGAAAACGAGACTACGAACCAGGGGCCGAGACAACAAGAAAACGGGAAAACTAACCAGGGTCAGAGAAAACGAGACCACGACCCAGGGGCCGAGAAAACAAAAAACGAGAAAACGAACCAAACCCCGAGAAAACAAGACCACCACCCAGGGGCCGAAGACACGAGAACGGGCGAAAACGACCCACGATCCAGGGGCCGAGAAACGAGAAAACGAGAAAACGAACCAGGGTCCGACGAAACCACGGCCCAGAAGCCGAGATCACCAGAAAACGCTTGGGTCGAGAAAACGGTACCACGACCCAGGAGCCGAGAAAACGATGAAACGATAAAACAAAGCAGGGTCAGAGAAAACGAGACCACCACCCGTGGGCCGAGGCAACGAGAAAACGAGAATACTAACCAGCGCCTGAGAAAACAAAACCACTACCCAGGGGCCGAGAAAACGAGGAAACGATACAACTAAGCAGGGTCCGAGAAAACGAGGCCACCACCTGGAGGCCGAGAAAACGAGAAGACGAGCACAGGAACCAAGGTCAGAGACAACGAAACCGCGACCCATGGGCGGAAAACAGGAGAAAACTAGAAACGAACCAAGGGCCGAGAAAACGAGAAAACGATAAAAGGAATCACGGCCCGAGAAAGCAAGACTACGAACCAGGGGCCGAGAAAACAAGAAAGCAAGAAAACGAATCAGGGGTCGACGTTGTTCCCCAATGTGTTCTCTAGCGCTGCGGTGCGCATCTGTATGCAGGGATTCAACCATTTTGCCGTAACCTCGGAAGGGAGGGGGGGCGGTAGCTTCGGAAGCCCCCCCCCCCCCTTGCAAAGGAGGGTGGGGGGGGCAGCTTGAAGCCGCCCCCCCCTGTGTCCAGACCAAAAAAAGAAGGAGAGGGGGGTAGCTTCCGAAGCCCCCCCTCCCCCTTGGAAAGGGAAGCCCTGGCTCACCTTCTGCTCCGGAAAAGGGAGGGAGGGGGGGATAGCTTCGAAGCCCCCCCCCCTTCAGCCAGGGCGCCCTTAGTTTAGAAACCCTTACAGAAGGGAGGGGGGTGGGGTGTAGCTTCGGAAGCTATCCCCCCCCGCCTTTTGGAAGGGAGGGGGGGGGGGCTAGCTTGAAGCTGGGGCCCCCTTTCCTTATTCCCGGCGCTGCGGGCGCGCTCTTTCGGACATGTTCCCCGCCCGTGACTTCGCAATTCCTCCTCCGCGACCGGCAGCCGACTGGCGCAGATGCTGGAGAAATCCCGAGGCTGGAAAACCGCCGAAAGCCCAAGGAAACACCGGGAGATCTTATCTGAAACCCCGAGTCTCTGAACCAACCTCCGAAGTACCTTCTCCGCGCCGGCGGCCGCCGCGTCCTCTGCCGGCAGCTGCACCCGCAGCGCCGGGCGGGGCCTGCCGTCCGGCACCGCCACTGCCGTGCCGAGCACCAGCGGGGGCGAGTCGCCGCAGCCTTGGCCGCGCTCGCACGCTCGAGGAGCAGAGGGTGGCATAGACAGGGAAGCATTCCGAGGTTTGCGCAGATGTCTCGATGTGGCCGGCATCTCTGGCACAGCGCAAAACACCGCCAACAAAAACAGACAGACAGAAAACGTGCGGCGCCCTGCGCGTCAGGGAGAGGGGTGCAGCTCCGATCCAAAAACTCGGCGCGGATCTCCGAAAGTTAGCGCTCATGAGGGGCAATTCGAGAGAGGAGACCAACTCAGGGGGAGAGACATCGATTTGGAATCGGCGATACATCGCCGATGCATCGGCGATAGGCTCCCGATGGCAAATCCGCACGGTCCTGACCGGGGCGGGCTATCGAGCCCCTATGGGCGATGAGTTGGCGGTCAAGGGTCGCTTCGTCCCCCCCTGAGCCTATCCCCCCCTAAAGTTGCCGCTGAGGTTACTGTACGTTTTATTATGTTCCTCGGGCAACGCGCTCGGATCGCGCTCCAAGGGCTGCCTCGCGGTCGAGGCCCCTGTGGGTGTGCAGGCCCGATGGAAGCGGCCGAGAGCGAGGCGTGCCCAGACATGCTCGCGACGTGATGCTATCACAAGGGAACAATTTTGGCGGTTTTCGGCCTTCGGGAGCCCTCGCCGGGGCCCAAAGACCGTCAGACAACGGCTCGTAATCAAACAACGGCCCTGGTGAAAGGGTCGGGACTTCTGAGGACCCTGGATTGAACAAGTCAAAACATCGATCGCATGTCTGGGGAGGTCACCTAGCTTCGCGCATCGCGCCCTGCGATGCGCGACGCGCGTTATTTTCGTGCTCACGCGAGGTCGCCTTGAGGAAGGGTAGCCATCTGGCATTGGCCGCGACGCGCGAAGCACGATTGTGTTCACGCCCCTGGGGTGATCTGGGAGGCCAGGAGGGGCAACGAGTGTGCAGGGCCTGCGCAAGACGACCAACAAACTGAATCAGAGGCAAAAGTGTCACCCTTGGGGAGAGGACCTAAACAGCTTACACAGTCACGATGGAGGTCACGATGGGAGGTCACGATGGGAGGTCACGATGGGGGGCCACGATGGGGGGCCACGACAGGGGATCGCAATAAATATAAGGATAAGGATATGGGTAGGGAAACCTGACCGGACAAGAAGGGGAAGCGTCCTTGTTGTGCCCGTGGCTCATGAGATACCCTACGTTCTTAGCATGCGCTATGCAAATCTGTCGTGGCGTGCGTGCGTTTGCGCGTGCGCGTGCGTGCGTGGAATATGTGCATGTGAGTCCGTGCGTGGTGGTATGCGGCACTGTTGTGTTGTGCCGTGCTGCTCTGTCGTACTCATGCGGTCAGCGTGAACGTCTGTTGCCTCACTGTATGTGCGTGTGTGCGCGTGTGTGTGTGTGTGCGTGTGTGCGAATGTGTCCGTGTGTGGGCGTGTGCGTGTGCGTATACGTGTGTGTGTGTGTGTGTGCGTGTGCCTGTGTGCGTGTGCCTGTGCGTGCGGCTGTGTGAATAGATGTTCTGGGTGTTCAGCCGTGCGCCCGCATGTTCTGCCGTGCTCCTATGTGATCTGCCGTGTTCCTGTGAGTTCGGCCATGGTCCTGCTCTGCCGTGCTCCTATGTGCTCTGCCGTGCTCCTGTGTGTTCTGCCGTGCTCCTGTATGTTCTGCCGTGATGCAATGCGTGTTTGTGAACAACTGCCGCGCTCCTGTGTGCTCTGCCGAATTCCTGTGTTCCGCCATGCTCCTATGACTTCTGTATGTTCTGCCGTGCTCTTCGTGCTGCTGCGTGGTCTGCCGTGCTCCTGTGTGTTATGCCGTACTCCTGCGTGTTTTGCCGCGTGTTCTGCCGTGCGCCTGCGTGCTCTGCCGTGCTCATGCGTGTTAAAGTTAAAGTTAAAGACGGGGCCTTCAAGGCAAAATGCAAGCACACGGACAAGGCCAGACGGGACCCGCGTTCCCGAGAGACGCCGAGTTCCAAAAGGCACCGAGGGCGGCGGAAGCCTGCTCCCAGGTGGAGCAGCAGGCGCGAGGCACAGCGATGCAACCTTTCACTCACTCACTCACGGACAGGCCGCCACGGCGCGCCACGCGGCGGCGTACCCTGCGGCCTTCCAGGGCTCCGCCCTCAGGGCCAGCCGCGGCGGCGAGCTCCTCATCGACGACCCCGAACTCGCCGAGGTTCCCCACTCTCGCTGCCGCTGGGCGCCGCTTGGGCAGGCTGGCGGCGGCCGCAGCAACGGCCGCATCCGAGGGGCCTCCTCCTGGGTCCGCAGCCGCCCGCGGCTCAGCAGCTGCCGCTGGGGCGCTGCCCGCGCTGCTCGCCGTGGCCGAGGGGTCTGCAGCTGGCTCCGCTGCCGTGCCAAGCCACCCCAGGTACCGCTCCTGCGCGTGCTCTGGCACTGGACCCTGCGAACGCAGCGTAGGGATGCCCTCTCCTTTCACTCTGTGCCTGGCAGCTCGTGACCCCTCTTGCCTCCTGCCTCCAGGATGGAGTCCTCGTAGCCACAGGCTGCGCTGGTTCCTGCCGCCCCTGTCGGTCTCGTCGCCTGGGCGCCGCCCCTTGAGGCGAGGCTCAACCCCTGAGCGGCCGCCCAGCGTCATGTAGGCGCCACACTTGGAGCACGCCACGAGCTCCTGGGTGTCCTCACCTTCTCCAGCACAGGCGTAGGACAGGGCATGTCCCAGGATGCTGAAGGCTACTGCACAGGCCGAAAGGGCTGCCGGGCTGTTGCCTGTCGAGCGGGCGCTCTCCAGGCGTGGCCGCTCGGCCGACGGCCCCTCGCCCTCGGCCTCCTCCGCCGCCTGAGACCTCCCGGCGCCAGCGAACCGCGCCTGGCGCCGCTCGGCAGCGTGAGGGGCCCTTCGCCGCCCCTGGCCTCGATGCCTTGCCCGAGGATGACGGCGCGCCAGATCCAGCGCCCGAGTTCCTGCACGAACCCCGCCTGCGCCTGGCGCACGCACACGGTCAGCTTGTCCACTGCGTGCATCTGGGCCCTCCTCACGGCAAGGCGGTCGGCGTGCTCGCTGCTGCGCCTCTGGGCCTCCGTGAGGCTCCCGTCGGGCCCCGCGTGCCTAGAACAGTCGATGTTGACCTCCTCCACTGCTGGCCTTGCGAGGGTGGTGAGCATCCAGGCCGCCGCGTCCTCACCATCCTTGGCCGTCCGCTGCGGGCAGCGGTCGCGCCCGACGGTGCCGTAGACCTCTGCCACCAGGTTGCCGTCGCCGTCGCAGCGCGCAATGGCTCCGCCCTCCCAGCGCAAGGCGCCGAACAGCGGCTCAAGCGTCGCGCCGTCGAGGTACAGCTTGCCGTTGAGCTTCTCATCGGATGGCCTGCTGACGCAACGCGCCCCCATGGCGTCGGTGCAGCGACCCTGCGGCGGCCTATGCGCAGGCAGCCAGCTGCCTCTGCCGTGCCGCTGGGCCTCGTGCACAGGGCCGCCGCGCTGGCGGTGGCGCAAGGTGCCTCTCTCTGTTCCGCAGCAGCGTGTTTGCCCCTGTTCCCGTGCACCGAGGAGCCTGGCCTGCGTCCAGCGCGGGTTGGAGATGCAGGCCCCCAGCAGGCAAGTGTCGTGGCTGAGCGACTTGACGTGCCAGTCGATCCACGCACGGGCCAGCCTCTCCGCGTCGAAGGGGGGAGGCGCAGTGCTTCCATGGCGCGTCAAATCTTGCGCGCCTGGTCTCCGCCGCCTCCAGCCCCCGCTCCATCAGCATAGGCGGCAGCTCGCCTGCCTGCAGCAGGCCCGCCATCTTCTGGACTGCGTGGCCTGCCCTGAGGGCTGCAGGGTCAAGGTTACGCCTCCTCCTGAGCTCGCTACCGCGCATGCGCAGCCCTCGCCCTGCGCCCATGGGGAGCGCTCCTGCGCTGCGACAGGCCGCCAGCCTCCAACCGTGCAGCTCGCCGTCCGCGTTGCCCGTGATCGTGCGCCCGCACACCCTGCTGGCCGCGGGCCCAGCCTTGTGGATCGGGTCCAGCCTGCGCGCTCGGCGAAACGCTCCTGCAGTTCTGACTCTGCCTCCATGTGCTCCCCACCTCGTGCTGGCGGGGTCCGAGCCGAGGTTCCTGGCCTGCAAGGTCTCGCAGAGGGTCCAGCCTTGCGACTGCCCGCGCGCCCCAAGCTGGCGTCCTGGGCTGGGGCTCGGGGCGAGGAAGGACGTCTTGGCAGCACTGAGGGGCAGGTGCTGACCACGGAGGCGGCGCGCCACTTCCAGTCCTGCTATGCCGAACCACGCGGCCACCAGCTGCTCCGTACCCACGGCCTGAAGCGCGGTGTCGCCGTCGACGTTGCGGGCTACACCCAGCGGCCTGCCGCCCGCTGGGGCAGCGCTGAGGGCTGCCAGCACAGGCGGCTTGGCCACAGTGAGGCCACTCGCACACCCCGCCAAACCTGCCCCGTTGGTGCGGAACGTTTCGGTGGCCAGGCCCACGACGGGAATGAACCGCGGTCTCTGGTAGGGCACCGTGTCGCCGAAGGCAGCGAGGCTGTCGAGGTTGAAGCCTTTGGGCCCCAGCGAGCATGACAGCAGCTGCAGGCCTGACGCAGCTGTAGTGGACACTGTGACTCCACTCAAGCCCTGCCTCCAGCCTGCTACGCCGCCTGAGTTCGCCAGCTGGCCCTCCTTGTCCGTGGGCGCCGACGCGTGGAGGAACGCCGTAGAGCCCATGCGCCGCGCTGCTCCTCTGGCCTCCTCCAGGCGGTGCGGAGCCAGGCGGGTCTCCTGGTGCACTACAAGGCTCGGCGGGGCCCCGCTGCGCGAGCCCGAAGCCTCGGTCCCCTCCCGGCTCCACCTCCATGCGTTGCCGTAGACTCCGAACTCCTCCAGCCCGCAGCGGACATCCTGAGCTGCCGTCTCAGCTTGGCCTGGCGCCGGTGGGGCCTGCGCACTCCCGAGGTCGAGGGGCCGCGTGCCTCCGAAGCGGGCCGCCTCGGCGCCGCCGCCCTCCTGCTGCCTATGCAAGGCGCCTCTGGCGTGGCTACGCGCACGACAGCTGCGGCCTCTCGCCTCCGCCGCGACTCCCAGCGGCGCGGCGAGCAGGGCGAGCAGCAAGAAGGGCCAGGTCCTCAGCCTCGGCCGCCAGCTCCCGCCTGCACGCCTGGGCGACCTTCGGCCACTCACCGCGGGCGTCGCCGCGACGTTCGGCCTGGCCACGCTCCGCGGCGCACTGCGGCTGCCAGGGCCTGCAGCCTCCTGCGTGGTCGCCGTCCTTCCTCGCTGCTGATCTCGTCCATGGGGCACGATTCCGCCCAGGGCGCTCTCCTCGGGGCGACAAGGGGCCTCGGCGAGCTGCGCACGCACTGCCTCCACCTGGGAGCAAATGGCCGCCCACGCCACCTCGAAGTTGCTGGAGCCCCAGGCCTCGGGCAGCTTGTCCAGCTGCATGAGGAGCCCTGGGGCCTGGCTGGCCCCTGCCCACTCGGCGGCGCGCTGGCGCAGCTGCGCCGCGGCCTCCACTCTGGCCTCCTCCTCGAGGGCGTGGAGCGCACTGCTGGCCTCCCCCACCTCCGCGTCGAGCTGCGCCAGCTCCTCCTGGGCCTTCTGCAGCTGGGCCTCGACGAGTCCACGAGCCTCTTGCTTCTGCTCCAGGCTCTGGCGCGCTGCTCGGAGGCGCTTCTCTGCCTTGCCGATGGCGTTCGCCTCCTTGTGGAGCATCGTCGACAGCGGCATGGAGGACGCCTTCTGCTCCGCTGCGGCCCGCTGGGCCTCTGCCAGCTCGGCGCGCTTGGCCTCCAGCTGGCTGGCGACGACGTCGGTGACGCAACAGTCGACTCTGTCGGGCGGCTCCGCCTGCAGCGCCTCCAGCTACTCGACCGCCACTTGCAGCCTCTCGATCGCCGTGGCGCCGCTGCCGCTGGGCGTCCCACTGGCGCCCGACGCCGGGGTCTGCGACTTGGAGGTTGCCGCGCTCGTTGCCGCGCTGCGGGCCTGCCGCTGGGCACGGCGCCCGCGCGGCTGATCCGCCCGGCCGTCCTTATCCGCCTGGGGCCAGGCCTCGGCAGCAACATCCAGCGCCCGGGGCGGGGCCGCGCACCCACAGCCAAGGCGCGTGGTGCGCCATTCCCAGTTCCATCCACCGCAGCTGCACATCCAGTACGTCCTCGTCCTGCTGCGCCTGCCTCCGCTGCCGCCACCCCGCGAGGGCCGCGCCATGGCCCAGGCCACGTGGGCTGCCAGGGTGCGCCTCCGCGCTGCGTATGCAGGGGGCAAAACGAAGAAATGCACTGGGCCAAAGCGAGGAGCCCCTCGCGCTTGGAACGCCGCGGGCGACTTGCGGTCGTCGGGTGATCCATGGCCTTGAGCCAAAATGACTACGGATGTGCTCCTGTGTGTCCTACCGTGCTTCTGCTTGTTCTGCCGTGCTCCTGTGTTCGGTGTGTTCTGCCGTGCTCCTGCATGCTCTGTCGTGAACCTATGCGTTCTGCCGTTATCCTGTTTTTTTATGTGTGTGTTCAGCCGTCCTCTGCCGTGCTCCCTTTGTGTTCTGCCGTGCTATCACGTGCTCCTTTGCAATCTGCCGTGCTCCCGTGTGTTCTTTGTCTGCCGCGCTCCTGCGTGTTCTGCTGTTCCCGTGCATGTTCTGCCGTGCTCCTGCATGTTCATCCGTGGTCCTGCATGGTCTGCTGCGATTCTGCATGTTCTGCCGTGTTTATGCTTGTCCTGCCGTGCTCCAATGTATGATGTGTATTCTGCCGTGTTCCTCGTGCTCCTACGTGTTCTGTCGTGCTCCTGTGTGTTCTGCCATGATCCTGTGTTCTGCCCTGTTCCCGTGTGTTCTTTGGGTTCTGCCGTGCTCCTGCGCGTTCTGCCGTGCTCCTGTGTGTTTCGCCGTGCGCTTGCGTGTTCTGCCGTGTCCCGGTGCGCACCGAAAATGTTGCCATGCTCCTGCGTGCTCTGCCGTGCTCCTGTTTGTTATGCCGCGCTGTGCTTCTGAATGTCAGCCGTGCTCCTGTGAGTTCTGCCGTGCTCGCGTGCGACTTTTGTTTCATATGCCGTGCTCCTGTGTGTTCAGCTGTCGTCCTAAGTGTTGCCCCGTGCTCCTGCGCGTTCTGCAGTGCTTGTGTGTTCTGGTATGCTGCTACCCTGTCCATGATTCGAAGATGTCCCAAGCGATAATATCAAGTTTGAAATGCACGGCTTAAGCTCAATGTGTCCTATCGTTCGTTGTTCGTGGATGTCTCAGGCGACAGCCCCATTTCCATTTGTGCGTTTCATTCGAGACTGACATTTCCTGGTGGATGTCTCAAGAGAAACGCCTGGTTTTGTGAAACGCGATGTTGTGAACAAGGTAAATGTGTTCAGGGTGTCCCAAGCAAGATGCGCATTTTCAGGAATCTCGAGGGCGCCCATGGAATGATATTTGACCTCGCGCGGGGCTCGTTTGGGGCCGTCCCGGCGCGTTTTTAAAAAAGATGGCATTGCGATGTCACGCACATCTCTTGTTTGAGGATGTCCCTCGCGAAATCGTCACGGTCAGAAGGCTGGTTTGGGTCATATGGATTTGTTTTGTATTATTAGTTTCTGTGGCGACCCCAAGACGATGTCAGCACGGCAGCTCTCCAGTGTTTTTTTTGGTGTGTATATATGTATATATATATATAATGTTTTGAAGCTGTCCCTCGGGAAATCTTCATGTCCAGTAGTCTCCGGGGCGCTTTTGGTGCGTGCATAGGGATGCGATCGAAAGGGTCGATCCTACACCTGTATCCGTAGGTAATATATATATATATATATATATATATATATATAAACGAAGGTAGAAGAGGTTCGCCACTCCTTTTGCCTGGGCGCTGCGCAGAGAACGGCGCGGTATGTACGCCAAAACCTGAGGCGACACGTTAGCGGTATATGTCGATATAATGGTGATGCGAGCGGACTTCGCACTCACCCCCCGCCCCGACCCTTGCGAGCTCCACGACGGCTTCGGGCCCACGGGAGGCAACGGAAAGGCTCGGGAGCAGAGGTGTGAGGTCCATTCAATACGCCGTCATACCTACCGCGCCTCCAAACAAGGTCACATCGGCTAGGAACAGAAGAAAGGGGCCCACCCCGCCACTCATGGTACTTAGGGGGATCTACCCGCCTGTGGCGGGCCCAGGGCGCGCCCCAAAATAACGCTTCGGCACGCCTGGGCGACTCCGCGTCACCACGGGTGACGAAGCTGGGGCAGCAAGGGAAAGGATATCAAATGGATAACATTACTGCGTCCTTCGATGCAGCTGTCTCCACCGGCGCGCGGTGGCATGTGCGCCAAGTATCGTGCATCAGAATACGATGGGTCAGAATTGCGACGACAACTCGATCAAGGTAAAAAGAAGTCTCTCATCCACGGGGCACTCCAGGCCCAGAATTATTGTCGTGGCTCCCCAGGCCCAAATTCACGCGGTCTTACGATCAAAGTTGCGATGGCAACTGATCAGCTAGGCATGGTAACGTGCGTGATGTGAGACGCTCCAGGCCTCAAAAGTCATGCGTCAATGTTGAAGAATGTGCGCTGGCATCGCCGCAAAAAAAGTCATTGGGATAGCGCCATGCGTAGGTCGTACTCAGACGCCTTCCCATGAAAGAACATGTACGGCCACAGTAGGTAAGATTGCTGGCGGGCGACCTGCTGGGGTGCGTTTATGCCCTAATGCCCACTTGTAGTAAATTAAACGCGTCCGATGAGATTCTTGGCGGGCGACTTGCCAGGGTGCGCGTTTACCCTGGGTGCCAAACCACATTAAAGGACGTCGTGTCCTTGAAAATGTTGGATGGGCAAACGCGGTGCGCAACGCACAGTGCATCTCCAAAGCTGCATGGGCCAAAACCAATGAGAAAAATACAAGACGATACACAATCATGCAATTCAAATCAACAAAACATTTTTCGGCCACAGTGCGCGGGATCCCAACTGTTTGCTGCGAGCGTCAATCTGCCCAACGGAATGAGGAGCAATATTACCAAGCCACATAATAATACAATCCTTCTTTTCGATCTAGACCCAGTTGTTGAGATAGCACGACTAGCGGCGGCATGCGTTGTCGCTGTAGGCCTCGAGGTTCGCAGCCCTGCCGCCCCAGTCTGCGTCGCCAAGGGCAGGGCCGCCGGAAGACGCCGCGCCCGAGGAAAAGCCGGCGCGCACGGCAGGCCCATCGCGGCGCGGCGGTGGAGGAGAGGGCGACGGGGCAACGCGGAGGTTGGCGACTGGAACATTCCCCTTGCCGAAAGGTTTCCCCCCGCAGCGGTCGCAACAGCGCGATGCCTCTCTCTGAGCTGCGCCAACGTCACGCGGTGCTGGCCCGATTCGCCGATCCGATAGGCGCCTGCGCACATCTTGCACATGCGCTCATCGAAATTGGCAAAAATCTCGGCGCAAACTACTGTGTCTTCTGAATTTTGAATGCTCCTGTCTGGACCGGTGTTTCAATCCGTTTGCAGGTGTTCACGCCGGCGCGCAACTCCCGACCGAGATCGCGGAAGGCCTGACTAGGGGGCGCGCGAGCGCCGTCGGTGGCCAGATCGGCGGAAAGAGAGTCGCATCCCTTATCGGTCGTCTGATGTGGGAGACCGCCCATCATAATGTCTCTGCGAGATAGGCGTGCTGCGGCAGTGCCAGGATGCTCGGCAACGATCTGCTTGGTCTGCTCCACGAGGGCCGTCTCATCTGCCGCCCTCTCGTCACCCAGCAGGCTATCGTCGCTGTCATCGCGGAGCACTTCGGCGACTTGTGCCTGGGTGGGGGCGGCAACTGACGAGGAGTTTCCCGGGCCAGACTTGGGCCCCGAGTGGAAGGGCCCCTCGGCGTCGATCTCTGCAGATGGGCACGGGGGATGATTGGCGTCAGCCGTGGAGATAGATGCGCCGGGAAGTTGCGCGCGCTCGGGGCTGTCGTCTGGCCGACCCTGCCGCGACGGAAATGTCGACTAAAAGCGTCTGCGGGGCGACGCATCGGCCGCAATTGAGTCGGCCCATGGCGTTCGCACTGCACAGAATCTCGGATGATTAGAATCCCGCGAGCAATGGCGCGAAGGATCTTTTACAACGCGCGCGCGCAGTCGGACGGAGGGACCGAGAGAGGGGGAACGAAGGCAGGCGACGTTAGTGACGGGCCCGGCAGTCTGTGCGGTCTCCGCTGTCTTCTCGGTCTTCGGGCTGCGAATGACGCAAGGCACGGGGTCAACGGGCGGCCGCGGTCGCCCGGGCAGCGCCGCGCGACGAGGCGGCGGCGCAGACGCGGACGCGCCCGCCAGCGCTAAATCACCAGACGTCAGATCGCCCACAAGGGGCGCAACTGCAGGCGCGCCCACCGGCGCAACGGCATCATCCACGCGACACATGCACACATGAGGGTATAAATCATCATCTCCATCTCGTCGCACTCGTCGCGGGCGCCGTGACGCTTGCGGCGTGGCGCGCAATTGAGGCGGCAACTTCTGTTCAAGATTGTCGAAAGTCGAGTTCTGGGATGCGGTTCTTGATACGAAACTTGTACCATTGACCACGTGGGTCCTGCAATTAGTAGCCCAATTCAGGATCCCAGATTTGTCGGAAGCAGCCGTCTTGCACCAGTTGCCCCACAAATAGTGCCGACGGGCAGTCGTCCACAGCGAGGGCTGAGCCGGATAAGCCGATGCGCGGTTGCTTCAAGTGGATGTGCTCGTTGATGATCAAGCCGCCGTTGCCGATTTCCAATGTGTGTTCGCGTCGTCGGTGCACGTCAGCGGTTCCCTGTTGCACGAGGTCGGCCTTGTCCTGGATGTGGTGAGCGGAGCCCCTGTCCAGGACCCACGTCCGTGACAACGCTGCAGTGGATCGCGTCGCCGTAGTAAACCCAGCTGTGGGTGTTGCCATCGACTCTGGGCTGTCATCGGGTGGCAGGACAGGGCTAGCTGGCAAACCTGGAGCGCCTCGGCGCTGTCCTGCAGCCGCCTGTCCAGCGACGTGTCGGGCACGACGACGGGGTGGCCCTTGTTGGCTCCGGAGTGCAATTTGGCCAGTTGTCGTTTCGGCACCGCGTAGGTGATGACGTCGATGTTGTCGAGGGCGAAACGTATGCGCCGTGGTTGTTGGTCTGTGATGACCGTTCGATCACGCGTCACGGATCACGCACGTTCGGTTCCGTCGTCGAAAGCGCTCTGTCGCAACAGGGGGTCGAGGCCTGTGGCGCATCGCAGGCGACCGTCCGCTGCTGCTGCTGCTGCTGCTTCCGTCGCCGCGAGAACGTCCTCGACTGCGCCCGCGGCTGCCGCCCCGCAAAGGTGAGCGGGATTCGGGCGCCGCGCCTTCCATCGCATGCCCATCGGAACCCGATTAATCCGCCCGCGGCAACCCGGGCTTCGCGAGCCCCGACGCCCCCCGCGCGAGGAACGCGGATTGCCCCCCGCACGTCCGGGGGAGGACGCCCCGTTGCGGCTGTTCTGACTGCAGATGCGGCTAGGGCCCCCCTCGCGGGTCTCTGCGTCAGACGCGACGCGGGCGCAGCAGCAGCCGCTGCCCTGCTTGCATTGTTTGCCCGGGTCGGCAAAAGAGTTGCACTTTTCGACGTGAGGTCATCTGCGCTGGTCTTGTCGCGGGCAGGTGCCATGTTCTGCGAAGGAGAAGCAGAAGCTCTTGGCGCCTCCGTCCGTGGGCGGCCGTTGCGCGCCTCGCCCCGTGGAGGATCGCTTCTCGTGGGGATCCGCGTCGGTCTGCGACGCGTGTCCGCGAGGTTGGGGGCGCGACGGTTGCCAGAGCCAGCGTGCAGAAGTTTGCGCAGTTCACCGTATTTCGCAACGGCACGCCTTGCATGCTGCGCACGCGGCCAACTCGAGCCCAGTTGTCTAGGTCGCGCTGTTGACGCTCGAGCCGGTGCATCTCGACGTTGGCCAAAACACGTTCCCGCAGCCAATCGCACGAGCGATTGGGGTCGCCCATCTTCATCTTGTTGTAGTCGTGCATGTCTTGCTTCATCCATGGGTGTCTGCGCATCTGAGCTCGGAACAATGACTCGAGCGTCTTCGTGCCCAGTGGGTCACGCACTCCCAGAATACATTGTCCAAGTCTACAAGAAGCTGTTGGAGATCGCCGCCCGGCATGCGGGATAGTTTTAGACGTTCGAAGTCGTGCACCGTGTCGTCGACGTCAATGATCTTGCAATGTTGCAACATCGTCCAATAAGTCGGTATACGTTTCAACATGCGGCCGGCTTTATGCTCTTGAGCTCTGAGCTTCTTCATGATGTGACGGAGCTCAGTGTTGAAAACGGTCGGTCGTCCAGCGGCAAACTTACAATCGATGCTCTCGAAATCGCCACTGTCTTGTAAGTCCTCTAATGCAGTGTCAGGTTGTTTGGCAGCGCAGAGGAATGTGCATGCATTGGCAGGGCGTCCGGAAGCACCGCCGAAATTGTCCCTGACCATTTGTTGCCACTCCTGTAACTGAGTAGTGCGTGGCAGTTGAAGAATACGTATAATATCTGATGATTGGATCTGGGTGGTGCCACCATGAGAGTACTGTGATCGAGTATGCGATGGAATTGGCGGCGGCAGTAATGGCACGCGCACAAGAGATACGCGACGTGTCTTCGTTGAGGCTGCTGCAGAGGCAGTTCCCGGTGACCCACGTCGCGGTTGCCCTGTGCGGATGCGGCCATCGGCGAGGGTCGGGGCACTGTCGGTGGTGGGCCCTGGCGGTTGCGAAAGGCAATGGGTCTTGGCGTCGCTAACGTCAGCCTTCATGGTGGCATTGGTGGTCGTGGGATCGTTCTGCAACTGCTCGACGCTCTGTCGTCGACCACGTACCTCGTCGATGCTGTCATAAATTCGCTGGGAGTACCGGTCCAGCCGATGCTCTAGGTCCTGGAATCGTCGGTTGCGTGCTTCGCGCACTAGTTCCAGACGGGTGAAAATTTCCTCCGCCCGTATCTTTTCAATATCTCTTTCTTGGGAGATCTGGGCGGGTCGTAACTGCACGTGGTCCGCCGTCTCCCCTGCCTCGGCCATCTCGACAACGAGAGGGGCGAAATCGTAAATCGAACTCAGGGTGCCCAGCTGGCCAGTCTTGGTCCGTGCAACGTGCAACTCAGCACGCGCAGCCTGCATTCCAGGTAACTGCTGCTCGACCGCAGAGACTCGTTCCTCAAGCGCTGGCAGAAGCCCCTCTGATGCATCAAGACGCTGACCAAAAGCCATCTCGGCAGTGCACAGCTTGCCGTGCAACTCGGACGTGGTCGTGGTATGCTGGAGCGCAATAAGGTCATCACGGAGCTGTTGATCTGCTGCCCCATGTACCTCAGTAGCTGGAACCTGCCGCAATGTTTGGAGCTCATCGCGTCGTGTCCTGACGGCGGCAATACCCGCGCCCCTGACGCTCGCGAATTGTGCCTCCGCTCGAAGGAGGTACTCGTGAAACGTCAGGATTGCAATGGAGTCGGGACCTCGGTGAGAGTCCACGCGGTCGGCTTGATGCTGGGCCTGGAGGAGGATCGATCGATCTTCAGCGATCCGAGCGTCGACCAAGGCAAGGGCGCGGTGTGGCCCCTGCCTTCGCGCTGCCGTTTCCGCTGTCAACCTGGTCTCGAAGCTCGGCCAAATCACTGACTGATGGGCGACGCGCGCGGCGCAAGATCGCGCCGCTGGGAGCTTTGCCGGGGGCGCCTCTGAGAGGGGCTGCGGCTGTTGCCCCTGCCGGGGGAAATGGATTCGACGCCGTTCCGGGGCCCTTCGCAGAAGTTTCCGTCCAGCCCGATCTCCAATGACGCGCGCGTGCCCGGGCGCAGACACGTCAGCGGGTGATGCGGCCTTAGCCCAGCGGCGGGGGCGCGCGAAAGCGTTGTCTGGAGACGTCTCGCCGGCGCCGCCGCTGCGGGCGCTCCCACCGACACAACGTTCATCAACGAAGGGAAGAGAGGGGGAGGGGAGCGCGGCAAATCCAGCCGCGACTCCGAGGCCAACTGCAGGCGCCCCCACCGGCAGGTGAGAACGACCAAAGGCGGGGCCAGGACGCGCCCCAGTGGGCGCATCAGGTTCCGCGACAGCATGAGAGGCCCTCGGCGCGCGAGCGCGCGCGGGAGGCGGCTGCAGCGGAGGGCCTGATAGAAGTTCGCCAACAGCAGCCGCGAGAGAGGCGGTGCTTCCTTCTCCTGAGAGGGAGGAAATGTGTATCACAGATTCCCTCGCCCGCTCGGAAGCACCGTCGCGGCCGCGCGCCGTCGAGGGCGCCGCGCGCGTAGAGGCGCTGCCCACCGAGTGGGGGCAGTGCCATGCGACCGGGCCAACGATGGCGCGAGTCGCGTAGGCGAAGAGCGCAAAAAGAGAAGGGTGATGACCTGTGTGCATAGGGATACGACCGAGGGGCCGATCCTATACGTGAGTCCGTAGGTAAAGGCGAAGGAGGAAGAGGTTAGCTACTCCTTGTCCTGGGCGCTGCGCAGAGAGCAACGCGGCATGCGTGCCAATGCCTGAGCCGATGCGCTAGCGGTGTATGACGATCTAGCGGTGATTTGAGCGGACTTCACACGCGCGCGTGGAGCTGTCTTTGGGTCCATTTTGGGTTCGCATTTCTTCATTTTGAAGCACTCCAAGAACGATGGTAAGCCGATGTTGGGAACATGTCAGTTCGTTGCGGATGCCTCCGAATGACGCAATGTTTCTGCAATGATTTGTTTTTTTGGGGGGGCGCGGTCCGCCGTGCTGTCGAACACTTTCTGGGGATATCCCGACAGGAAAGGTAATTTTCAACGTGCGAGGTTGTAGCGCACCTCCGTAGACATCCCAGTTTGTCTAGGATGCCCCGGGCGAAATGCCAATCTCTCAGATTTTCGAGTTTCGCTGCGGTCGGCTTTTAGAGGATGTCCCTGGGTAAAGCTTGTTGTTGTTAAACGCGGTGTCGGGAATATCTCAGACTTTGTGATAATGTATCAAACGAGATCACCATTCTGAGCAACCTGAACGGACAAGAACGGGAAGCGTCCTGTTGTGTCCTGGGCCTATGAGATAGCCTACGTTCATTATATGCGCTGCGCATGTCTGTCGCGGCGTGCGTGCATTCGCGCGTGCGCATGCGTGTGGAATATATGCATGTGCGTCCGTGCGTGGTGGTCTGCGGCGCTGCTGTGTTGTGCAATGCTGCTCTGCCGTGCTCCTGCCGTCTGCGTGAACGTTGTTTGCCTCCCTGTGTGTACGTGTGTGCGTGTGTGTGTGCGTGTGTGCGTGCGTGTGTCTGTGTGTGTGTGTCTGTGTGCGTGCGTGTGCGTGTGCCTGTGCGTGCGTGTGCCTGTGTGCGTGTGCCTGTGCGTGCGGCTGTGTGAATCGATGTTCTGCGTGTTCTGCCGTGCTCCTGCCTGTTCTGACGTGGTCCCATGTGTTCTGCCATGCCCTTGTGTTTCCTGCCATGGTCCTGCTCCGCCGTGCTCCTATGTGTTCTGCCGTGGTCCTGTGCGTTCTGCCGTGCTCCTGTGTCTGTTGCCGTGCTCCTGCTTGTTCTGCCGCGTACCTTGATGTTTTATGTAATCTGCCGCGTTCCTGTGTATTCAGCCGAGTTCCTGTGTGTTCTGCCGCGCTCCTATGTATTAAATTATATGTGTTCTGCCGTGCGCCTCGTGTTCCTGCGCGGTGCGCCGTGCTCCTGCGGATTCTGCCGTGCTCTTGCGTGTCCTGCCGCGTGGTCTGCCATGCTCCTGCGTGCGCTGCCGTGCTCCCGCGTGTTCTGTCGTGCCCCCGCGTGTTCTGCCGCGTTCCTGCGTTCTGCCGTGCTCCTGTGAATTCTGCCGTGCCCCTATGTATTCGGTGCGTTTTGCCGTGCGCCTCGTGCTCCTGCGTGGTGCGCCGTGCTCCCGTGAATTATGCCGTGCTCTTGCGTGTCCTGCCGCGTGTTCTGCCGTGCTCCTGCGTGGTCTGCCGTGCTCCTGTGCCTTCTGCCGTGCTCCCGGGCGTTCTGCCGTGCTTCTGTGCGTTCTGTGTGTTCTGTTGGCTCTGCTCGCGCGCGCTGCCCAATTTTCCGCCGCGCTCTTCTTGCCTCTGAAGACGCCCCTAGCGAAAACATAAGTTTCAATGTAATAATTAGTAATGCGCCTCCGTCGACGCCTCGCGCTGGCGAGGATGTCTCAGGCGAAACGCAAAGTTCTACATATTAGTGAAGTTAGTTTGCTTCCGATAACCGCGATGTCGCGAATATCGAATGCTTGTGAAGATGACTCAAGCGAAATCGCTATTTTGAGGAGTGTGCTGCCGTGCTCCTGCGTGTTCTGCGCGTTCTGCAAAACTCATGCGCGTTCTGCCGTGCTCCGTTTTCTTATGTCGCGCTCTTATGTTTTCAATGTGTTCGACCGTTCTCCTCGTGATCCTTTGTGTTATGCCGTGTTTCTGCGTGCCCGCCATCGAGGGGCGGCGTCCGAATCGCGAGCCCAACGGCCGGCCGTGGACCAAAGGGCCTCAATGGACACCCATCCCGAGGCCCAGGAAGCTCGCGCACCAGAAATACCGAGCTGCAGCAGCTCGCAGGCAACGCGGGCAAGGTGGATCGCCTGATGCCAGCGCCAGCAAGGCTCGAGCAAGCGCGATCGAACGACGGCGCGACAGAGAGAGAGAGAGAGAGAGAGAGAGAGAGAGAGAGAGAGAGAGAGAGCAGCTACACTCGCGGCGCTACCAGCTCCTAAGCCAGAAGCAGTCCTGTCAAGGGGTTCCGACCCTCAACTAGCCTATCACGGCGCCGCGATCGCATCTTGTCTGCCTGGGACATACAAAGATGCACGGGGGGCAAATTCGCCCTTGCACTCCTCGCCCAACAATTTGCCCTGTTTCCGAGCGTACGCTCCGCATCTCCTTCAAATTGTAAACGGCGCACGCACAAGCAACTGGTGCCCCAAGTGCCCACCCACCTCTGGCCTGGCGCTGGCCTCGGCAGGCGGGGGCTCCTCCGGGGCAGAAAAATCTTGGCGCGCTGGCGCGCTGTTAGCCGCGGCGCCTGCATCGCTAGCTCCGGCCGTGACCCCCGCAGGCTTGGCCGCGCGTTCGGTGCTCTCCGAGGGGGCGCTGGCTCGAAGCTTGTCCAGGGGGCCTTCTGCGCGCTAGCGCTGGCAGTGCTCGCTGGATCTCCTTCTGCAGCGAAAGAGGCGCGGCTGGCCTGCCCCGGCTGGCTCTGGCATTCGCCCTATGTTAGGGATCGGGGGGCCACCTGCAGCAGTCGAGCGCCCATCTCGCGTCTCCGTTCCTCCGAACCCCCCAAGCCAGGACGACAACAAACGCGACGACGACCCTTCAACCTCTTCCATGCCGGCTTGGCTGGCATGGCCAGGCTGCCGTCTGGGCGAGCGGCTGTTGCTGGTGGGCGGCATTGGCTCAGGCGAGTCCTCGCGCTGCCGCGAAGCTGCCAGCGCTACCGCCGCCGCAATGCCAACTCCTAACCCAGGCTCGGCAGCTCTCGGCGCGGGGCTGCTAGCACTCTCAAGGATGGCCTTAGCTCGCATCCGTGAGAGCGCCGTGGCCTTCCAAGGCCTGCTCCAGAGACCTTTGGAAACGCCGCTCGGTTGCATAGCCTGCAGCGCATGCCATGTTTGCCCGCCACAGAGCCATACCAGCCGAGGGAAAGAGCAGGCGGCACCGGGGGGGGGGGGCGAGGCAAACGGGGCTCCACCTCCTGCGGCGACAAGCTTGGAGCTCAACACCTGGGAACCTGCCCAGGCCACAAACTTCGCGCGGCTGGCAGCCTCTGCGAGCCCCCCCTCGACGCCTTTACCGAATTTTGGGCTAAACTTGGCTGCGTGCAACGCGACCGAGGCGGGCGCGTCTGCCCATAATCTGCCGAGAAGCACTTCCAATATTGTCGCCGCGCGTGGGCATCCCGCCACGATGCCCTGCGCAAGCTGAACGAAAACCGACGCACTGCCACGCGCTCGCGGGGTGCATGGCTGTCTGTATACTTGCATCAGCAACCAAGCCAGGCGCGGCGGATGCTGCACCGCGATCGCCTCCCTCATGAGTATCGCGGGAACAATTAGCTCGAAGCACTTCCAGAGGCCCAACATCAAGGTCTGTCTTTCTGCCCAAGGCCATATCTACTTCGTTGTCCAAACTCGGCGAGAAAGCCGATGCTGACGAGCTGCGCCCAGGGCCCGTTCCCCAACTGCGTGCACTGCGGTGCTCCTGGATCCACGTCCTCGGCGTTGGTCGTCTCGCCCGCCCCCAGATGCGGATGCGTGCGTTGAGTAATCCAATCAACCGTGTGCCTCCGCCTGGTTTCGGCGGCGCTGCCCGTGCGCCTCGCAGATGCTGTGCCCAGCGTGCAGCGGCAGCCCAGGCTATAGCTTGCTGACCTTGTCTGGCCCGCCGCCGAGCGCTCCGCCGCGCCGCCTGCTCAGCGACAAGCTCAGGGGCGCCTGCTCGTCCGCAACGTGCTGGGCGTGACCTGCCCGCCCAGTCGCGTCGGTTATCAAACTCCTGCTCCACACTGACGAGTGCCATGTCCCACGCTGCCACCAGCTGCTGCACGCTGCGCGCTTCCTGCACCGATTGCATGGCTGGACCCCCGTTGACAGGGGAGCGTGCGCATCCATGGCGGGCTTCTCGCGGCAAAGCCCTGGGCTCTTTCAACCCGCGGCGCTGTAGCTGCATTCGCTCTCGTGGCAGGAGAAAACATACTTGTTGATGTGGCCGCAACATTAGGTCCACTTTCACCTCCACTCTGCAAGCAGCAGCTTGCACCAACAAGCCTGTGCGAGGTGCCATCGTCCGGCACCCGACCAGGCTGAGACTGCAGGCGCGTTGGCAGCAACGGGGCGCAGCAAGCACCGTGCACCAAGTTTAGCCAGTCATGTTCCAAGAACTCCTCAGGTGCCACGTTGAAACCGCCAGCGATCATCCAGGCGTGCCCTGCCGAGGCCACTATTCTCACATACTTGCAGATCTCCCGGATAATGGCCAGGTTTCTAAGGGGGCACTCCATGGCCTCTAACGTCGGCCTTACAGGGCGGGCGACGCGGCGAAAGTCGCTGCTCCCGTCCAGGCCGCCTGCAGGGGCGTCATGGCCTGCAGGGGCGTTATGGGTCGACCACCCCACCGCTGTGGGCCTTGCCAGCAAGCGCTGCGTCCTGGTCTGGTACGCAGGCCTCACCCAGACTTGCTGGGCAGGCGATGGCGCGGGCATCGCAGCGCCATCCCATGCCGCCTTCGCGATCAACGTGCGCGAAGGCGTCGACCACCCCACCGCCGGGGGCCTCGCTGGCGAGGGCTGCGTCCTGCCCAGGATCGCAGGCCTCGCTCGGACTTACTGGGCAGGCGACATGGCGAGCGTCGCAAGCACTACCCAAGCCGCGGAGAGGCTCAGCACGAGCGAGGGCACCGACCACCCCACCGCCGCGGGCCTCGCTGGCGAGGGCTGCGCCCTGCCCAGGATCGCAGGCCTCGCTCGGACATGCCGGGCAGGCGGCGCGGCGGACGTCGCAGGCACTATCCAAGCCGCGGAGAGGATCAGCATGTGCGAGGGCGACCACCCCACCGCCGTGGACCTCGCAAACTTGGCCTGCTTCCGCAGGCCTCGCTCGGACATGCAGGGAGGGCGATGGGGCGATCGTCGCAGCACCTTCCCACGCCGCCTTCGCGATTAACCTGGGCGAGGGCGTCGACCGCCCCGCCCCCGTGGGCCTCGCTGGCGAGGACTGCGCCCTGCCCGGGATCGCAGGCCTAGCTCGGGATTGCTGGGCAGGCTACGCGTCGAGCGCCGCAGGCACTACCCGAGCCGCGGAGAGGCTCAGCATGGGCGAGGGCATCGACCACCCCACCGCCGTGGGCCTCGCTGGCGAGGGCTGCGTCCTGCCCAGGACCGCAGGCCTCGCTCGGACATACAGGGCAGGCTACGCGGCGAGCGCCGCAGGCACTACCCAAGCCGCGGAGAGGATCAGCATGTGCGAGGGCATCGACCACCCCACCGCCGTGGGCCTCGCAAACTTGGGCTGCGTCCTGGTCTGGAGCGCAGGCCAAGCTCGGACATGCTGCGCGGGCGACGCGGCAGGCGTCGCAGCCGCCGCACAAGCCGCCATGGGCTCAATTGCTGTGCGAGGGCATCGACCACCCCACTGCCGCGGGCCTCGCCTGACATCGGCTCGCAACCACGAGCCTCGTATATCTTCTTGACGGGTGGCATCGTCATCTTAGCGTCCAGCAGCGCCACCTGCGTCCTCTTGTGGTGCACGTCGGCGTCGCTTGACTTCCTGCAAAGAAGGTGCCTGGATGTCTCGCTTGACCGCATCCCGCTGATCTGCATCATCACCAGAGCCGCCAGCCAACTGGCCCAAACCCAGCGAGTCGAGGTACGCCTGGAGTTCTGCCTCTGTGGCGTCGGCGAGCTCCTCCTCATCGAGATGCTCAGCATTGTCTCGGGGGCCATCTGCCGCAGCGCCGCCGCCGTCGGGGGCCTTGCCGGCTGGCGCTGACACCTGGCTGGGCGGGGGCTGCGGCGCGGCAGCGTGGACCTCTTCCAGCACCTGCTGGAACTTATCCTGCAGCTGCGCGGGGAGCCCCATGCCCTGCATGACCTCAGCCATGGCTGCATGCGATCAGCGCCCACTGCCACCATC
This sequence comes from Prorocentrum cordatum, assembly GCA_963575745.1. Lineage (NCBI taxonomy): Eukaryota > Dinophyceae > Prorocentrales > Prorocentraceae > Prorocentrum > Prorocentrum cordatum. The sequence goes on from CAUYUJ010007780.1 coordinate 1,073,805, forward strand.
ATCAGCTCCAGGAGGCTTCTCAACAGGGCTAGGCATGCCGCTGCAGATCTGCCTACGCTCTGCCGCGACCGCCACAAGTTGGGCCGTCGTCTCTGTGATCGCAGCCTCGCCCTCCTCGACCTCCTCCTGCACCTTCGCGATGGCAACCTTCTTCTCGCCCACAGCCCGCTGCCAGCGAACCTGTTGGTCCTCCAGCTGGGCCATCTTCTTTGACAACGCATTAAACTTGATGGGCGCTGGCTTGGCGTCGAACGGCTCTCCGCGGAGCTTGTCCCTCTCTGCCGTGTACGCTTGGACGAACTTCTCGATGGCAGCTGGCATGGGCTTCGGTTTGACTGAATGCTCGATGTGGCCGTCCAACTCAGCGATCCTGGCGTTCGTTGTGGTGACCACATCGGCTTCCACCGTCTCCGCATCCTCATCGGCAGCTGCCAGGGGCTTCTGCTTGGCCTGTCGCAGCTCTCGCTGTAGCTGCTCCACTTGCGTGTGCATTGCCAGCATATGTTTGCCATCGGCTTGTCAGCACCACCTGCCTTCCCTCCCTTGTCGGCCCACGGCGCTCGGGCTGGGCGAGAGGCAGGGTCAGCTCTGCGCGCTGCGGGCTTCCCGAGGAAAGCAGTGGCTTAGGCGATGCCGCACGAGTGACAGGCCAACTTGTCTGCGAAGTTGATGAAAGGCTCCCCGTTCCGCCCTGTACACCACTTGCAGCACCATTTTGTTCTCTGCTGATCACGGCGGCCCGCAGGCGCCATCGCGGCCCGACTGCTGGTGTGCGGGGGCCACACGGTGCAGTACCCCAAAGAGCAACGATGGCCAGAGCGGCCTTGATCAATGTCGCAGTTATCCGAGAGATTCAAAGCACGACCCCTCGCGCTAAGAACGCCCTGTCGGACTCGCGGTCGTCGGGAGACGCATCGCCTTGAGCCAAAATGGCTACGGATGCCGTGTTTCTGTGTGTTTTGCCGTGCCCCTGTGTGATCTGCCGTGCTCCTGCTGGTTCTTTTTATTCTGGCGCATTCCTGCGTGTCGACCCTCGAGGGACGGCGTCCAAATCAACAGTGAAACGAACACCGCCTTGGACAAGGGAGCCCAAAACATCTACAACGGCCTGAGGTCCGGAGAGCTCGCGCAACGAGGAATGCGGAGCTCGTGGTGACCACAAAATCACTTGGCCACGAAAGGGGGCCAAATCGTTGCCTGTGTTCAGCCGTGCTCCCGCGCGTTCTGCCGTGTTTCTGTTCCTTGGTCTGCGGTAGCCCTGCCTATGTTCTGAAGATGTCGCAGGCGGCAGTCTCAAGTTTAACACGCATGGTCTTAAACCAGCCTTCCCAACGTCTTATCATTTCGACGACGTATCAAGCGATATCCCATGTCCATACGGTTGTTAAACTCGCTTCTGTTTTAATAACATATATATATAGATATAGATATAGATATGTATGTTGGTGGGTGTCTCAAGCGAAATATTTGTTTGTATGAAAGACGGTGTTGCGAACAACTAATGATTTTAGGATGTATCGAGCGAAGTGTGCATTTTGATGATTCTCGAGGGCGCGCTTGGGATCATATTGGGGTTCGCTGTGGGCTCGTTCGGGGCCGTTTCAATGCCATCAAAAACGATGCCAATGCGATGTCGCACACTTCCCTATTTTGAGGATGTCCCAAACGAAAACGTAATTTTTAGAAGCCTGGCTTGGGCCGTCTGGAAGCCCTTTTTCAGCAGCGATGTCAAGACGATGTTAGAACAGCAGTTTTCAAAACGATGCTTTTTCCATGCGAAGATGTCCTTATCAAAGTCGCCATTTTCGGCAATCACCATGGCACTCTTGGAGCCATAGTGAGGTCCTTTGTGGTTCGCGTTTCTTCATGTTGAAGGGTTTCAAGAAAAATGTCAAGACGATGTTGGGAACATCGCATTGTTTTGAGGATGTCCCGGCAAAATGCATTTTTTCTGCCGTGCTCTGTTTTCCGATCCGTCTTGCTGCCAGTCAGTTTCTGAGAACGTCCCTAGCGAAAACGTGGGCTTCAACACAAGAGGTAGTAGTACACCTCCGTCGACACCTCATTTTTGCTAGGATGTCTCATGCGAAACGCATTTCATTACAGATTCGTGAATTTCGCGGCGACCCATTTTTCGATGATGTCTCTAGCGGAAGGCTTGTCTTGTTAAACGCGATGTCGCGAAGATCTCATTCTTGTGAGGACGTCTCAAGCGAAATCGCTGTCTTGGGATACTTGACCGGACAAGAACGAGAAGCTTCATTTTGTGTCCTGGGTTTACGAGGTATCCTACGTTCTGAATATGCGCTGAGCAAGGCTGTCGTGGCGTGGCGGCGGAACGAAAGAGAATCCGATCACGAGCATAAAAGTTTCTTCGAATCAAAAGCCGCGCTTGAGATGACGCGTGCGTCGGGAAGTGGACATTGTACCCTAGCAGCTCACAGAGCCTGGTGTGCCGCCGCACCGACCGTTGCTGGAGTGACGGGTCCAGCTGTCCAATAGCACCCTTCCCAAGGATACGAATGCGAGCAGCAAGGTTATGGTATTTAAACGGCATGCCAGAAATAACGACGCCAAAGCTGGACACGTAGCCGACGGAGGAGGAAGAGTTTTCACCGGGAGCACAACATCACAATTTCAGATCCCTATGCGGATCCCAATCTGTGTTCCTATGCGAATCCATGTGCCGATCCCTAGGCGGACCCCTATTTGGATCCCTGCGCCGATCCCTATGCGGATGCTTATGCGGATCTCGATGCGGATCCCGATGCGGATGCCTATGAGGATACACGTGCGCACTACCATGCAAATCCCGATGCGAATCCCTAGATCCTTACGCGGATCCCTAGGCCCTATGCGGATCCCGATGCGGATGCGCATGCGAATCCCTCTGCAGATCACCATGACCCATGAGATTCCCAATGTGGACCAGACCCCTATGCTTCTATACGGATTTCTATGCGGACTCCTATGCGGATCCCGATGCGCACGGCGGCAGTGCCCGGAGCGCACTGAGGGGGGAGCGTCACGTCATTGGGAGGGGGGGGGGACGGGGGCCATGACGCCCGCCATGCCCCAAGTAATAAAAACACGCTCTTGGCTCCCGAGCCTGCCAGTCCGTCTTTCAATTCGCGCTAAAATCCATCGGCCGAAGGAATTTCACCTTGAACATGCTTGCTCGCTTCCAACACACTTCACGGTACAGCGGGATTTTGGCCACAAGAAAGTTCCACAATACATTCAGGCCCACAAGCAGCCTCTTGATCCGCGTCCCCTATGCCCCAGCGCTGCTGCAAGAGCTTCTAACCGAGAAAGCCAGCTCGCTCCAACTGCGCATCGTGTTGCCAACTTTCTGTGCAGCAGGGCATACCGTGGCATGGCATGGCCTTGTATAGCGTGGCACTGGAATGCATCAAACAACATAGCATGGCTTGGCAAGGCATAGCATGGCATATTGGCGTAGCGCATGTCGTCTCACATCGGCATGGCGTGGTGTTACAAATCATTGGTAACCAGCGTACCGCATAGCATGATGCTGGATTGGACAACATTGCATGCGATAGGACAGCATGTCACAGAAATCAACACGCTGCGTAACAACATGTGGAAACACATTGTAGATGAGCATGGCGCAACAAAGCATTGCACGGTATCGCATCCAACAGAAATGCACAGCGTCCCACTGCATTGAACAGCATGAAGTGGCACTCCAGCAGCTCGCGTCTCGATCGTCGCCGCCGCTGTCGTCGTCCGCCGTGCCGTCGTCGTCCCTGGGGTCGTCGGTGTCGCCAGCGTGGTCGCATTCGAAGTCTTACACGTCGTCGTCGTCGTCGTCGTCGCCGTTGCCATCGTCGTCGTCGTCAACGTCTCCGTTCGCCTCGTTGTCGCTGGCGTCGCCGTCGTACTCGTCCTCGTCGTCGTCGTCGTCAGCGTTGCCGTCGCCGTCGCGACACGCCCGTCCGCAGGTAGGTCTATCTTCCTCTGGCTTCCGCTGGCGGAGCCACCGCCATTTGACTTCCGCCGGCCATCTGCTGGCGTCGGCCGACGTCGGGGTGCGAATGCGAGGTGTTTTCTGGACGCGCCCCAAAGTGGTGGTGACCCTCCTTCCTCCTGCAGGGGAGAGGTCAGGACGAGAGGCTCTCCATGACAAGAGGTGAAGCCACCCTGCTCCTTGCGCACCGCCCATAGCGCCTCCGCGTCACCAGGCCCGAGCTCGAGGAGGCGTGGAAGGATGCGCAAATCAAACCTGCCGAGGAAAAGACCCCTACCTTCGACGGCTTGATGTTTTCAAATGGCCGCCTGACTTGGGGTGAGAACTTGCCAGAATTTCGAGGCGATCTAGCCACGGCACCAGGAACGCCCCAGGAGCCCCCCAACACAGGCCCGAAGACATTCCCTAACATGGGTCATCACCCCACGAACCTCGCTGCTAGATGATCGAATCGCCAGACGCAGACCCACGCCGTCAGACTTTTTGTCACAACTTTGGACCCTGGTGGTCTGGACCTCTTCCCTGGGACTGGCGTTTATCCCGAGTCGCGTTCTCTTGACGGCCCCTGAGCATGGTCCCGCAGAGCAGAGAATTGTGAGATAAAAAACGTCCATCGCGTTTTGTGTTTTCCACGGCGACGCGCGCGCGATGATGGAGAACGTTGGGAGGGGACAGGCTCAGGGGAGGAAGCACCGCCCTGGATGGGCATGCATCGCCGATGGGCTAGCGGCAGGCCCCCGATAGCAAGTCCGCACGGTCCTGGGCGGGGTGGGGGAGTCGGGCCCGGATCGGCGATCAACGGGCGATTGGGTGTCGAAGCGTCCCCCTGAGCCTGCCCCCGACGTTGCCCCCGATGCCTCCCGAGAGGCTGCCTCATTTTGCTGCCGGCGGACGCCGAGCTGCGGAGACCCCGTGGGCGGCGCTTGCACACGCCGCTCCGGGGGCGATCTCCGCCTACGCGGATTCGTCTCAATTTTCCAGGAGCAGTCCGCGTGGGCACTGCAGCGCCCAGCCCTGCCCTGATTCTCGCTGGCTCCGGGGAAGGGGGGGGAGGATGAGGGGCAGGAGGAGGAGGAGGCGGAGCAGGGGGAGAGGAGATGGAAATGGCGATGGTAAGTTTCGCCCTTTCCTCCCGGGACCTTCAGGCCTGCTGAGGAGAAGCCAATAGAGGAGGGACGAGGGAAGAGGGATGCATGGAGGAGGCCGAGGAGGTAGAGGTGAAGAAGGACGGGGACCATGGAGAGTATGAAGCAGGACCGACAAAGAGGACATGGGAAAGTGAGGGAGAAAGATGGGGAGGAGGAGCAGAGGGGGGACGCAGGAATCTAGAAAGGAAGAAGAAGGGGAGGAAAAAGGGAGAAGGCAGAAGGAGGTGCGGAAAAAGGAAAGGGGAGCGAGGATGGAAGAGCAGCGGGTGGCCAGAAGACGCACAAGACCTACTTCGCGGCCTGAGCGAGCCGACCCTGAGATCCGGCGTCACCAGAAAAACAACAACAACAACAAATATAGCTAAATCTCGACCAGCGCCCAGGACACCATGCTTCTCCGCATGTTTGTTCCAGCCGTATCGATATGTGAGGGCCCCGGGGCCCGAAACAAGGCAAAATCGCCAATTTCGGACAACCGAAACAAATGCGACGCCAGGATCTCATGGGGAGGCCGAGCAGAGCGCTCGATGCGCCCGCGCATGCCGGGGCGACGCAGGAGGGGACGAACAGCTCAGGGCCCCCTGGACTGAGACTCTTGGGAAGCCAGGTCTCTGGCGCGCCCGGCGCGCCCGAGGAAACTGCAGCCGTACGTTCTCCACTCTTCGCTCTCTCCAAATGGAACTCTCCACTTCGTGGCCAGCCGTGTCCTGGTTCGGATCGGAACCAGGACCGGCGACACCACCACCACCAGGGACCATCGGGAGGAGCCATGGGGGTCCCCCTGGTGGTGTGGTTCCCCCCTCTGGCTCGAAGATCTCCTCTCCCCAGCTCGGGGAGGCATCGCGGACCTCCTCGCTGTAGGTGGCCCCCTGGTGGTGGTGGTGTCGCTTCTCCTCTCCCCCCCAATTCAAAAAGGCCCTGAAACTCGCCACCGCTCGGACGTCCATTCTCCCCGTCATCTCTTTCGATGCCGTGTGTTCCTTCGCTTCGCAAGACGAGCCAAGATGGTCCTCGCCGAGAAAAGGTACACGCGTCCGAGCGATGCCAAGGACACAGCTGCGACCGTGGCCGCGCTGGGCGCCCCGCTGGGGGGAGCCCTGGGGCCGCGACGGCGCGGCTCACACGGCGGCCTCCTGCGGTGGGGCCGCCGCCCCGCTGCAGGGCGCCTCGGGCGCCGGCTGCTCCGCGCTGGCATCGTCGGCCGCCTGCTGCTCGCGGGCGAAGCGGAGGAAGACCTGCGGAGGGTTCTGTGGCAACTCACGGGAGCCTGCCATGTCACCTCGCTTGCTCTGGCGAATCGACGCTGCCCGGCGCTGATCGACGCCAATCGACGCTAGATCTACGCTAATCGGGGCTAGACCTGCGCTTCCTCATCGACTGCCAGACGCTAGCGCGAATGCTGGAGACGAAATTCCAAAGGGAGACGAGGCTCCCGTCAATTACCGAAGGTGGGGGGCGGGCGCAGACTTGTGCTCGCTTCTTAGACAAAGAACTCCACGTGGGAGGCTGTTGGTCCTCTGCGACCACTGGGTCCGTCATCGGGCCAGCCCTGGGACCGTCCAAAGACTACCCTGACGCTTGTTTCAGCCATTAGTTTAAAATCTGTTCTCACATTTGGAGCCTGTGAGTTAGGAGATGCTCGTGCTGGCTGGAATATATGATGGAACAGCCAGTCCTGGGGAATGGATCCAGACCTCTGAGGGTCGACGTTGCGAACAGGAGAAAGGCGTCGGTGTTATGGGTCTCTCCGATGTAGCCAGAGGCGGTCCTGGCAGACTGGGGCCCCGCTCCCGTGGGCGAAGGGCCCCCCGCAACGAGTTGCCGGGGGTGGCCCTCAGCTTCTCCATGGAGGCCCAGAACTCATCCAGAGCACCGCGCCAAGACGGCGCGCGGGGCATCTTTGGAACACCTTTGGCAACCAAGGCCCTGGCCATGGCCACCCGAGAAAAACTCGCGTCAAAATCTGTCCTGTAAGTTTCGGCGTCGTGAAACATTTCTCCGTGCACCAGGACCGACAATAGAACGGCAACATTGACCCCAAGGGGCGGGGTCGAGAGCTCCGCGGGCCAACGGCTCGAAAGATGAAGCACTAGAGGACACCATCCAACAAGGTACACAAAATCATGGCGTGTTCACATGTTCTGTGCGGTGTCTTCTTCCTTTTCTTGCACTGCGGCGTATTCGCACATGCCGTTCCTCGAATGTGCTCGCCTGCTGAATGGTGTCCGACAGCCCGCTGGCGGCACGACTCTCTCTCTCTCTCTCTTTCTCTCTATCAGTCCCTCTCTCTCTCTGTCCCAGACCTGCTCCAGCGAGGGGCGCCAAAGGCTGTACTCCGTGACGCCCAGAGTGTGCCTCGCCTGGCTGAGCTCCGTGAACACCTGCGCCAAACCCATGTACCCAGGCCCGCCGTCCACGGGCGGCAGCTGGTAGAGGCACCGGCCGGGGTGCACTTCCGCCAGCACGGCCCTCTTAGAGAGCCTCTCGTCCATGAACCTGGTGGCCGCCTCCGTGCTAACCCCGGCCTTGAAGAAGAGCTCCAGCTGGTACCCCTGCCCGAACTTGTTCCGTATGTGCATCGGGCTGCCGAGGCACCGCAGGCGCCCCAGCACCTGGATCGTGAGCCTGGAGGAGAAAAAATGCAGAAGCATAAGCTTATGGAGCTCCGCGCGGATTTCTCCGACCTGCGCTGGCGCCAGGGGCGGCGATCCAAGAACTCCGCGCGGAGCTCCGAGGGTTTATGCTTGTGCCGCTTTTCCTGCTTCGAGAGCCGGTCGCACAGTGCCTCGGCCTCTTCCATGGAGTGCGTGGTCAGCAGCGCCGTCTGGTGCGCCCCGCGGCTCTTGATCATCTGCCATAGGTAGCGCTTAGCGGCGGCGTCCACCGCGGCGCTCGGCTCGTCCAGGAGGAGGACCTCCGAACGGCCCACCAGCGCAATGCCCACGGAGAGCTTCCGCCGCATGCCACCGCTGTACTTCTTGGCCTTCTTGTTCGCGTCCGCACCGCTGAGTCCGAGGCACCGCAACAGGTGCTCCACCTCTCGAGGACGAACAACAATTGAATAAACATAAGAGATCGGAGGCCCGCGCGGACTCTGCGCTGAGCGCGCAGCTCCAAGCGATGGATCCAAGCAGATCCAAAAGATCTGCGCGGAACTCCGAGAATTTGTAATGCTGTTGTTGCTGTCCTCGAACCTCCGTCTTCAAGGCGGCCTCCGGCACACCCTTCACCCGGCCGTGGAAGAAGAGGTGCTGCCGGCCCGATAGGTCCTCCCAGAGAGGGTCCACCTGGGGGCAATTCCCCAGCCGCCTGTAGAGAACTCGGAAGCCCGCCTCCGAGACGTCTTCGCCACCCACCAAGACCTTGCCCGAAGTCGGGGGCCAGAGCTCGCCCGTGAGGATGGACAGCGTCGTGGTCTTCCCTGCGCCGTTGGGCCCCAGCAGCCCGAAGCACTCGCCCCGCCGGATGCCCAGGGAGATGCCCCGCACCGCCCGGACTGGGGCGGCACTGCCCTTGGCGGGGTAGGTGTGGCGGAGGTTCTGATAGCAGAGGAGAACAAACAACGGCATGAACAGAGACGTTTCGGAGCTCTGCGCAGATTTTTTGAATCGGTGCTGCACTGCTGCACCCCTCGCCCATGGCGCGCGGAGCTCGCCAGGGGGACCCACCGCCGATCGTAGAAATCCGCGCGGAGCTCCGAAAGTTTCTGCTTGTGCAGTCTTGCTTTCCTCGAGATAGATGATCATGTCGCCGGCGCACGTGGAGGCGGCTCCGCCTGCACCCACCTGCTGGTCCAAGCGGTCGACTTCGGCCAGCACATCAGCGTCGTCGTCGGCGGCCGTGTGCTCCGTGCCCTCCGCTTCAGCATCTGCCGCCCCGCACCCAAGCGGCGCCGCCCTGCCGTCCGTGCCATCACCGCGGTCCCGGCGCAGGATGCGCCAGGCGAGAACCAGGGCCACGGTAAGGGAGACGTAGAGGGGCACGGCAGCCAGGCTGAAGAAGAACTCGACGGCGGTGACCGGCACGCTGGCGCTGGGGTCTGCCTTGTGAAGGCTCCCGAAGTGTATGACGTAGATCAGGACGCCAGGAAGCCCGTAGAATGGGTTGATCAGGGACATCAGCCAGTGGAGGATGTCCGCAGCAACGGCGCACGGTGTCGACGTGTGGCCATAGAGGACCAGCTCATAGATCAGAATCGGCGGAACGGTGCCGAAGAGGAGGTTAAATATGGGCAAGTACTTGAACAAATTCTGCAAGTCGTCGAATAGAAACGTGATGTAGTAAGCGAACGACAGCAGAGACAGAGGGTACACGAAAGACTCACAGACCACGAGCGCCAACGCGGGGCCGTTCAGGTATGGCTGGTCCACCAGCACGATCATAGCTGGGACAAGGATGGTAACTGGCAGGGTCACCAGGTAGTCAAAGATGAATGTGCCCCCCCAGTAAGCCATTGCCGGTAAGCCCTGCGAAACAGAGACAAACTTGCACTTGTTCGCCTTGTCCAGCATGACGATTGCCGTGAAGGCAATTATCAACATGGAAAAACCCATGGGAGCGTAGATAGCGATGTACGGGTTCTCGGCATCGTTGCCAGGCGTGCGGTAACACATCGACATGATGACGAGGCCCGAGGGAACGGCCAGCTGCTGGAACATGCGCCGCTTGTTGCCAAGCAGGCAAAGAAGGCGCATCCAGACCAGAGCCGCCAAGCCTCGGCCGAGGCTCCTCCTCTGCAGCTCCGGGAGGGCAGCGTCGGTCCCTGCCTGCGCCGGCGGCTGCATTGAGACAGAGGAGGCTGAGCTCGCGGAGCTGTACTCAGGTATCACCTCGGAGTCCTCGGCACCGTTGGCACCCTCCGCCTCGCGCCCCAGGCGCATGAATACCTCCTCGAGGCTGGTCATCTCCAGCGCGTAGTTCCGCAGGCGCAGCTCGTCGCGCCGCTCGTCCAGCTCGGCCAGCAGGGGACCGAAAGAATCGATCTCGCTGTATGGCAGGTTGTACCCAAGAACGGCGGGCATGTACGGGGCGGCCCCCGAGCGCATGTCCCTGGTAGCAATCGGCTCGCCGCCCTGGACGTGCCGTCGCACCAACGACGCCATCTCCTGACGCACCGCGGCGGTCGTGCCCGTTGCCTGCTCGAACTCCGCCTCGAGCCGGTACCCTACGCCTGCAGAACCGAAACAACGGCATAAGCACAAACCCTCCGAAGCCCCCCGCGGATCTCTCGGGGCGGCCTCGGGGCGGCGCGGCGCCGCGCGGACCTCATACATGCGATGATTTGGTTTGTTCCATGCGGGGCGCCCAGAAGTCCCGACCCTCTCCTGGCTTTTCATCCCCAGTCCCTGTTCGACGGTCCCTGGGCCCGGCAAGGACCCCCGCAGGCCGAAAACTGCCAAAAACCTCCCGTCGTGATTTTTGCCACGACGCGAGCCTGTCCGGGGCCTTCTCCGAGCGTGGGTGCGTACGCCCTGCTTTACCCCCCGAGCGCCGAACCGCAGCTTCAGCTCGCGCGACGTGCCGACGGCCTGCACGCGGCCCCTGGCCAGGACTGCCTTCCTTCACGAGCAGCGAACATATCCGCACACCTGGCCGTCGCGGTCTGGATCCTGCGGCGGGATCCCGCGGATACGCGGTCTCACGGATACGTTCCGCTCAGATCATCCGCGAAACAGTTCTCCGTATCCGTAGGGTCGCGGCCCAGGGGCCCGGCCTGCGAGGCCGCGGATACGGATATGTGTTTCGCCCACGGCTCCTGTCGGCCAGGATGTCGGCCTCCTCCAGGTAGTGCGTCGTGAAGATGATGGTGCGGCCGGCCGCACGCCGCGCGCTCAGCAGGTCCCACAGCTCGCGACGGGCCGATGGGTCCATCCCCGAGGTGGGCTCGTCCAGGAATATGACCTCACGAGTGTGTGTGTATATATATATATATGCACAGATATATGTATGTATATATGTATGTATATATATACATATATATATATATATATATATACTAGAACCACGCGCGCGCTTCGCGCGCGCTTAGGTTCTGTCGAGTCACAGACCCAGGAATCGTTGTGAGAAGAAATTGGTGACGCGAAGCGTCGTGGGGGCGTCCTTGGACGTCTGGGGTCTCCTGGGGCCTCTTGAGGGGCCTCCTGGGGGCCTCCTGGCGGCCTCTTGGGGCGGAAGGCTCGAGCTTGCGGTTCGTGGTCCCCCTCTGGGCCCCCTCTTGGGCCCGTCTTGGGGCCCTCTTGGGCCATCTTGGGCGCCTCTTGGGCCGTCTTGGGGCCCTCTTGGGCTGTCCTGGGGCCCTCTTGGAAGCTTCTTGGGCCGTCTTGGGGCGGTCTTGGGCGCCTCTTGGGCCGTCCTGTAACGTCGGAAAGCCCAAAAGACAACTTTGTTGAAAATGTACGTTTTACGAAGGGAATGGGCCAATTTTGCGTCTAGGGGCCCTCTTGGGACGCATGTTGGAGGCTTCTTGGGGCCTCTTGGGGGCGTCCTTGGACGTCTGGGGTCTCCTGGGGCCTCTTGAGGGGCCTCCTGGGGGCCTCCTGGCGGCCTCTTGGGGCGGAAGGCTCGAGCTTGCGGTTCGTGGTCCCCCTCTGGGCCCCCTCTTGGGCCCGTCTTGGGGCCCTCTTGGGCCATCTTGGGCGCCTCTTGGGCCGTCTTGGGGCCCTCTTGGGCTGTCCTGGGGCCCTCTTGGAAGCTTCTTGGGCCGTCTTGGGGCGGTCTTGGGCGCCTCTTGGGCCGTCCTGTAACGTCGGAAAGCCCAAAAGACAACTTTGTTGAAAATGTACGTTTTACGAAGGGAATGGGCCAACTTTTGCGTCTAGGGGCCCTCTTGGGACGCATGTTGGAGGCTTCTTGGGGCCTCTTGGGGGCGTCCTTGGACGTCTGGGGTCTCCTGGGGCCTCTTGAGGGGCCTCCTGGGGGCCTCCTGGCGGCCTCTTGGGGCGGAAGGCTCGAGCTTGCGGTTCGTGGTCCCCCTCTGGGCCCCCTCTTGGGCCCGTCTTGGGGCCCTCTTGGGCCATCTTGGGCGCCTCTTGGGCCGTCTTGGGGCCCTCTTGGGCTGTCCTGGGGCCCTCTTGGAAGCTTCTTGGGCCGTCTTGGGGCGGTCTTGGGCGCCTCTTGGGCCGTCCTGTAACGTCGGAAAGCCCAAAAGGCAACTTTGTTGAAAAATGTACGTTTTACGAAGGAATGGGCCAATTTTTGCGTCTAGGGGCCCTCTTGGGACGCATGTTGGAGGCTTCTTGGGGCGTCTTGGGGGCGTCCTTGGACGTCTGGGGTCTCCTGGGGCCTCTTGAGGGGCCTCCTGGGGGCCTCCTGGCGGCCTCTTGGGGCGGAAGGCTCGAGCTTGCGGTTCGTGGTCCCCCTCTGGGCCCCCTCTTGGGCCCGTCTTGGGGCCCTCTTGGGCCATCTTGGGCGCCTCTTGGGCCGTCTTGGGGCCCTCTTGGGCTGTCCTGGGGCCCTCTTGGAAGCTTCTTGGGCCGTCTTGGGGCGGTCTTGGGCGCCTCGTGGGCCGTCCTGTAACGTCGGAAAGCCCAAAAAGCAACTTTGTTGAAAAATGTACGTTTTACGAAGGGAATGGGCCAACTTTTGCGTCTAGGGGCCCTCTTGGGACGCATGTTGGAGGCTTCTTGGGGCCTCTTGGGGGCGTCCTTGGACGTCTGGAGGCCATCTCAGCATCTCGGAGCCCTCTTGGAGGCCTCTTGGAAGTTTCTTGGGCCGTCTTGGGCGCTCCTGGGGCCGTCTTGTCTGACCGGGGAGGCCTCCGGCAAGCCCCGACGAGCCTCCGGGCCCCCCGGGGCGCACATTTGTGGTCGGGGTCCCGGCCCCGGGCCCCCAGACCCGGTGCGCCGTTATATGTATATATGTATATCTATATATATATATATATATATACACACAAGTGGCACGTGTGTGCCCAGGGTCATACAAAAAACTGAAGGGGCGTTTGAAGCAGGAGTGAAATGCAACAGCGAAGTCGCACTCGAGCGCAAGTGGGGTCGCCACACCTTGCGATGTGTGTACCAGGGCCCCCCAGGAAGCCTCAGGAGGCCCGGCTTGGATACCAGAAGAGGCTCCAGGAGGCCCCAGGACTGTGAGTGTTGTGTGTGTGTGTGATGTGTGCTCTGTGTTGTGCGTGCTTTTTGTGCGTTGTAGGTGTTGTGTGTGTGTGTGTGTGTGTGTGTGTGTGTGTGTGTGTGTGTGTGTGTGTGTGTGTGTGTGTGTGTGTGCGTGCGTGTGTGTGTGTGTGTGTGTGTTATGTTTGTCTAGCGTGTGATGTGTTGGGCGTGATTTGTGTCTCTGTGTGTGCATGTAGTTCTGAGGCCCCAGGAGGCGCCCCAGGAGGCCCCAGGCGGCCTCAGGAGGCCCCAGGAGACCCCAGGAGGCTTCAGGAGACCCCCAGGAGGCTCCGAGGCGGGGTCTGGGGTACCAGAAGGTTCAGAAAGCCCCAGGAAGCCCCAGGAGGTTCCAGGAGGCTCCCAGGAGGCTCCGAGGCGGGGTCTGGGGTACCAGAGGGTACGTCGGGGCTCGATTTGGGGTGGATGTTTCACGCGAAACCGCCATTCTCTGAGAATCGGGGTCAAAATTATTGAAAGTACCATATGTTTTTGAAGGTTTTATATTAACATATTAAAATTCCAATGTGGTTTTGGCCCCTGACGTCACGATCTGCGTCAGGGGTGCCACCGATTTTCAGAATTTCGAGGATGTCCCTAGCGAAACGGCAAGAAAAATCGCGGACGCGTACGCATTAATCGCATCTGAGCTCTACTCCCTCGGAGAGGTGCGTATGTTAATACATATATATATATATATACACAGGGGCCTGGCCCGGGGGTGTCCCAGTTCGAGCCGGCGCCGAAGACGCTATTTGAAGACGCTATTCTCCCAAGGAGCTGCGGTGACGCCTCTATTCCGCTGACGCCTGGTGAAGCTCGTGATGCCTCTATTCGGCCTGAAGCCTCTATTCCCCTGACGCCCATTGAAGCTCGTGAAACCTCTATTCGGCCTGAAGCCTCTATTCGGCCTGAAGCCTCTATTCGGCTCGTGACGCCTCTATTCGGCCTACGAGTTGCGACGCACTGGTGGGGTGGCGACCCTAGACGCGCCTATTCGCCTGAACCCTTTATTCCCCTGAAGCCTCTGTTCGGTCTGAAGCCTCTATTCCCCTGACGCCCGGCGAAGCTCGTGAAACCTTTATTCGGCCTGAAGCCTCTATTCCCCTGACGCCCATTGAAGCTCGTGAAGCCTCTATTCGGCCTGAAGCCTCTATTCCCTTGACGCCCGGTGAAGCTCGTGAAGCCTCTGTTCGGCCTGAAGCCTCTATTCCCCTGACGCTTGGTGAAGCTCGTGACGCCTCGCAGGGTTCGTGCCCCAAGGGAGGGCACATCTATATAAGCAATTAAGTAAAAGGTGAAATATCCGTGACCCTGGAAAGGGATCGTGCCCCAGGAGAGCTAAATATTCGTCCCCCATGATACGGCCACTCTATCAGCACGCACGTGAAGCACGTAAGATTCGCGCCCTAGGAGAGAGTCAATCTATAGGCACATACGTAAAACACTAAGAGGATTCGTGTTCCAAGAGAAGGCCGATATATTGGCACATGCGTTAAACACAAAAGGATTCGTGCCCCCGGGGAAGGTCAATCTATATGCACACGCGTAAAACACGAAGGATTCGTGCTCCAGGACAGAGCGAATCTATAGGCACCAAAGGGGCTCACCTTGGAGAGGGTGTCGCGCAGCAAAGGGGCACATCTAGCACCAAGGATTCCGTTTGTAATCAACTTGGGGAGAGGTCTTGCCTAGCAGAAGGTGCCGCACAACAGATGGGCCACGCCTAGCACAAATGATTCTTGTTTAATCAACTTGGGGAGGGCTCTTGCCTATCAGAGGGTGCCGCACAGCAAAGGGGCATGTCCAGCACCGAGGACTCTGTTTTAATCAACTTGGCGAGGGGTCTCGCCTAGCAGAAGGTGCCGCACAGCAAAAGGACATGTCTAGCACCATGGATTCTGTTTAAATTAACTTGGTGGGGGTCTTGCCCAGCAGAAGGTGCCTCCCAGCAAAGGGGCTCACCTTGGAGAGGGTGTCGCGCAGCAAAAGGGCACATCCAGCACCAAGGATTTGTTTTAATCAACTTGAGAGGGGTCTTGCCTAGCAGAAGGTGCCGCACAACAGATGGGGCACGCCTAGCACCAAGGATTCTTTTAAACTCAACTTGGGGAGGGGCATTGCCTAACTAAGGGTGCCACACAGCAGATGGGGCACGTCTAGCACCAAGGGTTCTTTTTTGATCAACTTGGGGAGGGGTCTTGCCTAGCAGAGGCGCCGTTCAGCAGATGGGGCACGCCTAGCACCAAGGATTTATGTTTGAATCAACTTGGGGAGGGCTCTTGCCTAGCAGAAGGTGTCGCACAGCAGGTGGGGCACGCCTAGCACCAAGGATTCTTCTTTTAACCAGCTTGGGGAGGGCCATTGCCCAACAAAGGGTGCCACACAGCAGATGGGTCACGCCTAGCACCAAGGATTGATGGTTTAATCAATTTGGGGAGGGGTTCTCCAGTGGGGGTCTTGGCCAGAAGAGGGTGTTGCACAGCAGATGGGGCATGTCTAGCACCAAGGATTCTTTTTTGATCAATTTGGGGAGGGGTCTTGCCTAGCCGAGGGTGTCGCGCAGCAGATGGGGCACGCGTTGTGTTAGGCACGGAAAGCGTGGAGTAAAATGACACTTTCAAATTACAATTGGGAGGGGAGCACGTTGAAAACTGGCCATGGTGACGAGAAAAAAAAACATCTTCACAAGAAATAGCGTCTTCACCCGGAATACCGTCTTCACCGGGAATAGCGTCTTCACCGGGAATAGCGTCTTAACCCGGAATAGCGTCTTCACCGGGAATAGCGTCTTCCCGGGAATCGCGTCTTCACAAGGAAGGGCGTTTTCACCGGGAATCACGTCTTCACCGGGAATCGCGTCTTCACCGGGAATAGCGTCTTAACGCGGAATAGCGTCTTCACCCATAATAGCGTCTTCACAGGGAATAGCGTCTTCAACCGGGAATAGCGTCTGAACACCGAATCGTTTTCACCGGGAATAGCGTCTTCACAGGGCAGCGTCTTCATAGGGGAAGTGTTGTCTGTGTCCGCAGAACGCGTCTTCACCGGGAATAGCGTCTTCACCCGGAATAGCGTCCTCACCCGGAATAGCGTCTTCACCGTCTTCACCAAGAATAGCGTCTTCACCCAGAATAGCGTCTTCGCCCGGAATAGCGCCTTCACCGTCTTCACCAGGAATAGCGTCTTCACAAAGAATAGCGTCTTCACAGGGACGCGTCGTCACAGGGAATAGCGTCTTCAAATAGCGTCTTCGGCGCCGGCGCGAACTGGGAACCCGGGTTGCCGGGGCAATGTATATATATATATATATATACACACACACGCACCAGACTGCATTGGCGCTTCGCGCCATGCACCTTTTTCCTTGTAGTTTCGAATGCAGGCGGCGTGCGTGCGCGTGGACATGGGGCGGGC